>CM038635.1:15429677-15482177 GCA_021554675.1 Leuciscus idus | reverse complement strand
TTCTGGGGTTATTCATGGTCTCTTGTTGAAAGTCCCTTATTGATGCTTTTACTCTTGTAAATGTCCTTTAATGTGCGCTGGTTGAAGGGTGAGTAGAATAATGTCTTCTCGTACCCAGTTTAAACAGACGTATTATTGCGTTCACAGAGCGAGCCTCTCACTGATTGTTTACAGCGTAACGGACGTTCCACCTTTAATTCACACAAAGCCTCATGAGGCGCAGGAATGAGGAGGACAAACATTTCAATTTGAATGAATAATGAATGGCTGTTAATGTCTGTTCATACCGACTCAATCATTTCATCTATCAGGATATATTAATCATGAACACAGCAGAAGCACTTCCCCCGGCAGCTCCACTGTTTACCACTGTTACTAGGCAACGACTCAGAACCAACATTCATATTCATATTTTTTGACATGTAGGGTTTATCTCTAAATCTATATGTATATACACCAAGAGTGGAACTTGCCATTGTCTCTAGTCAATATTTCACAAGAGATGTAAAGAATGCAAATTATTCTCTGAATGCAATTTATTCAGAGACAAGCAGTTGTGAGAAACACACTCAAAACTGTCAAGGAGTGTGCAGACAATGCCACGCTTATGATATGTCCGTATTAATTCACTTCAACAAGTTAGGACTGTTTGTGTTTATGCCGACATAATAATGAATTATTGAATTTGATTATGTATCTATTTGGTTGTGAACTGCAGAGAGACTCCGCCCACACTCTCTTCTGATTGGCTGTGGTTTTTGACTGATTTGATTAAGAGTGCAGTGCGCTTACAGAGAGACTCCGCCCACACTCTCTTCTGATTGGCTGTGGTTTTTGACTGATTTGATTAAGAGTGCAGTGTGCTTGCAGAGAGACTCCGCCCACACTCTCTTCTGATTGGCTGTGGTTTTTGACTGATTTGATTAAGAGTGCAATGCGCCTGCAGAGAGACTCCGCCCACACTCTCTTCTGATTGGCTGTGGTTTTTGACTGATTTGATTAAGAGTGCAATGCGCCTGCAAAGAGACTCCGCCCACACTCTCTTCTGATTGGCTGTGGTTTTTGACTGATTTGATTAAGAGTGCAGTGCGCTTGCAGAGAGACTCCACCCACACTCTCTTCTGATTGGCTGTGGTTTTTGACTGATTTGATTAAGAGTGCAGTGCGCCTGCAGAGAGACTCCGCCCACACTCTCTTCTGATTGGCTCTGGTTTTTGACTGATTTGATTAAGAGTGCAATGCGCTTGCAGAGAGACTCCGCCCACACTCTCTTCTGATTGGCTGTGGTTTTAGACTGATTTGATTAAGAGTGCAATGCGCCTGCAGAGAGACTCCGCCCACACTCTCTTCTGATTGGCTGTGGTTTTTGACTGATTTGATTAAGAGTGCAATGCACCTGCAGAGAGACTCCACCCACACTCTCTTCTGATTGGCTGTGGTTTTTGACTGATTTGATTAAGAGTGCAGTGCGCTTGCAGAGAGACTCCGCCCACACTCTCTTCTGATTGGCTGTGGTTTTAGACTGATTTGATTAAGAGTGCAGTGTGCTTGCAGAGAGACTCCGCCCACACTCTCTTCTGATTGGCTGTGGTTTTAGACTGATTTGATTAAGTGTGCAATGCGCCTGCAGAGAGACTCCGCCCACACTCTCTTCTGATTGGCTGTGGTTTTTGACTGATTTGATTAAGAGTGCAATGCGCCTGCAGAGAGACTCCGCCCACACTCTCTTCTGATTGGCTGTGGTTTTTGACTGATTTGATTAAGAGTGCAGTGCGCTTGCAGAGAGACTCCGCCCACACTCTCTTCTGATTGGCTGTGGTTTATGACTGATTTAGTTGCAGTGTGCTTACAGACTGACTCCGCCCACACGCTCTTCTGATTGGCTGTGGTTTTTGACTGATTTTATCACATCTCATACTCGTGTCACGTCTGTCCACAGCAGACGCACTGCTCGTCTCTGGAATCGTATCACTTCAGCTTTGGTTAGGAGTAGGACACGGTGTAAGTGTGGTCACTTTGCCAAATGTCAGCACAATTTTGCTGGAAAAAACAGTCCATTATCTATTTTCAACAGCACAGCGATGCATAAAGCACAGCTCACACAGAAGTCACTTTCAAAACAAGCAGCTTTTTGTTGGTCAGTGCGGCAAGAACAACTTGAAAATTAGCAAATCTGCCTAGGGAACCTTTTCACTCTCACGCAAAACAACTGGTCGCATGGAATTTTATTGGGATAAATGGATTTGGCAGAGCGACGGTAAACGTGAGCACCTTTAGTCCTGTGCCAACTGAGAAACTGCCATCGAGATGGAGAAGAATGCTAATAAAGAACTCTCTCCCGATATCCTAGACCTGCTCGGGTGGAATTCTTGAGGACTTGAAGACATGGTCATTTATCAGAGAGAAATATTCCTGTTTAGTGTTGGTCGTAAGGCAGAGATGAAACGAGAGCACAGACTGCAGGGAATGATGACAGGATGATGACAGACGTATTTCAGAGAGAAGAAAGCATTGTCCAGAAGACAAGCACTAATTACAGTATAAATGAGAGGATGAAGGGATGAAAACATGTGGATTTAGAGCGGGTTAATGCTTTGGCTCCTGTAAAAAGGCTGGAGCGTTTGAGTAACTATGACTGATCCAGAACAATGCTTGTATTCATAGAGCATTATCTCCACAACACAAAAAACACATGTACATATACAAACTCGCTTCAGTCGAGCCAAGTGCAGTGGAAAACACATATCCACTGCCAAGACGTGGATGAATGAACACACACTGACTGCGGAGATCGCAGGGAAACGGGATCGACATGACTGGATATGAGTCCTGGATCTGGTTTCTGCAATCATACGCAGCGGCTCTGGCTGAGCTTCAGAAACCCAACACTGCTCTCGTGTTATGTTAGGGATATGAGAAGTCTGAAAGGCTGGTTTACATTCAGAAACACACACACACACACACACACACACAGCTGTTGTTAAGGAGAAAGCATTGTTTAGGGAAGCTGGAAAAGATGCACATAAAAGTAAAAGTTGCTGATGCCCTCCTCATACCTGTAAACCCTGTAAACCCTGCACTCAATTCCTCTTCTGAGATTTCTTGGACTCAGCCGTTATTCTGATATTAGAACAGAACTACATGTTGTTTTCATCCTTAACTATAAAACAACTAACGACTATGATTATAAATAAGTTAAAAATACAAATTTTGACGAAAATAAAACGTTTTATAAATGATAAACCTCACATTCAGCTTAATAAATGATTATATATACAGTGGGGAGAACAAGTATTTGATACACTGCCGATTTAGCAGGTTTTTCTACTTACAAAGCATGTAGAAGTCTGTAATGTTTATCATAGGTACACTTCAACTGTGAGAGACGGAATCTAAGACAAAAATCCAGAAAATCACATTGTATGATTTTTAAATAATTAATTAGCATTTCATTGCATGACATAAGTATTTGATAACCTACCAACCAGTAATAATTCCGGCTCTCACAGACCTGTTATTTTTTCTTTAAGAAGCCCTCCTGTTCTCCACTCATTACCTGTATTAACTGCACCGGTTTGAACTCGTTACCTGTATAAAAAGCTCTTTTTAAAGATATCTATCAATGTAAGCAAATATCATTTGGGAATTACTTGTCTTTCGAATATCTGGGTATTGTGTTAAAAGGTGCTCCACGCATTTTACTTTTCATTATTTACAGGCCTCCAAAATACTCTCCAGCCTTTGCTGAGGACTTTACAGAACTGTTATCAACAATTACCTCAGAGTTTGACTGTTTTGCCATTGCTGGAGATTTTAACATCCATATAGATAATGCAGAAAACAATATGGCAAAAGAAATCAAAACTGTTTTAAAAACTTTTGATCTGACTCAGCATGTACATGGACCCACACACAATCGTGGACACACTTTAGATTTACTTATCAGTAAGGGTCTAAACATTTCATCGATTGTTATTAAGGATGTAGCACTGTCTGATCATTTCTGTATTTTCTTTGATATATTGATCTCTCCTGCCACTGAAGCTAGATCTGTGTCTGTCAAGAAGAGATGCTTAAATGAGAACACTAGTGTCCTATTTATGAAGGCTATATCTTTAACACCAAGCATATCTGCAGACTCTGTTGATTTTCTCCTTGATTCTTTTAACTCAAAAGTTAAAGGTGTAATTGATGATATTGCTCCTGTGAAAGTCAGGAAGAAGAGTGGCAGACAAAAGGCACCTTGGAGAAACTCAACAGCAGTGCAAAATATGAAAAGACAATGCAGAAAAGCAGAGCGCATGTGGCGGAAGACAAAACTTGTAGTCCATTATAACATCTACAAAGACAGCCTTCATGCTTTCAATATGGAACTAGGCAAAGCTAGACAGACTTTCTTCTCAAATATTATAAACAGTAATTTAAACAACACACGCACTCTTTTTGCTACTGTAGAGAGACTGACAAACCCCCCAAGCCAGATTCCCAGTGAAATGCTCTCAGACAGCAAGTGCCGTGAGTTTGCTTCTTTCTTCTCTGAGAAAATCAATAATATCAGAAAGGTGATCAGCACATCCTTGACTTGCGCTGGGGTCAGACAGATCAAACCACCTGAGAAAGTAGTTACTATGTCTGATTTCAAAGAAATTGATGGCAAAATTTTGGAAGAAACCGTACAGCACCTTAAAACATCAACCTGCGCTCTTGACACACTTCCCACATCGTTTTTCAAAAGTGTGTTAAACAGTTTAGAAGCAGATCTTCTAGAAGTGGTAAATGCTTCACTTCTCTCTGGGAGTTTTCCAAACTCCCTAAAAACTGCAGTTGTCAAGCCCCTCCTGAAAAAGAGCAATCTGGATAAGACCATATTAAGCAACTATAGACCAATCTCAAATCTTCCTTTCATAGGTAAGATCATTGAAAAAGTTGTCTTCAATCAGCTGAACAAATTCTTATGCTCGAATGGATACTTTGACAATTTTCAATCTGGTTTCTGACCGCACCACAGCACAGAGACAGCGCTCATAAAGATAATAAACGATATTCGCTTAAATACTGACTCAGGCAAATTATCAGTGCTGGTACTACTCGACCTCAGTGCTGCATTTGACACTGTCGATCACAACATACTTCTGGACAGGCTGGAAAACTGGGTGGGGCTTTCTGGGATAGTCCTAAAATGGTTCAGGTCATACTTAGATGGGAGAGGTTATTATGTGAGTATAGGAGACCATAAGTCTGAGTGGACATCCATGACATGCGGAGTCCCTCAAGGCTCAATTCTTGCGCCACTCCTGTTCAACCTGTATATGCTCCCAATGAGCCAAATAATGAGAAAGAACCAAATCTCTTACCACAGCTATGCAGACGACACACAGCTCTACTTAGCCCTATCGCCCAACGATTATAGCCCCATTGACTCCCTGTGCCAATGCATTGATGAAGTCAACAGTTGGATGTGTCAAAACTTTCTTCAGTTAAACAAAGACAAAACTGAAGTCATTGCGTTTGGAAACAAAGATGAAGTTCTCAAGGTGAACGCATACCTTCACTCTAGGGGTCAAACAACCAAAAATCAAGTCAGGAATCTTGGTGTGACACTAGAGTCAGAGCTTAGTTTCAGTAGTCATGTCAAAGCAATAACTAAATCAGCATACTATCATCTGAAAAATATTGCAAGAATTAGATGCTTTGTTTCCAGACAAGACTTAGAGAAACTTGTGCATGCTTTCATCACCAGCAGGGTGGATTATTGTAATGGACTCCTCACTGGCCTTCCCAAAAAGACCATAAGACAGTTGCAGCTCATACAGAACGCTGCCGCCAGGATTCTGAGCAGAACCAGAAAATATGAACATATCACACCAGTCCTCAGGTCTTTACACTGGCTCCCAGTTAAACTTAGGATTGATTTTAAAGTATTATTACTGGTATATAAATCATTCAATGGCCTAGGACCTCAATACATTGCAGATATGCTCACTGAATATAAACCCAACAGATCACTCAGATCATTAGGATCAAATCAGCTTGAAATACCAAGGGTTCACTCTAAGCATGGCGAGTCTGCTTTTAGCTATTATGCCAGCCGCAGCTGGAACCAGCTTCCAGAGGAGATCAGATGTGCTCCTACTGTAGTCACATTCAAATCCAGACTCAAAACACATCTGTTTAACTATGCATTTACTGAATGAGCACTGTGCCAATGTTCGTCCGACTGTTTGTACTGTATTTTATTTTTTATTTTTCTAAACTGTTTTAATTATTCTTATTTCTTTTTATTATTTTAATTTCTTCTATGTAAAGCACTTTGAATTGCCATTGTGTATGAAATGTGCTATATAAATAAACTTGCCTTGCCTTGCCTTGCCTAAAAGACCCCTGTCCACACACTCAATCAAACAGACTCCAACCTCTCCACAATGGCCAAGACCAGAGAGCTGTGTAAGGACATCAGGGATGAAATTGTAGACCTGCACAAGGCTGGGATGGGCTACAGGACAATAGGCAAGCAGCTTGGTGAGAAGGCAACAACTGTTGGCGCAATTATTAGAAAATGGAAGAAGTTCAAGATGACGGTCAATCTCCCTCAGTCTGGGGCACCATGCAAGATGTCACCTCGTGGGGCATCAATGATCATGAGGAAGGTGAGGGATCAGCCCAGAACTACACGGCAGGACCATGGTCAAAGGTCCCCCTGCTCAAGCCAGCGTATGTCCAGGATCGTCTGAAGTTTGCCAATGACCATCTGGATGATCCAGAAGGAGGAATGGGAGAAGGTCATGTGGTCTGATGAGACAAAAATAGAGCTTTTTGGTCTAAACTCCTCTCGTCGTATTTGGAGGAAGAAGGATGAGTACAACCCCAAGAACACCATCCCAATCGTGAAGCATGGAGTTGGAAACATCATTCTTTGGGGATGCTTTTCTGCAAAGGGGACAGGACGACTGCACCGTATTGAGGGGAGGATGGATGGGGCCATGTATCGTGAGATCTTGGCCAACAACCTCCTTCCCTCAGTAAGAGCACTGAAGATGGGTCGTGGCTGGGTCTTCCAGCATGACAACGACCCGAAACACACAGCCAGGGCAACTAAGGAGTGGCTCCCTAAGAAGCATCTCAAGGTCCTGGAGTGGCCTAGCCAGTCTCCAGACCTGAACCCAATAGAATAGAATAGATTTTTATTTTAGATTCCGTCTCTCACTGTTGAAGAGTACCTATGATAAACATTACAGACTTCTACATGCTTTGTAAGTGGGAAAACCTGCAAAATCGGCAGTGTATCAAATACTTGTTCTCCACACTGTATAACTGGTTTGAACAAATATCAAGCGTAGCGTCAGTTCTTGCGGGTCACGTTAGTCCAGCTCTCGTCAGTGACTCTCAGCTGATCCTCGGCCTGTGGGAGATCAGGCCTATCACTGTATTCATATATCAGCTCCTCCAGTATTACCAGCAGTATTGGTCAATTGGTCAATCGTATTTGACGATAGTGGTCCTGACAGAAACGGCAGAAGGGCTGAGTGAAAACGCACACTGACTCTCTGACAGTAGGTGGCGCTCATGGAAAATGCAGCGGTTACCCCGGACACAAAGCAGCCTGCGCTCATACACACTGCTTTAGTGGACAAGACAATGCCATTGTGATTTGCACGAATCATGTGTAAGACCTTTTATAATGTACGAAATGAAGGGGAAATAACTGAAATGACTGATGTGGACTCCACAGGAAACATGACCACAGATAAAGCTACATATGTGAAGTGTAAGCATAGTTTTTTAAATTGAAAAATCATAATAATCATCCAGTTAAAAGGACAAACGAGTATAACAGAAAAATCAGGAGGAATTTTTTTATTTTTATTAGACTAAACAATATTTATTGATGCAAATGCAAACTTAGTATTCTGGGATTGACTGATCTGTGAAGGATTCATGCGATGCTGCCTACAGAAGTCTCTTTAGGTGGACATATACAGTTTAGACCAGAGCGACAGCGATCCGAGATCAGCATTAATCAGACCAGATATAATCTGTGTTGAGCAGCTGAAACCTGACGAGAAGCTGTGTTTGTACTGGAGCTGAGATAGATCACAGCATCGGCCCCTATAGAGCCTCAGCTGATCTGTGTGTGTGAGATTCTGCTCTTCCGGTCACACACACACACACACACACACACAGATGGAGATGAGCTACATTAACACTGGGAAGACAAACAACTGCGCTCAGTGTAGCGTAGAAGAAGAAGAAGAAGAAAGATGGTCTTCCAGCGCTCTCTTCAGTCGCTATAATCATGTATAGCCTCATATTCACAGCATCCACACAACACACTTTCCTGAAGTTTATTTGCATGTTTTTCTATTCTTCTGTGAATAGAAAGTAATTTCTTTAAGTCAAGGTAAAAAACAAATTTACAGCCATTATTTGCATTTCAATTAATTTTAATCCATTTGAACGACGCTGATCCAATAAGGTTCATTAGTTTACATTAGTTTATGTATTATGAACTAACATGAACTAACCATGAGCAATACATTTGTTACAGTATTTATGGATCTTTGTTAATGTTAGTTAATAAATAAAAATAGTCATTAATTGTTTGTTCACAGTGCATTAACTAATGTTAACAAGATTTTAATAATGTATCAGTAAATGTTGAAATTAACAAAGATTAATAAATGCTGTAGAAGTGCAGTTCATTATTAGTTCATGCTAACTAATGTAGTTAACTAATGTTAACTAATGAGCCTTATTGTAAAGTGTGACTGACTAGGTTATTATGATACTAATCGGTTGTTAAGTAATGGGTTTATTCGCACATTTCACAGAAAGAGCGATAACTATAACTATATCAGCGTCCACACCAGTGGAGGATAGCACTGCTTATATAAGAACGCTGCAGATTTGTCGTCTGTCGCTTTAAATGCTCAAGCTCTTTAAAGTCGGATGGATTCTGATTGGCTGTCAGTGTTTCTATTGTTCATCATCTGGGAATAAACGCACTGCTCATCTTTAAACTCGAGCACTGAAAGTGATTCCACCAATATCATTATTGTCGTCACTGTACAGTATATTTACACCGCGTAATATGAACAACATGTACTTACTATATAGTTAGGGTTAGTGTTAGTTGCATGTAGTTATGCACAATTTGGTAACACTTTATTTTACAGTGTCCTTTGTTACATATGTTACGTGTATAGTAATAACAGTAAATTATACATTATTACATTATTACATGCAACTAACCCTCAACCAAACCCTAACCCTATAGTAAGTACATCTAGTTAATTAATATTACTCAGTATTTAAAGGGGTGGTATAATGCCCTTTTCACAAGATGTAGAATAAGTCTCTGATGTCCCCAGAGTGTGTGTGTGAAGTTTTAGCTCTAAATACCCCCCAGATATTTTTATATAGCATGTTAAAGTTGTCACTTTTTGAGTGAGCAAAAACGCACTGTTTTGTGTCTGTCCCTTTAAATGCAAATGAGCTGCTGCTCCCGGCACAGGGGGCGGAGCTTCAAGAGCTTGTGTCCTTTTACCTCACACACACACACACACACACACACAGACATGCACTGAACATTTCAAAACTCTTTTAGCCTTTTATGTTCAAACCAGACATTTCTGAATGGTTAGTTGATGAATTTATGAAGCTGATGTGTAGATATCTTCTAGTCATTGATTAACATATTCTGTCTTGATAATCTATAAATGGTGTTCCCGGGGGCGGGGTTTATGTAAATTCTAGGGTTGGTGATGTCACTAACCCGGGAGGAATGTGGTGTAGTCTCTACCAGCCGTTTGTTGTAGTCCTTAAACAGTGATTTCTGTAAAAGCAAATCTCTCCCTTTGCTCTGAACTTTGAGCGTCGTAACTTTGCAGATGTTGTTTATGCTCAAACAGCAACATTACACACTAACTACAGTTAGAAAAGTCAAATCATGATCAACCACCCCTTTAAAAATATAATTACACTGTAACGATGACACCTTGAAATAAAGGGTTACCAAATAAAGTGTAACCCATCATTTATGTAACGAGTGGCACATCCAAATAAATTGTTACCTTATTATATGGTGCTATTTTCAAAGAATTTAAATGATTATTAAAACTTAATATTTGCAATTCTTGTCCTTGTCGTGATCAGGCCTTTACGGATAAATGACCATGGTAAATGACCGTGGTAAATGACCGTGGTAAATGACCGTGGTAAATGACCGTGGTAAATGGGGCTGGTTTTGTGCTCTGTCTACATCATGAAGTGATGATGTGTGGATCCAAGCAGACACACAAGCTTTTGTTTCTTCACATCAGTGTGTATGTGTGTGTGTGTGTGTGTGTGTGTGTGTGTGTGTGTGTGTGTGTGTGTGTGTGTGTGTGAGGATCTTCAGCTTTAATGGTCTCTGAGGGAGACCGGACACAGGTATGAGATCCCACAGGAGATCCTGATGCTTTACTTCCAGCACGTGTTACTGGGAGCAACCAACAGCCGGACATGAATAAATCACTCTTTCTGTAGGTGTACGTGAGGACCTAATTTATTCTAAACATTGTTGTAATGTCCTGAGAACCTATGGAGCAGATCACAGCAAACTAATGAAACATTCCAGCACAGAATCCTGGGAAAATCCTCCCTCATTATCCCGACCCGCTCTGAACATGAGACGAGTCCGGGCACTTCGTCACCGTCTGTTTTACAGGCTCCAGACTGAAGAACACACATAAACATGAACACTTCTCAAACACATGCTGTTTGACATCAGTGACGTGAACCGTCGTCGGTTCTTGTGTGTCCAATCTGAGAACATATACAAGAGAGCAGCTATTTACAGCACGCTTGCCCTTCTCTCATTTAATTTATTTATTAATGTCGTTATTAATTGATTTATCATTTTGTTTTATTTGGTCTGTAAGTTAACATCAGTATATCTGGAATGAACAGAATATAATTAATTGTACTGGGAGACAAAATGTATAAACTAGTGCTGGGCAACGATTAATCGCATCCAAAAGAAAAGTTTGTGTTTACATGATATGTGTGTGTGAACTGTGTATAATTATTTTGTATATAAATACACACACGTGCAATATTTATTTATATAAAAAAAAATTTTTTTTAACATTATTTCTAATTACTGCTTTTATCTTTAGAGCTTGTAAACGTGTGTTTGTGGCGATCACAAGCTGTGTCAGACACGGAAACATTGCCAAATATATGGTATTAGTCTGTGCATCTGGACAAGGAACATGCCTGAATGAGAGAGATATGCAGATGAAAGTGGAAAATGAATGTGCTCTTTTGCTCAGGCTGTGAGTTGAGCTCTTGATCACAGTTGTGAGTTTCCTCTCTCCTCAGCTGAGATCAGATCACACTCTTCACGCTGTCACAGAGACGGACGTGGAGAAAGCTCTCTCAGCTGAGAGTGAGAAGAACACCAGGAAAACAGAGAGGCATGACTGAAGAAGTGAGGATGGTTTCTTTGTTGAGAATAAAACACTGACAGCTAATATAATAATTCCTGCACCAATGCTACATTTTTCTATATGTCATAATCATGTGTTATGTTGTTTCTGCCTTTAATTATTACATTGCTTAAATTAATACATTTGTAGCTAACTGTGATTTGTATATGTACATTTCTGTGTGTGTGTGTGTGTGTGTGTGTGTGTGTGTGTGTGTGTGTGTGTGTGTGAGTGAGTGAGTGTGTGTGTGTGTGTGTGTGTGTGTGTGTGTGTGTGTGTGTGTGTGTGTTGTCAAGGGCATGAGGCTGTTGGTGTTTCACACACACACACACACACACACACACACACACACACACACACACACACACACACTGGACTCAGAGGTGTGTGTGTGTGAGGTCAAGGGCATGTGGCTGTTGGTGTTTGACACAGCACACTGGACTCAGAGGTGTGTGTGTGTGTGTGTGTGTGTGTGTGTGTGTGTGTGTGTGTGTGTGTGTGTGTGTGTGTGTGTGTGTGTGTGTGTGTGTGTGTGTGTGTGTGTGTGTTGAGCCGTGTTGGTTTAAGATGAACTGATTGGCTAAATGGAAACGCTCTGTAATCCCGGTAAGGTCCGACCGGAGCAGGATTGAGCCGGAGCAACTGTTGGACAGCAGTGAGCTCATTCTTCCAGCTCGATGTCCTTCTGTGGAGGATCACTGATCTCTGAGTCTGAAGTTAATAGATGAGGTTAATTACAACAGCTGAGGGTAAATATAGAGAATAGAAGCTCAACCTGGATCAGCGTTCCTGTCGAGGCTTCAGGAAGACCAGCGTGAGCCCTGACCTCAAACAACCCCAAACACAGACCCAAATCCTCAACATTACCACAATAATGCAGTTTCCCAGAGAATATTACTGAAGATGACGTCTGTCCGTGTCAAAACTCAACCAGCGCAGGCTTATTGTCTGTCATATTGTGTTGCTTCTTGAATGTTTCACAGTGAAATATCCAGTAAGTGGCATTAAAAGCACATTCGGTTTTATCTGAAACGTGGATCTGGCAGCGTTTTATAATGTTAGCTGTATGTATCGCGGGAGTTAGTGATGTAAAGAGGACCTGAAAACAATACTAGAGTAAAAGTACAGATACCTTACAGTGAAAATGACTCCATTACAAGTTACAAGTCACCAATTCCAATACGACTTGAGTAAAAGTCTTAGAGAAACTAATTTTAACAGTACTTCAGTATTTTACATTAGTATAGGTGAGTTTGGAGTTTAGGTGAGTTGAGTTTGGGTGAGTTTGGGTGAGTATAGGTGAGTTTGGGTGACTTTGGGTGAGTATAGGTGAGTTTGGGTGAGTTTAGGTGAGTTTGGGTGAGTTTAGGTGAGTTGAGTTTGGGTGACTTTGGGTGAGTATAGGTGACTTTGGGTGACTTTGGGTGAGTATAGGTGAGTTTGGGTGAGTTTAGGTGAGTTTGGGTGAGTTTGGGTGAGTTTAGGTGAGTTTGGGTGAGTTTAGGTGACTTTGGGTGAGTTTGGGTGAGTTTAGGTGACTTTGGGTGAGTTTAGGTGACTTTGGGTGAGTTTGGGTGAGTATAGGTGAGTTTGGGTGAGTTTAGGTGACTTTGGGTGACTTTGGGTGAGTTTAGGTGACTTTGGGTGAGTTTGGGTGAGTATAGGTGAGTATAGGTGAGTTTGGGTGAGTTTAGGTGAGTTTTTTGGGCGAGTTTAGGTGACTTTGGGTGACTTTGGGTGAGTTGAGTTTGGGTGACTTTGGGTGAGTATAGGTGAGTTTGGGTGAGTTTGGGTGAATTTAGGTGACTTTGGGTGAGTATAGGTGAGTTTGGGTGAGTTTAGGTGACTTTGGGTGAGTTTAGGTGAGTATAGGTGAGTTTGGGTGAGTTTAGGTGAGTTTTTGGGCGAGTTTAGGTGACTTTGGGTGACTTTGGGTGAGTTGAGTTTGGGTGAGTATAGGTGAGTTTAGGTGACTTTAGGTGACTTTGGGTGAGTTTAGGTGACTTTGGGTGAGTTTGGGTGACTTTGGGTGAGTTTAGGTGACTTTGGGTGAGTTTGGGTGAGTATAGGTGAGTTTGGGTGAGTTTAGGTGACTTTGGGTGAGTTGAGTTTGGGTGACTTTGGGTGACTTTGGGTGAGTATAGGTGAGTTTGGGTGAGTTTGGGTGAGTTTAGGTGACTTTGGGTGACTTTGGGTGAGTTGAGTTTGGGTGACTTTGGGTGAGTATAGGTGAGTTGAGTTTGGGTGACTTTGGGTGAGTTTAGGTGAGTATAGGTGAGTTTGGAGTTTAGGTGAGTTTTGGTGACTTTGGGTGAGTATAGGTGAGTTTGGGTGACTTTGGGTGAGTATTCATGGATTTCATCCGGTCCCTTTCCACAGGTGTATTAATCAAGCACAATGCAGTCTGCATTCATAATCTAGGTGCTTGATTTTATACACCTGTGGAAAGGGACCTGATGAAACCCATGAATAGGTGAGTTTGGGTGAGTTTAGGTGAGTTGAGTTTGGGTGACTTTGGGTGAGTATAGGTGACTATAGGTGAGTTTGGGTGAATATAGGTGAGTATAGGTGAGTTTAGGTGAGTATAGGTGAGTTTAGGTGAGTTTAGGTGAGTTTGGGTGAGTTTAGGTGAGTTTGGGTGAGTATAGGTGAGTTTGGGTGAGTTTGGGTGACTTTGGGTCACCCACCTTAGGTGAGTTTGGGTGAGTTTAGGTGAGTTGAGTTTGGGTGACTTTGGGTGAGTATAGGTGAGTTTGGGTGACTTTGGGTGACTTTGGGTGAGTATAGGTGAGTATAGGTGAGTTTGGGTGAATATAGGTGAGTATAGGTGAGTTTGGGTGAGTATAGGTGAGTTTAGGTGACTTTGGGTGAGTATAGGTGAGTATAGGTGAGTATAGGTGAGTTTGGGTGAATATAGGTGAGTATAGGTGAGTTTGGGTGAGTATAGGTGAGTTTAGGTGACTTTGGGTGAGTATAGGTGAGTTTGGGTGAGTTTAGGTGAGTTGAGTTTGGGGTGAGTTTGGGTGAGTATAGGTGAGTTTGGAGTTTAGGTGAGTTTAGGTGACTTTGGGTGAGTATAGGTGAGTTTGGAGTTTAGGTGAGTTTGGGTGACTTTGGGTGAGTATAGGTGAGTTTGGGTGAGTTTAGGTGAGTTGAGTTTGGGTGACTTTGGGTGAGTATAGGTGAGTTTGGAGTTTAGGTAAGTTTGGGTGAGTTTAGTTGAGTTTGGGTGAGTTTAGGTGAGTTGAGTTTGGGTGACTTTGGGTGAGTTTAGGTGAGTTTGGGTGACTTTGGGTGAGTATAGGTGAGTTTGGGTGACTTTGGATGAGTATAGGTGAGTTTAGGTGACTTTGGGTGAGTATAGGTGAGTTTGGGTGAGTTTGGGCGAGTTTGGGTGAGTATAGGTGAGTTTAGGTGAGTTTGGGTGAGTTTGGGTGAGTTTGGGTGAGTTTAGGTGAGTTGAGTTTGGGTGACTTTGGGTGAGTATGGGTGAGTTTAGGTGAGTTTGGGTGAGTTTGGGTGAGTATAGGTGAGTTTAGGTGAGTTGAGTTTAGGTGACTTTGGGTGAGTATAGGTGAGTTTGGGTGAGTTTAGGTGAGTTGAGTTTGGGTGACTTTGGGTGAGTTTGGGTGAGTTTAGGTGAGTTTGGGTGAGTTTGGGTGATTTTAGGTGAGTTTGGGTGAGTTTGGCTGAGTTTGGGTGAGTTTGGGTGAGTTTAGGTGAGTTTGGGTGAGTTTGGGTGAGTTTAGGTGAGTTTGGGTGAGTTTAGGTGAGTAATGGCGAAACACAAAAGATATAGTCCCTTCACTGCCCTTATGGCGATATCGCTTCTTTATAGCAGTGATAAACTGCTGCAGGAAAAGTTAGTGCCATGCAAAATGTCATGTGTAATTGCATTACTCATCACAAATGTATTGGAGTAAAAAGTACATTTAATTAAATATTAAAAACTGAAGTAAAGTAGAGAGTAAAAGTTGCTAATATATTTGATACTCAGTAAAACTACAAAGTAGCCAAAAACACTTAAGTACAGTAACTAATTACATTTCCTCCAATACTTTACACCACTGCTAAAAGGTTTATGCTCGATCACTTTGAAAGTAACGTGCAGCCTACGCTAAACCTGACCGGCAGTGTAACAGCAGCAAACACGAGATAACGCTCTTTCACTTGTTTCTACAGGTACTGATCATGACTTGCACTGGATTAGTCTCGGCGAGAGCTTCACGAGAGCACTGCTGTATCCGGCGAGTTACCACACCAGATCAGCCTCACATCTGGAGCTCATTATTTGATGCAAACATCAAAACTTATTAGTTTACAAATGATGAACTATGGTAAATGTGTTTTGAGGTCATAACACAGCATTTTGCAATGACCTGCATACAAATAAGTCTTTATTAATCGATAGTAAGCCCCATAATCATAATTGTTATGGTGCCAAGTACAAATTTTATATAATTAAGAAAACTGTAGTGACAACGACAAAATGTTTTGCTTCTGACTGTCTGAAATAAGAGGAAAAGAGCTGTCTAATGATGTCTGAGAAGCTGCGATTTATAAAATCATTTGAGTGAATGTGTATGTACATCCATATCAACATTAAAAGTTTCTTTTAACTGAAAAGCTTAAACTAAAATATACATTTTTGTTCTAAAGATGAATGAATGTCATATGGCTTTTGAGTATAAGACAACTACATTTTTATTTTTGGGTGTACTAATAACTCATAATAATAATATAATAATAATAATAATAATACAATTGTTATATTGCATTAAAAATGTAATATATATTTTTATGTGTGTTGGACTGTTGCATATACCAGATTTTCATATGCAGTGGCTTTGATAAGAAGAGGGATTCCTGACTTCTGCCGATAAATCACATCACATTTTTTGGGAGAATGGGTTTCCCTTAAAGAACATTTGTCTTTTGATAATTTTTGGAGTTATCCAATACAATGTTTATTTATAAAGCACAACTTAAAAACAACTGAAGTTGAGTTAGTCTATTGCCTCCATCATATATATTTAGAAGCAGGAGTTATTACGGATCACTTGTAGGAGTTGTGGACAGTGATTTCCAGCAGATTCTCAGAGTTTGCGGGAGCCGTGGAATGTGTGTGTGTTTGCGGGAGGGAATGTGTGTGTGTGTGTGAGACTACGCCACTGAAACACACCACAGGTGTGATCTAATCTCCTTCGCTGCGCTGCTGATCTCATTAATGAGTGCAATTAAACACATCTGTCCACAGCTTTGCCTTCAACACGTGTTGACTCTGCATGTTCTTGTCTCTTTTAGCGAGAGCTACCTGGAAATGTCTCTCATTTCCATCCCTCAATATTTAGGATGGACCATATCCCAGTTTTCACAGCGTAATTGGAGGGGACTAACTACACGTATCCGCTCAGGCTGGGAAGAGAGAGAAAGAAGATATTTGTTTTAGGATCTTTAAAATACCTCTTTTCTGGAAAACTACTGATTAAATGAGGAATTACCATATGGCCTAAGCAAAATCATAACTCAAACACACATAATCAACATTTCCAGCGCTGGTAAAGAGAGGAAAAGCAGCAGACGGACGGTACCAGCGTTTCAGTGATGAGGAACATACGCTAGTCATTGATTCGCTGATAGCACACGAGTGCGGTTTACAACACACAGCACAGCTGGACTCTGGAAAACTACATTTCACTGTTCATTGCTTCCTTTTAACAAACTTAAAGGTATCTTGTTAAAAACGACACAAAAGCCACTTTTGTTGAAGGCCAAACTCTCAAGCTCTCAGTGCGCTTACTTCACTGCAGTAATGTGGAGGGCTTTTCCAAATCTGCATTCAGGACCAGGGGTTTCGTTTATAAAACTGTGTGTGGGATCTGCACTAAAAGTGTTTGTGCGGCGAAAGACAAAAATGGTGAACGCCAAAAAAAATTCAGACTTATAAAACCGTGTGAACGCCAGAACCTGCGCAAGATTCCCTTTATAATCCCAGTCAGAGGAAGATTGTGAACACGTGTCTCCTCCTGAAATAACCATATATGAGCTTACTATATCCTCATCTGCATATCATTTGCATATTCATATTCATCCACGTGGTATTTAATGGTACAAGACATTGGGAAAATCTGAGATACGGATGTGCGTCACATTACAATGCTAAAAATCATTTAGTAGTCGATCCTTGCCTTATTTTAGAATAAATAAATCAAATAGTATAAAATACATTTCAGAGAAAGATTTTCTCAATCTTTTCCAGGGGAAAAGACAGGGCTGGTGTCAGAGGCAGACCTGGCACTTCTTATTAAGACTGACAGTCATGATAGTCTAGTGGTGTGTGTTTGTAGTATGCATAGGGCATATAGGGGCCGGGTTTCAATTCTGATAAAATCTACATTTTTCTAATGAACCAAGCAGAACTGCACGTGATCCTCAGAGGAGTGCAGAGCTCCTGCAGCACTGATGAAATGAACATGCACTGAGTTTGGCCCATTGTCATTTTCACAAAAAAGTTGACATTTAAACGGGTGTATATTACTTATGTCATTAAATGCTAAAATGCTTTGTTTGAGTTGTGACAGACTGATATCTTGTAAAACTTTGGATGAATTCCCCCAAAGACCCGCAAACAAAAACTCCCTGGTTCTGCAGAAACCACAACGGCTGCATGGCATATTAGTTAGTTGTCACTAAATGGCTTCAAAATGGCGAAATTCACCAAGAGACGACCATTTTGGGGCACTATTCATTTTATTCCTACAATAATCATGGAATTTAATTATCAAATGCATTTTTTTTTTTTTTTTGTCTTTTGGGAGCATTTTAAATGGATTTGGCTGAAAAATCTCGCCTCTGTTCAAGATATAAAGAGAGTAGCTTTGTTCCAGAATCTGGCGAGCCAACCTAGCCTGCATTTAAGGGTCATTGAGCCATTAAGGGCCACTGTTATGCGGAGACTTAGATATTATATTCATCACGTTCATCACGGTCAGGATGAGGAAGAGGACGAGGCGAAGCACAGAGGATATACTTCACAGCACTAGTAAAGATCTGGGAAATGCTAACTTTAGCCTGCTAGCATTGAAAGCATACGATCCCTGCAAATCTCCATCTGAAGACTAAAATTTTATTATTTAATATTATGTATCAGTATTATTCTCTTTTTATTAATGTTCATAATCAGATGTATTTGTGAAGTTCAAGTAATAAGTTCGAGTGAAGATCCTGCAGAGAAACGGAGAGGAGACCATTTTGAATACAGGAATGTTTAGCATCTGTTCTCCAATTATGCATATGACACAAGTCACGAGTTCTCTACAATGAAGCATTGTGTAGCCTGATGTTGTTTTCCACTGATGATGTGTACGTCTACTGTACTACAGTAGGTCTGTTCTCTGTAAGGAGAGATGATTGTGCTGTGTGGAAAAGCACGAGGTATATCTTAAATGCAAACAACATGTTTTTCTGGTAATGTAATACATTTCTTTGGTCGAGCAGCTTATAATCCCAGCGCTGATGGTGTATGATGTCTACGTGAATAACTGCGCGGTGGTGTATGCAAACACACGGTGACTGACAGGGAACACATGCTATCCTTTCATACAGACCAAATGAAATGATTGAACGAACATTTTATGGCCCTACGCCTTCCACAGACGACATACATTTATAACGATACATTTAGACAACTTAACATAGTGGTTGCTATCAGGATATGAGACTTTCAACCAGCATAACAAGAAGGATTGCACCTTTAACTTTAAGATACAAAACAAACAAAAAATACAATGAAGGTACACACTCAGAACAGTGTGTGTTAACACAAACACCACCAGACTAAGAGCAGACAGAACACAGGCCAATATACACCTAACAAACTCAATGAACAAAACAAGGATCAGGTGGATCAAATCAACCACACAATGAGTCGCTATGACAACCAATGACACCTTTCTAGAAACCATGGAAACAAACTAACAACAAGAATTCAAAACATTGAAAACGAAACCAAAACAGAAGTAGAATGTATTGTTTTTAGCATGTCTTGTATTTTTCATGCTGGTTCGGCAACATTATAATGTCCAACAGTTGCGATCAGCAGCGAGTCTCGTCTCTAGCGTTCTTCACACGAGTAGCGCTCTTTAGTCTGGAGTGTGTGCTGCAGATCTGAGAACATGGACATAATGAGAGATTAATTCCCTCTCCTCTCTGCTATCTACGAGTCTCAGCTCCATCTGAGAGAACACCAGCAATATGACGCATGCTAAATACTGAGCAAAGCCAGGTTTAATCTGCAGGACGGTGGATGTCCAGAGAAGAGTCTGACCCCTGAACCAGCGGATCGAGCTAGAAGCCTGCAGGACAGTGGATGTCCAGAGTAGAGTTTGACCCCTGAACCAGCGGATCGAGCTGGAAGCCTGCAGGACAGTGGCTGTCCAGAGTAGAGTTTGACCCCTGAACCAGCGGATCGAGCTGAAAGCCTGCAGGACGGTGGCTGTCCAGAGAAGAGTTTGACCCCTGAACCAGCGGATCGAGCCGGAAGCCTGCAGGACGGTGGCTGTCCAGAGAAGAGTCTGACCCCTGAACCAGCGGATCGAGCCGGAAGCCTGCAGGACGGTGGCTGTCCAGAGAAGAGTTTGACCCCTGAACCAGCGGATCGAGCCGAAAGCCTGCAGGACGGTGGCTGTCCAGAGTAGAGTTTGACCCCTGAACCAGCGGATCGAGCCGAAAGCCTGCAGGACGGTGGCTGTCCAGAGTAGAGTTTGACCCCTGAACCAGCGGATCGAGCCGAAAGCCTGCAGGACGGTGGATGTCCAGAGTAGAGTCTGACCCATGAACCAGCGGATCGAGCCAAAAGCCTGCAGGACGGTGGCTGTCCAGAGAAGAGTCTGACCCCTGACCCAGCGGATCGAGCTGGAAGCCTGCAGGACGGTGGCTGTCCAGAGAAGAGTCTGACCTCTGACCCAGCGGATCGAGCTGGAAGCCTGCAGGACAGTGGCTGTCCAGAGAAGAGTTTGACCCCTGACCCAGCGGATCGAGCTGGAAGCCTGCAGGACAGTGGCTGTCCAGAGAAGAGTTTGACCCCTGACCCAGCGGATCGAGCTGAAAGCCTGCAGGACAGTGGATCTCCAGAGAAGAGTTTGACCCCTGACCCAGCGGATCGAGCTGAAAGCCTGCAGGACAGTGGCTGTCCAGAGTAGAGTTTGACCCCTGAACCAGCGGATCGAGCTGAAAGCCTGCAGGACAGTGGATGTCCAGAGTAGAGTTTGACCCCTGAACCAGCGGATCGAGCTGGAAGCCTGCAGGACAGTGGATGTCCAGAGTAGAGTTTGACCCCTGAACCAGCGGATCGAGCTGAAAGCCTGCAGGATGGTGGATGTCCAGAGTAGAGTTTGACCCCTGAACCAGCGGATCGAGCTGAAAGCCTGCAGGACGGTGGATGTCCAGAGTAGAGTTTGACCCCTGAACCAGCGGATCGAGCTGAAAGCCTGCAGGACAGTGGATGTCCAGAGTAGAGTTTGACCCCTGAACCAGCGGATCGAGCTGAAAGCCTGCAGGATGGTGGATGTCCAGAGTAGAGTTTGACCCCTGAACCAGCGGATCAAGCTGAAAGCCTGCAGGATGGTGGATCTCCAGAGAAGAGTTTGACCCCTGACCCAGCGGATCGAGCCGGAAGCCTGCAGGACAGTGGATGTCCAGAGTAGAGTTTGACCCCTGAACCAGCGGATCGAGCCGAAAGCCTGCAGGACGGTGGCTGTCCAGAGTAGAGTTTGACCCCTGAACCAGCGGATCGAGCCGAAAGCCTGCAGGACGGTGGCTGTCCAGAGTAGAGTTTGACCCCTGAACCAGCGGATCGAGCTGAAAGCCTGCAGGATGGTGGATGTCCAGAGTAGAGTTTGACCCCTGAACCGGCGGATCGAGCTGAAAGCCTGCAGGACAGTGGATGTCCAGAGTAGAGTTTGACCCCTGAACCAGCGGATCGAGCTGAAAGCCTGCAGGACAGTGGCTGTCCAGAGTAGAGTTTGACCCCTGAACCAGCGGATCGAGCTGAAAGCCTGCAGGACAGTGGATGTCCAGAGTAGAGTTTGACCCCTGAACCAGCAGATCGAGCTGAAAGCCTGCAGGACAGTGGCTGTCCAGAGTAGAGTTTGACCCCTGAACCAGCGGATCGAGCTGAAAGCCTGCAGGACAGTGGATGTCCAGAGTAGAGTTTGACCCCTGAGAACCAGCGGATCGAGCTGAAAGCCTGCAGGACAGTGGATGTCCAGAGTAGAGTTTGACCCCTGAACCAGCGGATCGAGCTGAAAGCCTGCAGGACAGTGGATGTCCAGAGTAGAGTTTGACCCCTGAACCAGCGGATCGAGCTGAAAGCCTGCAGGACAGTGGCTGTCCAGAGTAGAGTTTGACCCCTGAACCAGCGGATCGAGCTGAAAGCCTGCAGGACAGTGGATGTCCAGAGTAGAGTTTGACCCCTGAACCAGCGGATCGAGCTGAAAGCCTGCAGGACAGTGGCTGTCCAGAGTAGAGTTTGACCCCTGACCCAGCGGATCGAGCTGAAAGCCTGCAGGACAGTGGCTGTCCAGAGTAGAGTTTGACCCCTGAACCAGCGGATCGAGCTGAAAGCCTGCAGGACAGTGGATGTCCAGAGTAGAGTTTGACCCCTGAACTAAACAACAGCCAGTGCAGTGAAAGGAGCCGTTGACTATAGCGTGAAGTCTGTTTCTCTTTGCTGTTTAACACGAGTCTAACCAGATGTGACACACGATAACGTCTTTTTAGAGTTGTCAGAAGTACAGACTTCGGTACTGAAATTGTAATAGTTTAATAGCCAAAACTCATGTTCATAAATATATCATGTGACTCCAGAGTGGATCAACTGATCTGATGTGTGATACACAACTGTGATCTGCGTTTGAAGAGATGACACACACATGAGAGACTGGCTTCTGTTTCAGTGGACATCAGAGAACATGTTTGAATCCTGCATCAGATCTCCTTCCTCACGGCCGTGTGTGTGTGTGTGTGTGTGTGTGTGTGTGATCACGTGTGTGTGTGTGTGTGTGTGCGTGTGTGTGTGCGTGTGTGTGTGTGTCAGGAGGAGGAACGTGTTTAATCACTCAGTTAATGACAGAAGTGTCTCAACATGTCTGAGCAGATCCACCGCTCCAAACACAACTAACCAATCAGCTGTCAGGGTTTCTCCAGCATGTGAGGATCTCCTGAACCTCTGATCAGCTCTGACGTCTGGACGGGACACATATCTGGGGAACAGGAAACTGTGCTGGAATCAACAACCCTGGATCGCTGGGAAGACGTGTGTGGCGACATTATTATGCTGCTTTATTGCTGATATTACGATATGCTGATATCATCTGCCATCAGCAAATATGCATTTATATCATTTGTAATAAATATTTAGTTTCACAGACTTTGTCAGCTGTGAGATCTGAAGTGAGCATTTGTAGCCGGCGTGATCACGTGTGTGTGTTGTGTGTGTGTGTGTGTGTGTGTGTGTGATCACGTGTGTGTGTGTGTGTGTGTGTGTGTGTGTGTGATCACGTGTGTGTGTGTGTGTGTGTGTGTGTGTGTGTGTGTGATCACGTGTGTGTGTGTGTGTGTGTGTGTGTGTGTGTGTGTGTGTGTGATCACGTGTGTGTGTGTGTGTGTGTGTGTGTGTGTGTGTTTGTGATCACGTGTGTGTGTGTGATCACGTGTGTGTGTGTGTGTGTGTGTGTGTGTGTGTGTGTGTGTGTGATCACGTGTGTGTGTGTGTGTGTGTGTGTGTGTGTGTGTGTGTGTGTGTATCAGAGTTCAGCTGTCACTGGAGACAAACTTCAAACCCTTGATATCAAACTATATGCTGCACTTTATCCAGTCGGACATCATATTCATGTCACTTCTTTTATGAAAAAATATGGTTAATATATTCGGCTGGGAGTGGCCTGTTGGTTACGGTTCTTTTTATTCATATTTTTCACTATTTCTTTATTTGTGAGAAATACTACGGTAGGTTTATTGAATAAAGAAGTTTGTTTATTTTACAGATTTTTTTTATCAAGTTATCAAATTTGAACAAATTTAATTTTTTTTGATATTATTCATTCTAAAGCACAGTGTCGTCAGGACACACTGACAGGAGCACACACACACTCAGAGTAAAGCACAGTGTCGTCAGGACACACTGACAGGAGTACACACACACTCAGAGTAAAGCACAGTGTCGTCAGGACACACTGACAGGAGTGCACACACACTCGGAGTAAAGCACAGTGTCGTCAGGACACACTGACAGGAGTACACACACACTCGGAGTAAAGCACAGTGTCGTCAGGACACACTGACAGGAGTACACACACACACTCAGAGTAAAGCACAGTGTCGTCAGGACACACTGACAGGAGTACACACACACTCAGAGTAAAGCACAGTGTCGTCAGGACACACTGACAGGAGTACACACACACTCGGAGTAAAGCACAGTGTCGTCAGGACACACTGACAGGAGTACACACACACACTCAGAGTAAAGCACAGTGTCGTCAGGACACACTGACAGGAGTACACACACACTCAGAGTAAAGCACAGTGTCGTCAGGACACACTGACAGGAGTGCACACACACTCGGAGTAAAGCACAGTGTCGTCAGGACACACTGACAGGAGTACACACACACTCGGAGTAAAGCACAGTGTCGTCAGGACACACTGACAGGAGTACACACACACTCAGAGTAAAGCACAGTGTCGTCAGGACACACTGACAGGAGTACACACACACTCAGAGTAAAGCACAGTGTCGTCAGGACACACTGACAGGAGTACACACACACTCGGAGTAAAGCACAGTGTCGTCAGGACACACTGACAGGAGTACACACACACTCAGAGTAAAGCACAGTGTCGTCAGGACACACTGACAGGAGTACACACACTCTCAGAGTAAAGCACAGTGTCGTCAGGACACACTGACAGGAGTACACACACACTCAGAGTAAAGCACAGTGTCGTCAGGACACACTGACAGGAGTACACACACACACTCAGAGTAAAGCACAGTGTCGTCAGGACACACTGACAGGAGTACACACACACACTCAGAGTAAAGCACAGTGTCGTCAGGACACACTGACAGGAGTACACACACACACTCGGAGTAAAGCGCAGTGTCGTCAGGACACACTGACAGGAGTACACACACACACTCAGAGTAAAGCGCAGTGTCGTCAGGACACACTGACAGGAGTACACACACACACTCGGAGTAAAGCACAGTGTCGTCAGGACACACTGACAGGAGTACACACACACACTCAGAGTAAAGCACAGTGTCGTCAGGACACACTGACAGGAGTACACACACACACTCAGAGTAAAGCACAGTGTCGTCAGGACACACTGACAGGAGTACACACACACACTCAGAGTAAAGCGCAGTGTCGTCAGGACACACTGACAGGAGTACACACACACACTCGGAGTAAAGCACAGTGTCGTCAGGACACACTGACAGGAGTACACACACACACTCGGAGTAAAGCACAGTGTCGTCAGGACACACTGACAGGAGTACACACACACACTCAGAGTAAAGCACAGTGTCGTCAGGACACACTGACAGGAGTACACACACACTCAGAGTAAAGCACAGTGTCGTCAGGACACACTGACAGGAGTACACACACACACTCAGAGTAAAGCGCAGCAGGAATGTGAAGAGTTCAGAGTGATTACACACTAACTACTGGATCATTACTGCCACACTCCCCTGAGGAGCTGAGCTGAGGACTCTTCTACTGTGTGTTACCGCAGTTACACTGGACTCTGGAGATTCACTGATGTAGAAGATGTGTGGGTGTGTATTGATCTTCTGTGTGTGTGTGTGTGTGTATGCACGCATGCGTGTGAGAGTGTGTGTACGAGTGTGTGTGTGTGTGCATGCGTATGTGAGAGTGTGTTTGCGCGTGTGTGTGACACATCTCCTGCTCATTACCAGTGTGTGTGTGGGTTAATCACATGAAGGCCTGAGCTGATGACCCGCTGAAACATGTACACATGAACAGTGTGTGTTCACACACACCAGCCGGACTCTAGTTACTCCTTCACAATCCACACACAATCACTTCTGGTAGTTTGCAGCACAGAGTACATGATGTGTGTGTGTGTGTGTGTGTGTGTGTGTGTCTCTGAGGTGAAGTCTTACCTGACTTGCTCTTGACTCTCTTGGACGGCTGTTTCTTCTTGATGAACTGAGTCGAGTCCTGAAGCGCTTCTTCCTCCTGCTCAACTATCGGCTCGGGGATGGACTCGCAGCTCACTGCAGAACACACACACACACACACACTCATTAACACTCACTGCAGAACACACACACACTCTCATTAACACTCACTGCAGAACACACACACACACACTCATTAACACTGAGTCGAGTCCTGAAGCGCTTCTTCCTCCTGCTCAACTATCGGCTCGGGGATGGACTCACAGCTCACTACAGAACACACACACACACACTCATTAACACTCACTGCAGAACACACACACACTCTCATTAACACTCACTGCAGAACACACACACACACACTCATTAACACTGAGTCGAGTCCTGAAGCGCTTCTTCCTCCTGCTCAACTATCGGCTCGGGGATGGACTCACAGCTCACTACAGAACACACACACACACACACACACTCATTAACACTCACTGCAGAAAACACACACACACACACACACACACACACACACACACACACACACACACACACACACACATTCATTAACACTCACTGCAGAAAACACACACACACACACACACACTCATTAACACTCACTGCAGAAAACACACACACACACACACACACACACACACACACACACACACACACACACACACACACACACACACACACACACACACACACACACACACACACACACACACACAGCATTAACACTAGTTTAACAGTCCTCCAGTTAGTGGTCAGATTAACTGTATTTGCTGCATGAATCTGTAAATGATGAACATGCTCAAACTCTGCTGATACCCCGTCACACTCGATCTCCTCCAGTCTTCTGTCTCTGACTGATAGTTTACACTGTTTTATCCAGTAGAAGTCGTTTAGTGCAACTGTACAAACGTCCTCCTTCATCAAGAAAACGTAAGAATAACACTGATATTGTTAGTAATAACACTTTCTGGACTGAAACAGGTTTTCTAGATTATTTTATAATTTATTAGAAAAATCACGAGTATCAAATATGATCGTCAGGCTTTTGAGGAAGGGTTATTTGTTCATCTGTCAATCATCACTGTATTGCATTATATGTTTTAAAACTACAGCTTTGATCATAACACATAACATTTAAATATCATCTTACTATTGGCAGATATTGATATTTATATGCATTTTATTAAAGTATCTGCTATAGTGTTATAAAGATCTCACTGATTTACATTACAAGCATCAGAACTTCATCACACTTTTGTCCATATAAATATCAGCTTCTGCATCAAATGCCATATTTTGCTCAGTTTGGGACTCTGAATTAAATGTGAGGTGTTTTTTCCTCCAGATTCTCACTATCTCAGACTATATGAGACATACAAGCCTGATGTATCAAATATGATGCAAAACATAAAACTTTTTTTGATTTTTTTTTAAAATATTTTGTCTAAAGATTCAATAAATTGTTCATTTGTTGTCATTTGATGTGACTTCACGGGGTTACAGTTGTGTGAACTTTGCTTTGCTCTTGACAGAAACCACTGTGGACACACACAGGTACTAAACACAACAGTGGGTTATTAACATAAACATTCCTCTTCCAGAAACTGATGATCAGATTGTAGAGCACCTGCTGGACTCCATCAGACGGATCCGACGCTCAGTGTGTGTGTGTGTGTGTGTGTGTGTGTGTGTGTGTGTGTGTGTGTGTGTGTGCGTGTGTGAGGATCAGCCAGAATTAAGAGCTTTGAAGGGTCTCTCTGTCCAGTCCCTTACCCACAATCCTCTTTTCACACCACATACCCCAGATAGACAAATCTTGTGAGACTGCTGACTTTCCTCAGGAAAGATTATCATAATCCTGCTCTAATATTTACCCGGGCTCATGCAGGAGTGATATTTCAGACCAGAGACGGGCTCTTATAACACAGGTGTGTGTGTGCTCGACACTTCTCTACACCAACAGCTCGACTGAAGACTGACAGGTTTCACTGCTATCACTGGGTTTCATGTTTGAGAATGGAGTCCTGTTTAGGGCAAGGTTTGAAGACAACTAGAGGCTAATAGAGGTTTGAGTCTCTTTCCCTCGGGAACACACTCGCTCAGCCGGACTGAGTGGCAGAAGAGCTGCTGAGTGACTGGATTTAATAGGAGAAACTGAGAAAACGCCAGTAAAACACACGATTATCAGTTTAAACTAAAGCTTGGACTGGATATAGTGTTCCTTACAACTCACCAAAGATCCGGTGATCATGGATATTGACATGCAGCAGGAATCGTGTTTCCTGACGTTTATATGATCCTGATTTCCACCCCGGGGAAATACATAAAGCAAATATACCTGTGAACGCTTCATATAAATACAATATAGGTCTAAATCCGGATGATCACTAATATCAATGTTATATATCATCATATCATCCGGCCTTAAAACATATTGTTTTTTGTCAGTGTTTATTTAAAAATGTCCAATTATGCAGAATATATGATGCTAAATATTCAATTGATGAGTTGTCAATACAATATATAACAATAAAATGTGATAACTGTGAATCCACCGTTCTCTGCCTGGATCCAGATGTTTCTGCAGCGATTCATTTGCTTCTCTGTTCTGTGGCTTTCAGCAGTCTGTGAAAATATACCTCAGATTTCTTGTCAAATCTAGTTGTACAGTCGATCTCAAAGCTCTTCCCCGTTTGAGATGTGTTTAGTGTGTTTTTCACAGCACTCAGTGTGTGTAACGACAGTCACTCCAGCCGACGGTGACGTGACGCGCGTACACTCCATTAGTTTTGTGATGACATTGCTTCCAGAAGTTGTAGAGAGTGTTGAAAGCAGGAAAGACCATGTGAATACGCTATGCTCCACACCACGAGTTTCAGGCTCCCATCAGCATCAGAGTTGTTGTTTCTTCTGTGTTTCCACATTAACCGCTGGTCACGGCTCAGCACAGAACACGTCTGGGCTACGACTGTGACCTCTCTTCCCTGAGACACTGCGTCGATGACGCTATGGGGAACGCCTCCGACAGCCTATGACGTCACTGCTAGTGCGACCCGGAAGTATATAAGGGGAGCCTGGAGAACAACTTATCGTCTGAAGGGACTGTTCAATAAGCCTCCCCAATAGTCCGGTAGCGTGAGACTGAACTCCCCTGTGTAAGTCCTGGATCTAGACAGTGCTTCAGGCCCTGTGGAGGCTGGCCACTCTGAAGGGACCCTAATAAGGGGAGCGCCTCCAGCTCTAGGGTCTACATTGCCAACAGGTAGTGTACTCAGCAGAAGTGATATCGACCCTTTAAAGCAGGGGTGGGGAACCTTTTTCCTATCAAGGGCCATTTACAATTTTTTAACATTCTTTAAGGGCCATTGTAATGAGCAGGGGCGTTTCTAGGTTTTAAAAACACCAGGGGCTGAGCCTGAAACATCAGGGGCTGGGGGTGGGTAACAAGATAACATGATTCGATACAGAGAATAATGTATATTGTAGGCCTATATGCAGGGGGCAGACTGGTTAAAAAATTCAGTCCTGGCACTGTAGCCACACCAGCCCATATTACCACACAGACACACACATTCAAATGTGAGGTAGTTAGGGGGGTTCGGGGGCATGCTCCCCCTAAAAAAAAATTGATTTCTCTGACCTACATATGTGCATTTTAAGGTGTTTGAATGCCAACATTTTTTGATAACAATAGCTTTAAAAGCATGTCAGTGGGCAGTAGCATAGATTATTTGTCAAGCAGATAACAGATTCTTAAACATGAGAATGAGGATACATGTTGAAATGAATGATCCACACTAGAAAATGGAAATGCAAAATGTTTCTGCTTATTGTTGACAATACACAATCACATATAACAGGAATGGCCTTAAATGAGAAATCTTTCAAGGATTATTTTGCATAGATGTAAACTTTTTAGCATTAAAGATTGGTTTCAGCAACTTGTTTCTTTCTTGAGTTAATCAATGTTTTTGGCACTTTTAAATCAGTTCAATTAAATTTCAATTGTTCACTCATAAAGACAGTCACTTGTCGCCACCTACTGGCTTAATGATGCAAGTTGTGCAAACACAGACAAGCGGATTGATAGAAACTTTGAAAAGGCTGATGCTGGTGAAATATTCGAACACATTCGAGGACCTTATATATAGGCTACATATCAGAGTTAGGAATACATTGTAATAATGTTAATCAAGCAGACTAAATCACACGACTGCGCAGCAATATTTAAGCACATTATACAAAGGAAATAATACAGATCTAGACAAATTGGGCGATCGATCATTTAGGCTAGATGTAGGCCTATTTTTCACATTTTTGGTCACAAAATATTTAGTCAGTTTTGATGACTTTGCAATATTGATAAAATGTTAGAATTTTAATAATGAAAATTGAGTAGGGCTACGCCAAAATGTGTAACATTTATGTAGCCTACAAAGGAATACAAAAGCCCCGACATAGAGTTTTGACGCAGCTTTAATCTCCCTTTTAGTTATTTCAATACTTAATTGACGACAGAACACGACGTTACATGCTAGTTTATTTTGCGTGATACAGGGCGCGCCGCATTTGCGTGATTGAAGAGTGCGCGCCGCGAACAAACGGCTGGCACGACGTAACGTAAGTAAGTTAGTTTTTCTGAGTTTTACTGACATATAGCCTGACAACATCTGGTGTGACTGAAGACTGTGCGGCGGTGCCGACTGCGTTATTTTTTTTTGAAACCGGTGCGGCGCGCTCGCCCCCGTAGTTCATCCGTGAGAAACCTGAAACCGGTGCTTGAACTTGACCTCAGGTGACTCATTAACACTCGCGCTACTGGCCTCGCCCTGCTCTCACGGCTCGTGGACTCGTGCTGCTTGCCACTTTGCCTATTTTGTGTTTTCTATCACAGGAAAAGTAATTGCTGAGATTTTTGTTTCTGAAGTTTTTTTTTTGTTTTTTTTTTGGGAGGAATTGACTCGCGGGCCGCATCAAACTGTTTTGCGGGCCGGTTACGGCCCGGGGGCCGGACGTTCCCCACCCCTGCTTTAAAGGAAGAGGAGTACACTCTTACGCTACCGGACCATCGAGGAGGCCTACTGTGAGGCCTACAGCTTCGACTGTCACGGGCGTCAGGCGGTGCTTCGGCTCTAAGAGAGCGTACTCAACCATCCCGAGGGGGAGGGAGTCACTAATCTGTCTCTACCTGAGCCTGGGTGGTGAAGGGTGATCTCATACGAGCTATGAGGAGCAAAGTACTCTGAATAAAGACCCTAACAAGGGGAGCACTATCAGCATGACCCTGAGGAGTGTATCAGGGTCGAGGCCTATTATCTTGTATATTTTACAAGTCACATTTTACATTCTCTACTAAACCAGAGGAAATGGAGGCCTCAGTAAGCGGCCCACGACATTCAACCTTAAGACTTGAATTATTTTCTTCAAGGGGCTCAGCGGAAAAAATCCTTTTTCAATTTGAAGGCCTAGCTGGATAAACTTTCTACAATACTCAGCTCTGAAGGGCGGAGGCCTGAGCACACGGCTTCTTACTTTCTACAGAGAAAGGCCTGACAACCATGAGGTCTCTGCATAGAAGATAGCCTGCTCCCTCTGCTATCTACCCTGTTACACCACAGCATTTACACCTAGAGCAGAAGGCTTTGGCTAGACGACTCTTGTAGTAAGAGGAGGCCAGTATAGGAATAAATTACCCTGATGGGCTCCAGCTCTGAGGACTCTACACTCAGATACTGAGAGGCTCGAGGCGAGAACGCCACTTCTCCTAGTTACTGAGCCTAAGCCAGACATCGAGGCGGACCGTCAGGGGCCGGATGCTCCACTCAGTAGCTCTGATTTATATTTGAGATTTTTATTATCAGTCCAGCATTTTAATTTCACTTTTTTATTTCATTTTGTATTTCATTTTTATTTTTGTTTCAGTTTATACTTAATCAAATGAGAAAATGAAATTGTGTTTCATCCTCTGAGCTGCCGTTTTATTATTTGATCGTTTGATTTATCATTTAAATTTTTTGAGGAATCTGTGAATATGGCTTGACTTTAACAAGTGAGCCAAACACTGACTCTTCCCTGAACGAGCCGTGACCTCCAGCGGATCTTTCACGAGGAGATCTTAAAGACAGAAAACAGGATAAATATGGCAGGTGCTCAGGGAGTGTGGCGATCCTTCCCTGTGATGTCATCACTTTGACTCAAGGTCGGGAAAGGGAGAGCAGGACTCGGCAGACAGGAACACACAAATCAGACCGATAAAACACAAGTGTGTGTGTGAGAGAGAGTGTCAGGAGTCTGACTTTAAACTTGAGGGAACGGAGCAACACCTCCTGCAGACGCACTACATCACACAAAAGCACTTTCAGCAGATTCCCTGCGATTCCTCACTCACTCTCCTCCGCACGACTGGCAGCTGACCAGAGGAGGATATCTGCACACACACACCGGGTCCGAGACATCGGGAGGACAGGCGGCTGATAACAGGCCCATCCAGTTAATCATTCACACATTCCACAGGGATCTGTGGCGTTTTATGTGTCCTCTGAAGATTAAAGCTCGATGCGCTCGACCCTGTCGCTACAATAGCATTAGTGTAACACGAGAATGTGTAGTTTACTACCAAAAATTAGATCTTCTTCAGGATATGTATGCAGAACTCGCATGGAAACGGGAACTGCAGTTTGATTTCAGCAGTTATTAGGGGGGTTTAGTGTGTTGTGTTGCTGTGCAGTTTCAAAGGCATTCTGGGTCGTTGCTAGGTGGTTGCTTGCTTGCTCGAGTAAAAAAAAAAAAAAAGGTTTGTTGACAGGATTTTCTGATTTATGCAGTGATTAAAAGAGAAATCCAAAATCCTCTGTAAAAACCTCTAACTCTAATATGGCAACAGAATCAGACGAGGATGTTTGTGCTCAGTGTTCAGATTTCTCTTCTGGAAATGTACGCAAGTTAGTGCATTTTTAATTAGACTATTAGTTGCATATTTAAACATATCATTTCAGAAAACTTGTTAGAAATTGTTTTAATGCTCTTAATGTATTGTGAATAATTAACTGAAGAAGTATGGCTAGTGTAGATATCTGCAAGTTAAATATACACTATGTAACAGTTTTTGAAAATGTTAATAATAAGTCAGACATCAGTCCTTCTTCCGAAACGTGTTTTTGTCTTACCCTGATTCACTATGGTAAGTCTGTTATAAGTGGTTATAAGTGTATACAGTAAGTGTGTGTGTGTGTGTCTGGCGTGGGGAGGTTAGTTGAGTGTGTGTGTGTCCCAGAAGGCTTTTCCCAGGCTGAAAAGTCCAATTACGGATTACACTTTTAACTGTAAGTATTGGGTTTAAACTTACTCAAATATCTAAGCTGTTCAAATGTTGACTTATATCTTACCAAGATGCAATTTCATTGATAGTTTATACTCTTTATTATGTACATAAACGGACCAAGCTGAACATATTTAAACAGGCTGTGAATCTGGTTTTGTTGTCAGACAGTTGAATCTCACTTTCAATAGTCCAGTATAAACGTTCCTGCTGCTCATCAATGGCATGCTAGAAGACAAGAGCAATCATCAGTGGAACGTCCCATTCAACAACGTTCGCTTCGAGCTTCATGGAGTTTGAAGAGTTTAGCCTCTAGTTTAGGACGGAACTCCTGCCGTCTCCCAGCATGGGTCACCTGTGGAGAACCCCAAGGCTCTATACTGGGCTCCACATGATTCCTTCACTCTTCTTAACTCATCTTACCCTCGGGTCATTTTGACCCGAAACTCATTTTGTAAAAGACTGAGTGTTCATCAGAGGGGTTCCAAGACCATAGGACTTGTTTGTCGCACTTGAACCACGAATATACACAAACAATTGAATGGAATCGAGGAGTTTTGTGGTTGAAATTTAAAAAGTAACAAATCGTTCCCTCTCGGGTCAATTTGACCCCCTTAGGAATGAATGTAATTCAGGTCATTTTGACCCGTGAGGGAACGATGTGTTACAAAGATGTGTTACAAAGATGTGTTACAAAGATGTGATACAAAGATGTGTTACAAAGATGTGTTACAAAGATGTGTTACAAAGATGTGATACAAAGTGCGAGGGAAGGATAAGGGTTAAACAAAAGGTTTTTAAACATTTGAGCTTTACAATGGAGACCCTTCAAGGCAAACATAACCCTTAAACGCTTGCCAGCATGAGTGTGTGTGTGTGTGTCTGACCTGGCATCATGAGTGTGTGTGTGTGTCTGACCTGGCATCATGAGTGCTGCAGGAGCGTTGGCCTCTGAGGACAGCGAGAGACGGCCACCCTTGCCCAGGCGCTCACACAGCAGTGTGATGTGCTTCTTCAGTCGGGCGGTGTCCTTCGGGAGCGTGAGCGGGCCGGAGCTCAGGCTGATGGCCTGGTCTTTAGGGCTGCGTGACAGACATGTCTTCAAGAGGTGAGAGACGGCTGCGTCCACACTCTCCTCCCAGCCCTGAGCAACACACACACGGAAGTAAAATAAAACAACTCAGCAATTAACAAGGTCCTGCTGGAGAATATGGGGTTAAAAATGAGGATCGAAGCATGAAGTGTGAAGTTTGTGATTTTAACACTTTATTTTGCCTTACTAACTAACATCTAGAGTAGACGAGTCAGCTTTATTTATGCAGCGCTTTTTACAATATAGTTTTACTATATATAAATTTAGTTAATTTATATATATATATATAGCCGCTCTGGAGAAAACCGTGATGTCATCGTCCAGCTCAGTTCAGTTCTCATATACTGTAATGTGTCAGTGCAGGAGATCAATAATATTGTTGAATATTAAATGAAACGTCCCCAACTAAGCAAGACAAAAGCCAATGGCGGAATACTTTCTCATCCTTTGTTTGCCTTCATCTGGTGTTTTTATCCCTGATCCACACACACTCCTGCCATCCAGCATTCCTCTCGCCACACACACACACACACACACACACACACACACACACACACACACACACACACACACACACACACACACACACACACACACTCCCGGTCATCCAGCATTCCCCTCACCACATCTAACACTCAATCTACATACAAACAAGCAATAAACCTTTAAGGGGAACTTTAAGTGAGTATATGCTTTTCTGCATGGGTTGTGAAGTAGGGTTTGCCACATGCCTCATGAATGGAAAGTTACTCCCTGTGAACAGAGATGTGTGTGTACATGTTTTTCTATCCCGGTGGGGACTTACACCTGAATGCACACACACTCATGGGGACTCGTGTCACTGTGGCCTAAACTGAGGAAACAAGCTTATAAATCACACAGAATCAGTTTTTTTGAAAATGTAAAAATGCAGAAAGTTGTGTGTGTGTGTGTGTGTGTGTGTGTGTGTGTGTGTGTGTGTGTGTGTGTGAGTGTGTGTGTGTGAGAGCGTCTGTAAGTCTGGCCTGCAGCTCCTCCACCCGTGTGTCGTCGGGCAGATAAAGACTCAGAGACTCAGAGATGGTCAGTGTTGACAGAGAGGTGAATGTGTCTCGACTGTCTCCACACAGGCTCTTAATGAGATCTAATGGCAGGTAATGAGCCTCGTTACACTGATGACAGGGACCAGCCCTGTATTCACTGCAGGAGACAGGGGTATTCAGAGGAAGACACGGGTAAATCAGATCCCAGTCTCCGAGGGAGGAAATTAGCGGATTACACCAGCCGGAGTAATAAAAGATACATGACATGACTGTGTGTGTGTGTGTGTGTGTGTGTGTGTGTGTGTGTGTGTGTGTGTTCGGCACACTGAATCACACTCTCTCTATAGAGGGTTCAGAGATCTCAGTGTTGTTCACAGTCCTAGGCAACACAGTTTTCTGTGTGTGACTGTTTGGCTGAGGATCCAACAGCCAAAAACTAGATTATTATATTTCCTCAAGAGAGCAAACACAGCACTGTGATCCTGGGGTTTCGTGGTTGCTAAGGTGTTATGGGATGGGTTATGTTGTTGTTGGGTGACACTTTACAATAAGGTTCCATTAGTATCTAATTAAACATTAACATTGAGCAATACTTTTTTTTTTTTTACAGTATTTATTAATATTTGTTAAGGTTTAAAAAACACATCTGCTCAGATCCATTAAATAACATTAACAGATGAACCTTTTAATTTGTATAATGCATTAAGAAACTTGTAATTAACATTAACTACGATAAAAAAAGTAAAGTATTCATCATTGTTTGTTCATCTTAAAGGCCCGATATACTCATGGGGAGATCTTGTGTGTTAGATATACGTTTGCGGTGATATACTGTCAGTGAACATCCGGACCACATTTAAATGAATTAGGGCTGTGGTGATAACCGCGATATTGCAGTACCGCGCTACTGACGAGCCAACCGCAGAGGAAACCACGCTAGTAACCATAGCAACCACGATATTCGCATGTTTTCTTTTTTCATAAGGCTATGAGTGACAGCCTTTCAATGCGCAGAGACGCTGTTTAGTTTCGGTTACATTGATTACTGAAAATGTCCTCGTTTTTGTGCATGCTGACCACATCGTAACACTTATTTATATAGCAACAAATAAATATAAATAAATCCAAATAAATAAATAAATGGTGATAATACAGCATATCGCGCTAAAGAGCCACTCAAGATTACCGCACGGGAAATTCCTTCACCGCGTCAGCCCTAAGATGAACATGTAAATATGTGCTTCACGTTCCTCTCAATAACAGAATAAACACACAACAGAAATGTCAGCGGTGAGAAACAGCGGTTCAGAAAGCATCTGATCATAGAGATGATTGAGAGAGAGATCAAGATCTACAGTCACGTTTATTAATACAGCACTTTATACTATAGATCGCTTTAAAGCAGCAGCTTTACTGTATTAAACATGAACAGTGTCGATTAGAATCACAGCTTCAGTTTCTGCTATAAAGCGTCTCTCCAGCGTGTTCATGTTTTCACTCGCGTCTGAACAGAAGAAATGAAGATTTACACCTCAGAGAAGGCGGAGCCTCAGAGCCACACCCACCTATTACATCATCACCACAGACCAGAGCCACACCCACCTATTACATCATCATCACCACAGACCAGAGCCACACCCACCTATTACATCATCGCCACAGACCAGAGCCACACCCACCTATTACATCATCACCACAGACCAATGGGAGTTCAGAGGTGTTTCTGGAAAGGTCACTTTGGTAAGCTGTTTCGAACTCCTGAAACGAACTTTGTTTGACTTTGTTTCGGTCTGATTTTGTTGACGTCACAACAGTTCGTTCATTTCAGTAAATTAGAGGCTTCACTAATATAGTTCACTAAAAGAGCTCATCTATAGATATGGCTCAAGGTGAAAATACACAATAAATATCTGTCCATGCATAAATTATCTCCACAATTATGATGTTTTCCTAATGACATTGAGTTCTTTGGTCTCAAGACGGCCTCATTTTAATCAACAGCTGCGTCCCAATTTGAATACTTGTGCACTATTTTATGCCATTTTGTATTGTAAATTAGTGTGAACATTGAAAAGCACTTAATGTAGAATATTAGACACTTCATGCACTCAACTGTCACAGCTTTCCTTATGAAGAGGAAGAAGACGGTCTATTATATGACAAAAAACCTTATAAAGTTCATACACTAGACAGCAGAGTACATAGTGCATAGTGAGCATAATGAGCTGCTTTTGAGACATTTGAAACAAAAGTTTTTCTAAAGCAATGAGTGACAAGACAAGCCTGCACATGTGAGAACTGACATCAGAAAGAACACAACGACACTGGAGTCTGTTTCCACCGTATCAGAAGATCATCATCACTGGAGCCGCTGGAACTGATAAAGCACTGCAGGAATTATACAGGCTGGGACGGACACTTTAGGTTTTACAGAAAGGCTGTGAGGAAGGGGTCGGGGCTCCAGCAGGGAGACAGGAGAGTGTGTGTGTGTGTGTGTGTGTGTGTGTGTGTGTGTGTGTGTAAGCTGTAAGGAGGGGTCAGGGTTCCAGCAGGAGACAGGATTGTGTGTGTGGCTTTCCCTCGGTTTCTCTATTCTCTCTTAATCTATCCTATTCATTTTACAACAAAATGTCTGTTTTTTTCTTTAGCTCTCTATCTCTTAAATTCAGGCAGTTTCATAAAGCGGTTGAGGCTCATCACACTGGGATAAAATCAACGGTGGGTTTTTACTGCATTGGTATCAGACTTCAGGGATTTGATTAAGTCAAATAAAAGACTCATATTTAAAGCAATAGCCCATTAAAAAATAATAATTCTGTCATCATTTTACCCTCATATTGTTTCAAACGTGTATGACTCTCATGCATGGCTCCGTTTTATCAAGCGGAAGCATTTCTTGTTTGAATGTGAGTTCAGTTTGAGAGCTGTGGTGGATGGGAGAGATTTTCAGCAATCAACCGATATTTCAGATACAGAGCTAATGTAAGAATCCAAAAGATAAGGAGTATAACAAGAGTGTGTGTTAGAGGTCTGCTACCCGACCCGAGCCCGACAGGTCCCGAAAAACTCAGGTTAATGTTTAATGAATAGCCTCTGATTCGGGTCGATTCGGGTTTGTAACTAAGAAAAACTATATAGGCTATATATATATATATATATATATATACTGTATATTGTGGCAAGATATCACTGGCTCCCCACTCGTCACCCCTGGCAATACTAATCATAGGGAACACCTGGGGATCCCAGAGAGTGATTGACTTCCCCAAGTGAGTGCGGATCACACAGCTAATTGGCTAATCTCCCCTCTCTTCGCTGGGCAAGGAGGAACTATACTTCTCACTACGGAACACTTCAAACACAGAGACTTTGATCGCACCTAAATTCTCACTGTTTGAACAAGACGCCTTCCGGGGTGACGCTGCACTGCATGTCTGTTCTCCTCTTTCCCCGTAGTGGAGCGCTACATTGGCGGAGAATGCGGGCAGGAGACCCCAGACATGAGGATTCTGGCGAGGCAGGCTCTCCCCCTAGTGTGGAGGATGTCATCCGTCAAAGTGTTGATACGTCAACAACAGTTATCAGAACGGCTTGTAGTGGGACAAAATCAGGTGGCCGAGGAACTGGTGCGTCTTCGTTCAGACTACACCAGGACCCACTTGGCAGATGCCAGACCCGCGGCGCAACCCATGGCACTTCCAAGGATGACTGAGCAGGATGACCCGGAAGCTTTTTTGCACACATTTGAGGTGGTCGCAAGGAGAGGGGGCTGGGAAAAGTCGTAATGGATCCAGAAGTTAACACCCCTTCTAACCGGGGAACCCCAACAAGTTTATTTCTCCCTCCCACCAACCTACCTGGATGACTATGATTTTCTGAAGAAAGAGATCCATCCTGGCTCAGGTAGGACTCTCCCCTGTCTGTGCTGCTCAGAAGGTCAATGATTGGGTGTATGATACGCAGGTACCCATCCGCATACAAGCGGCCCAACTGACCCGCCTCATTAAGCTATGGTTCTTGACAGATGATGTCACCGTGACTGAGATCGTAGAGAAGGTCATTGTGGATAGACTGCTACGCGCCCTACCCCGCCCACACTGACGCACTGCTGGACTACAAAATCCACAAACATTAACAAAGCTGGTGTAGGCAGTGGAGCTGTCTGAGGCCGCAGTGGCAAGGGAATCGGGAGAGAGAGCTGCCTCCTTTCCTCTGAGGGGTACTGGGGAGCAGCGAGGGATGAACGGCCCCCACAAGTCGGTGAGACTGGCAAACCCTTTTCGAGCACCTGGACAGTGTTATGTGGGAGTGTTCTAATCTGTGTTTCATTGCAGTTTCCCTGGTAGCTCACCTGCAATCAACCGGTTAATTGGTGTCACCTGATGGGAGCAATTTAAATCTAAGACACATGCACATGCATTATGATAATTATGCCACCTGCTATCCTGAGTCTGTCCCTCTTCGACGAGCCACTGCCATCGCCCAGGCGTTGTTTGCCCTTTGCAGCCGAATGGGGATTCCATCTGAAATTCTGACAAACCAGGGCACGCCCTTTGTGTCCTGGGTCATGACCGGTCTGTGTAAGTTGCTGCAAGTGAAACATCTCCGCACCTCAGTGTACCACCTCTAGACCAATGGCCTGGTGGAACGCTTTAATCAGACCCTCAAGCGAATGTTAAAAAGGGTGGTGACTGAGGACGGACGCGACTGGGACCGAATGATACCTTATGTGCTCTTTGGGATACGGGAAGTACCCCAAGCATCCACCGGCTTCACCCCCGGGTTTGGACGACAACCCCGCGGGTTGCTAGACATTGCCGAGGAGGCCTGGGAGCAACAACCTTCCCCCCACAGTATGGTGGTTAAGCATGTTCGTGAGATTAGATAAATATTTGAACGGATAATGCCTCTGGTCAAGGACCCCTTTATTGAATCACAACGTGCCCAGCAGCGACTCTACGGTTGGCCAGCACAGCCTCGGGAGTTCCTTCCTGGCGACCATGTCCTGGACTTAGAACCCAATGAGGCCTATAAATTCCTGGTCTCTGTCGTTGAGAGAGTCAGACCTGTAAATTATAGGCTGCATCAGCCTGGGAGACGAAGGGGTGAGCAGATCTACCACGTCAACCTGTTAAAGCACTGGGACCCAGAACAGCCTGCGGTGGCCTTGATGGCAGACAAATTTGATCCTGTGGTAGACCTGAATCCACAGCTCGACCCACACCAAAAGAAAGAACTGGGAGCCCTGATCTGAAGCTTCCGTGATGTATTCTCCAACTGTCCAGGACGCACTTATGTCCTGTCACATGACATGGCCTACCAAATTCCAGAGTCTCGGCAGCAAGCCATTGAGGAGGAAGTGGAAAAAAATGCTCTGCTTAGGAGTCACGAGCCTTCCACCAGCCCGTGGTCCAGCCTGGTTGTGCTAGTCCCCCAGCCTGACAGCACCTTCCGCATCTGCAATGACTTTCGTAAGCTTAATGAAGTGTCGGAGTTTGACAGCTACCCCATGCCCCGGTAGAATTAACTCATTGAACGCCTCGGTAAGACCCGGTATATCTCCACGCTGGACTTGACAAAAGCAAGTACCCCTCTCCACTTCGGAAAAAGAGAAGACCGCCTTCAATACTTCGTCAGGGCACTGGCATTACCGGGTCTTACCTTTCGGCCTGCATGGGGCACCAGCAACCTTCCAAAGGCTGATGGACTGAGTGCTTCGACTACACCAGGCCTATGTAGCTGCCTACCTGGATGATGTGGTAATCCACTCTGAGAGCTGGGAGGAACATTTACTTCGACAGAGGGAGGTGCTGACTGCGCTACATCGGTCTGGACTAATGGCTAACCCTCAAAAATATAATCTGGGGCTTTCGGAGGCACGATACCTGGGTTATCGCATTGGAAGGGATGAACCGCAAGAGGGAAAAGTAAAGGCGAGAATCCCCAGTCCCTACAAAGAAACAGGTACGTAACATGCCTTCCTGGGGTTATCCGGGTATTATAGATGTTTTATTTGGAGATTCTGGATTCTGGATATTCCAGATAAAGTACAATGGGATGCTGCAGCCGAGAGAGCCTTCCAAAAGAATACAGACAGCGCTGACCTCAGCGCCAGTGCTACATGTCCCAGATTTCTCCCTGCCATTCATCCTTTAATGAATGGCAGGTCGGGTCGGGTTAAATGATTTCGGGCTTCAGTTTAAAGCATGTGCAGACCTCTAGTGTGAGTGTGTTCTCTCACCAGTTGTGGTGTGTTGTGAAGTAGTGGCAGTAGTGTGTGTGTTCTCTCACCAGTTGTGGTGTGTCAGTCAGCAGTGGCAGTAGTGTGTGTGTGTGTTCTCTCAACAGTTGTGGTGTGTCGGTCAGCAGTGGCAGTGTGTGTGTGTTCTCTTACCAGTTGTGGTGTGTCGGTCAGCAGGGGCAGTAGTGTGGCCTCCAGGATGTCGCTCTGCTCTGAGTTCAGTCTCTGCCACAGAGACAGCAACAGGATGAGCAGGTGAGTCGCGCTCCTCAAACGCACAAACGCCTGGTTTAAACGCTCCCGGGTGTCTTCTGCTGCGTCTGCTAGTGCTAGAACCTGAAACACACACACAATTCCCATCAATCTCGTCCATTAAATTATCATTATTTGAATAGTACTTAGCACTATTAGTAGTAATGAGAATGAACATGCTCCTGAAAATCAGGCTTTACTGTCTTTATGCAAAAAAAAAGTTCTCTTTTAATTATCATATCAGTAAAATCTGACCCGGATATAGTCTTGACAGGTTATGTAGAATTCACAATAAGATGTTTCTTGTCATGAGGAAATTGAAATATGATCTTGGACGGTGTGAGCCATTAATGCGCCGCTTAACCCCCTGAGGTCGGCGGTATCGCCGGCGATACCAGCTCGCTTTTTTTTTATCAGTGTAAAACAAACTCATAAATACTCTGTTGACTTTGATTTTCCATAGGAGTTTCATACATCAATCGATTCTGTTAAATGTGTATTATTTTTGTGTATACTCACAATAAAAACAAAGTGTTGTGCTTTTTGCCAAATAAAGAAAAATAAACACGAAGCGAGTTCTGCCTTCTCTCTGCCAGTGTAGTCCATTCTGAAACGCGTCCGAAAATGAACAATAACTCAGCGAATACTCAGTCAAACAGGCATACAGACACACAGGCATGAAGCTTGAATTCTCTTCTTTTAAATGAAATAATTTATATAAAAAACAAATATTCTCATCTTGTGAAATCTGTATTAAAAGAGAGCAATTCCAGTCGAGCTCATCTCAGCTCATTACGTTTTAATCTGCCCCGCCCACGGAGAGCGCGCGCAAATGACTGAGACGATCCCATACAAACTGTGAACGCCCCCATATCAGCTCGAGAAAACACATCAAGTTTATTCAGATCAGTGTACTTGTTTACACCGTCTCGCAGCGCTGTGAGGAATAATAATAATGGAAAACTTACCTCAGAAGTGCTGGTATTTCGAGGAGCAACGGATGGAATACTGTAGTAAGTTTTTTTTCATTCTCAAGTAAATCGCGTTTCTGTGTGAATGAATGAATGGCAGAGATGCGCTGTTTACCACAACTCGCAAAAAGACAGTTTAAATTTGAATTGCGTTTCTGTGTGTGAATGAATGATCTGCTTTTAGCAAACTATTTTGCTATACTGAGTAAAAATCGACTGAAATATGTTGAAATAAAATGTATTTGTATAAGCAACGTATTAAACTGCAAATTAACATTTATATTCCTTATAATAAAAACGAAAGACCTATGTTACAGACAAATGAAAGACAACATTTCGTTGATTAGTTTTGGATAGATTACACATTTTTACTGTAAAATATCTGCCACCTCAAATAAGCTTTTGTTTGCCAATTTTTGCTAATATGTTAAATATAGTATGTTTTGTCAATGTAGGCTATATTCGAAGTAATGAATCATTAACTTTGAAATATGTATGATAAAATGTATACTTTAGTTTTTACAAAGAAAGATTACCCTTCAATTGTTGTTGTAATTGTAACCTTTTTAATAAAAAATATATATTTACAAGGTAGATGTAAACAAATTTTAAAAGGTATTTAAATATAAGCCTTTTCTTTAAATAATTTTTATTGTGTTTTATTATTGACAAATTTGGGGAGAGGATACATATTCCAAAACTGAAAATACAGTATGAGAATTAACTGTGGCTATAGGTGACACACCTGAATGAATGGCTCATTAAGTATGCAGGCCCCATTGTCTCCTCAGGTGTGAACCACTACATATGCATGATGCTGTTGAATGGTTGACGCCCCTTGTGCATATTGCCTTTACAAACAAAAAGTGTTTTACAAGATTTAAATCAATGTATTGTGTTATGTGAATGATAAGGGCAGGATGATTTTCACATCATTTTGAAGAAAAAACTCAAGGCAATGACATCCATTAGTCAAAAGTCTTATTGTCACATATTTAGTATGTGTTTTGTGGCCTTATTTCAGAAACTTTAGTTTTTAGTTTTTTCAATAACCACGCATAAACATTATTCTCTATGTTGCTCACATATTATGGTAGCCCTGTTTGTGCTAAATAGAGTGTAATTATACCTTTGCCATTAATATGTTTATAAGCAACTGAAAAAAGCACAAATGTCAGGGCATGTCAGAACATCTCAAGGACCCCAAAAACACCTCAGACCCCAGAGGGTTAAAGCCGGTTTGAGTAGTTTTTTTATAAAGTTCAATGAAGAGTGGGAAATGAGAGGCTGCTGAAAGAGCTAAACGAGTGAACATAAACAGAATGAGAGAAAAAGGAAAAAAGGAAACGTCTCGGGTTACGACTGTAACCCTTGTTCCCTGAGAAGGGAATGAGACACTGCGTTGTAACGACACTTTGGTTAACGAATACCCACTATGCCACAACGAACCCCGCCTGTCCTAGTGTGAAGCTGAAAACAGGCACACTTAGGATGAGCACTCGTGCACACTTAGGATGAGCACTCGTGCACCTGCGTCCCGGACAATGTTAGGAAGACTGTTCCAAAGCTTTGGTGCGAAATAGGAAAAGGATCTACCGCCAGCAGTCGATTTTGATATTCTAGTTATTATTAACTGGGCGGAATTTTGACATCGCAATAGACGTGAAGGACTATAATGCGTTAAGAGCTCGCTAATGTACTGGGGAGCTAAAACATTTAGTACTTTGTAAGTAATCAGCAATATTTTAAAATGTATACGATGTTTAACCCTCTGGGGTCTGAGCTGTTTTCTGGCCCTGGAGGTGTTCTGACATGCTCTGACATTTGTGCTTATTTCTGTTACTTGTGACATTGTCATGGCTAAAGTCTTATTACACTGTATTTAGCACAAACTCTGCTACAATAATATATCAGCAGCATGTATGTAAAAGTTTGTAGTTTTGAGATAATGACATTTATGTGTGGTTTGTGAAAATACCAAAAAAAATTGTCACTGAAATAAGGCCATGAAACCCATACTGATTATTTCTTCACAAGACTTTTGAAAATTGTATCACGTAGCCTAGAATATTTGCTCCAAAACTGTGAAAATCACCCTGACTGCTCATTCAGATAAGACAATATATTGATTTAAAATTTCTAAGACGTGTTTTGTGTGAGAAAGCCTTATGCGAAGAGGCGTGATCATCTCATTAATATGTAAGCCTTTAACACCTGAGAAAGACAAAGACACTCCCCTAACTGCCCTATTAGGAGCTATCAGGCCCTGTCATTCAGAGCAACCTTGCACAAAGAATGAGGAGATTTAAAAAAGAATGGCTTTTAGATTGTTTGGATTTATTTACAACACAACATAATCCAAAGATACACAACAAATGACAAAAGAGCACATTGAAAACAATGATCCAAAGACAGAGACCTTTGTGCCATTCCTAAAAACATTGTACATACCTTTCATTTCCAAGGTGTTTGATTTTCACTTTACCATTCATATACAGAGACTCATGTGAATGTTGAAGTCAGCAGGACTCAGTTGCATCAGGGCCCTGTAAAAAAAATAAAATAAAAAACTGTGAACATACTGATATCAAGAGAAACTACAGGGCTGCACGATTTTGGGAATAGATTTTAGATTTTTCTGGTTAAAATTTATTTTTAAAATTCACAGAATACACACACAAATGTTTCCAACAATATATAATGAGCAGGTTTGTTGTGCCTTGTAGGCATAGGCTACGCAGTGCTGCATAAAATAATAATAACAATAAATTAAATCTTCCAAAAGATTTCAGGAACAACTACGCTAGAGAAAAATATATTGATTATCATATGTTACTTCAAATGTTTCCATTCGTTATGATGATATGAAATGAGATAATAGTAAAAACATAAAGCCTAATGTTTGGTGCATTTTTCCTTTCAAACGCAATCGCGCTCCAAAATATGATACATTCAAACGCACAGCGCGCTCCAAAATATGATACATTCAAACGCACAGCGCGCTCCAAAATATGAAACATTATGGTTACCATATTATACATATCTACATTTGAGCAGATATCCACAAACACAGTAACAGTAAACACGGGTCTAAATATTATAATATTCACCATATATCTAGCAACACTTTTCAACTGCAATGTGAAGTTTATGCAACAATAACATTAACTAATAAGTAAGAATTTCTTACCTTACATCTTTCTTGTCTTCAAATCGCGTTCTTCTTCTTCTGAGGTAAATCCAATGTAAGCTCACAGCGCGTCTTTCAAACTTGACGAAAAGCAGAGACTTGTTAAGTGTTTTGGTGCTTTGTGTTTGAGGTAACGAGCGCGTTCGCGTTCCATGTGGAGATTTGCATGTGAATTGGGCGAGTGGGCGTGGTCGAATTAAAAATAATTAGCAAGCGTTTGAGATCCTGTTGGTTTTATACAAATTACTTAAACAGAGAATATTTGTTTTCAGTTTGAATCCGATCATTTAAAAGTACACACTTAAATGTTTATAAAGGTATATGGCTCATAAATGTGTGACAAGTATTCGCTGAGTTTTGTTTCAGTTTATAGACGTGCTCAAGAAAAAAAAGTTCACCGCGACGGAGAGGCAGAACGCACACCCTGTTTATTTTCTTTATTTTACAAAAGCACAATGTTTTGATTTGATTGTAAGTGGACACATAAAAAAGTAGAAATATCACAGATTCTTTTTTTATATTTCTTTTTTCTGTATGACCATAAATGACGGAGTAATTTAAGTTTATTGTGCTACAATGTGAAGAAAATCCAGCAAAACGCGGGGGCGCGTTTGCCGACCTCAGAGGGTTAATAGAGGCCAATGCAGTGTTGACAGAGCTAATATGGTCGTACTTCCTGGTTCTGGTAAGAACTCGAGCTGCTGCGTTTTGGGCCAGCTGTAGTTTGTTTATTAAGCGTGCAGGGCAACCACCCAGTAGAGCATTACAATAATCTAGCCTTGAGGTCATGAACGCATGAACTAATTGTTCCGTATTTGTCATTGAGAGAATATGACATAATTTAGATATATTTTTAAGATGGAAAAAGGCGGCTTTACAGATACTAGAAAAATAATCCAATAATTAGAATCTCTGTTTTTTCAGAATTAAGTAGAAGGAAATTACTAGTCATCCAGTTTTTTATATCAGCTATGCATTCCATTAAATTTGTGAATTGGTAAGTTTCGTCGAGGCGTGAAGAAATATAGAGCTGCGTATCATCAGCTTAACAGTGAAAACTAATGCCATGCTTCCTAATGATATCTCCTAAGGGTAGCATGTACAGAGTGAACAGCAACGGTCCTAGTACTGAGCCTTGTGGTACGCCATACTGAACTTTTGATCGATAAGACATCTCTTCATTTACTGCTACAAACTGATAACGGTCAGATAAGTATGATTTAAACCATGCTAATGCAATTCCACTAATACCAACATAATTTTCAAGTCTATTTAAAAGAATGTTGTGGTCAATAGTGTCAAATGCAGCACTAAGATCGAGTAACACTAATAGAGAGATACAACCACGATCGGATGATAAGAGCAAATCATTTGTGACTGATGAGAGCTGTCTCAGTACTATGGTGCGGTCTAAATCCTGACTGGAAATCCTTGCAGATACCATTTCTTTCTAAAAAGGAATAGTTGTGAGGATACCGCCTTTACCACACGGATGCCCTGAAGCCTCAGCAGAGCTAGAGCTACATCCATTGAGTTGGTGAATGTGTGAGGGGAGAGTGCTAGGCCGAACGAAAGAACCCGATATTGGAACGCTTCGCCCCCGAAAGCGAACCTCAGGGACTTCCTGTGAGATGGAAGGATGGATATGTGGAAGAATGCGTCCTCTTCAGATCTATCGTGACAAACCAATCCTTGGATTTGATCTGACTCACGATTGTGGGAATAGTGAGCATCTTGAACCTGAATCTCCTCAGAGACCGATTCAAGTGCCTTAGATCTAGAATTAGACGCAACCCCCCATCCTTCTTGGGAACTATGAAGTAGCGGCTGTAAAACCCGGACTCCTTGTCCAGCGGAGGAACACACTATATGGCCTCCTTTACCAGCAGGGAGTTTACTTCTTGTTCCAATACCCGACCCTGCACTGGGTCGACTGCAGTCCACACCACCCCGCTGAATTTCGGTGGGCGGAAATCAAACTGCAGTCTGTAACCCTTCTCTATCCTACGCAGGATCCATGGAGAAATATTTGGTAGGTTTTGCCATGCCTCGAAATATTCTACTAAGGGAACCAGGACGCGACTGCTGCCTGGCCGCAAGCCTGTGGGGCAGAAAGTGCAGCGTGCGTTCGCTGGAAACCACCTTTTCGCCACCTGAAACCTGCGTTGCAGAACAGGCCAGAAGGTGAAATCGGGGCATCAAGGAGGAAAGCCCTGTCTTTCTCCATGATGCCCGACAGAACCACAAGTGCCTCTCCGTGACCACCATAGCCACCACAGAACGGCCGATGGCGCAGGCCGTTTCTTTGGTGACACAGAGAAACAAGTCTGCAGCCTCACAAAGCTCAGCAATATCATCAGGTGTTGGTCCCTCGCCCTCATAAATATCCTTGAGAAGGTCGGTCTGGTAAGCCTGCAACACTGCCATTGTATGCATGCAAGCACCAGTCCGACCCGCAGCCATATAAGCCCTGCCCAACAAAGTAGATGTATGACGCAAGGGTTTCGTGGGCAGCACCGGGGTTTTTAGGGATGATGCAGCGTTGGGGGAAAGATAACTAGCCAAAGGCTCTTTCACCCGCGGCATCATCCCATAGCCTTTCTCTCTCGCCCCCATGATCTTACTGTAATCTAATACTGGGGGGTTGGGCAGACGAGAGGTGTGTGGTTTGTTCCACAATTTACACAACTCGTTGTTACTTGTTGTTGTGTAAATCGGGAAAGAATGGCAAACCCTGGTGATGAGGTTGCTCTCTGTGTTGCAGGAAGTGTTCGTCCAACTTGTTTTTCGCCTGCGCTTCCTGCCTTTCACGTGGCCAGCTGATGCTTAGTCTGTCCACGGCACGAGAAACAACCTCTACCAGCTCCTCATATGCGGGGACATGAAGTGGCGAATCTTTAAAATCCCCGCCTTCAATGCTGAGCACATCCACTTCCTCAGAAGCAGACAGCTCAAGCATCGGGTTCTCCACTCGTGGGCGAGCTTTCGCACGAGGAAGGAGAACATCAGAACGAGGAAGGAGTGCCTCAGCAGTCTCAGGGTCCCCTGCCAGATCCATCTGCGAACCCCATGATGTGACCCAAACCACGGGGAACGCAAGCCTGGCCATTGTCATTAAAAATCTCCCCTCGAGAGCTGCCTGAGCGTGCTGCGCTCCCAAGCAGTGTAACACATTTGGTGTGTGTCCCCATCAGATACATATCTCGGACGGCGATGCACACACCTCTTAAACTGCAGTTGGCTCGCCATGGAAAATGAACGTTCCCCAAAGGGTCCCTCGAAAGGGAACACACACACACACACACTGCTGCACGACACGCCACAACTGGTGAGAGAACACAGACACACACACACACACACACACACACACACACACACACAATCTTGTGTTCAGCCCAACACACAGACCTCACCTGTAGAGTCAATCATACTGTGCCTGAAGACACTCGGCACTAAGCACAATGAAGCAGTGTTTGAGAGAGGCATCTGCTATTAAAGATCAGGCTGTAGTGATAAAAAGCTCTGAACAGCCAATCCAAATAGAGCTTCAGTGAAGGAGCGTTTGTGAGCGAGAGAACAAGAGCTGATTGATGCCAGCTGAGAGAAAACAAACACACATTTCAGGTTCTCAGAGAGAAACTACTGCATAAGGAATCGCTGAAACACCCTGGAGAAAAGATGAGAGGCATTTCTTGGGCTTGTTTAGTAAAGAACAGAATATTTAAAAAATAAAATAAAATAAAAAACAAGATGAGAAAATATCAAGAAATGCCTAACTTACCATGAAATCAAAATGGCTGATTCTTATTTTAAGGAATATTGCAGTGTTTATTGTAAATTATTTATCGGTGCACAACATTATTGTGTTACAGAATAACTTCCTCTTGCAGCATCTCTTCTCTGATGACGAGGGCGGGGCTTTAACCTGTCACTCACATGAGATCAGCCAATAGCAAACCACAACCATCCAATCAACTCCCCACAGACACAATCAAGCCCCGCCCACATTTGTTCTTGTTCCAGAAGCGTTTCACTCGACACAATATACGACACAATAGGGAAGAGATGAGCACAATTTACATTTCATGCCAACTTTAAATACTGTAATTAAGTACTTTATTTAAAGCAGAAAACTAAAAATATTGGAGAAACAGGAAGTGGGTTTTCATTATGTACAAGGTTAAGTATCACTTAAGATGAGTTAGATTAGAAACCACTATCTTGAAGAACTAAAATTCGCTGCTGGTTGGAAAAGAGCTGAACCAGCTGGCGGAGCGTTAGACCCATCGGCGCGGTCAGCTCTTACCCACGGGCACATTCTGCAGAAATTATATACTCTAAAAATACCCCAAACCATTCTGAAATATAACATTTCAAGCCCAAAACAAACCCTAGCCAATGCCAACGATGGGCAAGCAAATACTTCATTCCCCGAGGGACGAGGCCAGAAGCGGAGAGACAGAAATATCTGTGCAGTCAGAATAAACACAGCTTTTTATAGTTCCTGGTGTGTGTGTGTGTGTGTAGTGAGTGTTCCTGTTCACACCTTCAGCTGAAACTTCATCAGACTTTCTTCAGAAAATAACATGCAACTCTTGAAGTGTTTCATCATGGAGGGCGTTGAGCCTCTTCACCAGGGGTTTCGTTTATAAAACTGTGTGTGGGATCCGCACTAAAAGTGTGCGTGCGCCGAAAGACAAAAATGGTGAACGGCAAAAAATATTCAGACTTATAAAACCGTGTGAACGCCAGAACCTGCGCAGAATTCCCTTTATAATCCCAGTCAGAGGAAGATTGTGAACACGCGTCTCCTCCTGAAATAACCATATATGAGCTTACAACGCCTCGTGTACTATATCCTCATCTGCATATCATTTGCATATTCATATTCATCCATGTGGTATTTAATGGTACAAGACATTAGGAAAATATGAGATACGGATGTGCGTCACATTACAATGCTAAAAATCATTTAGTAGCCGATCCTTGCCTTGTTTTAGAGTAAATAAATCAAATAATATAAAATACATTTCAGAGAAAGTTTTTCTCAATCTTTTCCACTGGCCAAATAGTATTTTTAATTGCTTTATGTTTTGAATGGAAACAGAAAGGCCTTATTGAGTATTATTGATCATAATTTGCATGTAAATATTTCCTCAGAGCATGAGTTCTGCTATTATCATGCGCTGAGCATTAAAACATTAAAACATCCACTACTAATATTTAAATTTATTACAATTTAAAAAATGTTTTAACTTCTCTGTAATTATATCATGTAATTTAAGTGCTTAACTCTATGCCTATAGACCTTATGCGCCAGAGAATCAAGGGCGCCGCCATCTTTAGAATATTGTCTTTTAACTTCCGTTTTTGCGGTCGCTCTGTATATCTCTATGGCGCTGCTGTCCAGGAGTAATTAGCTTTTGAAGTGGATTTACTTCATGTAAAGTTAACGAAAGTTATCATGAGGATTGTAATGTTTAAAGCAGATGTCTTAACAAATGTAAGTAGACCGGGAAGATTTTAAAACAAGCCGTTCATTAATACATACGCAAGATCGCTGTGAAAATACAGACCGGAAGTCAAAAGACAACAAGCGCAGCGCTGAAAAGGGGCGGAGCTACAGAAGGTCTATAGACTAAACACGAAATACACATGCATCAAGTTTACACAGAGATGATAACGGTATCGTTCTGAAAACTACTTCAAAGTTTGTGTTCTCCGGCCACCAAAACACTGTTGTCGTGTAAATGAACACATAACGCATCAAGTTTTCTGTTTTCAGTTGAAAACGGTGCCGTATAAACGCCCCCAAATGAAAAACTAATGATTATTACAACGGAAATGAATCAACACTGAACTTACTTAAACTGGACAATGACTTTCTTCTAGGAAGAGCTGCTGTAGAGCCAACACAATCTTTCTTGCATTATTTTCCTGTTATCACTGTAAAGCTGCTTTAACACAAGCTGTACTGTAAAGAGTGCTATATAAATAAAGCTGGCTTGACTTAGGGTGCCTAAATAAACACTTTTTAACAAAAAGACCACAAACATTTCAGTTGGGTGCAAATGAACTGGGCTTAACAAATGTGAGCATGTAGACCTGGCCTCAGAAAACACATTACTGGTGTGCATCTAGAGACAGAACAGTGACATGGCTTTCAGGTTAAACAGCTCAAACATGCGTTAGGCCAGGACTAGGCTAAAGCCTGCTCTGTGAAACGGGGATAGATGCACTTCTGCCACACAAAACACAATCAAGCAACTTAATTGTCAAAGATATATATATTTTTGGAAGTTGGCTCTAAAATCTCTATTTGAATGGACAAGACACTTTTGGTGAAGAACATGTTTCCATGGGATAAACTCAAGAATGTCTGATTGCATTTTTCTTTATATAATCATTATTCACATCATTAACAAACCAATCATTATTATACCATAAATAATGTTGAACTTGCATTGAACCCTGAAATATCCCAAAGTCTTCCTTTAAGGACCATTGAGATCTTGTGACGGCATAGTTTTCATGACAAATGGTCAAAATGACAGATATACTGTCATAAAAATAACATCGCAAAGCAAAATTATTTATGGGACTGAAAATATGATCCAGGATTTTTATGTAAATCACACATACCAACATCTGACATGTGTTAAGGGAAATTTGATTCAGATTTCAAACTCTGGCCACAAAAACTCTTCCAGAACTCTTCTAA
>CM038635.1:15417177-15424677 GCA_021554675.1 Leuciscus idus | reverse complement strand
TCTAAATGTTCCATAAATAGTTCCATCTCAGAAAATGTGATCTTTCTTACTATTATTTTCAAACTGAAGAGGTAAAGAATGGCGTGGAATAAGTCCTTCAACTCATTTCGACTTCTATCAAGCAACTGAAGACAGAAGACCAGCATTTGGGCAGGATTTGAGAAATAGATGGTCCGGTTGTTTGTGTATTCATGGCTAGGTTACTCTCAGTGCCATATATAGAAGCCGTGAGTCTACAAACAGCCCTTTCATTACTGCAAGCTTTCTCTAGTCATTTCAGCAGACACAATCCAACAGTCTGTAATCAACAGTTAAACCTCACCTCCCAGGCAGAAACCAGCCCACCTCCACACACACACACACACACACACCGACCCCCCTGAAGGAACGCCAACCCCTCATTTATACGGACAAATATAACAGCACAGGGAATATACACACAATAATGGAAACATCACATGACTCGAGTCATGAAAGAGTTCAAGAAAGAGTTACTGTTATTGGAATACTTATTAACCATTACAAATACAGCTGCAAAGATTAGTTGCATAAGATTTATAGTTCGTTGTCTGCTTTCGTCAGCGCTAAATTAATTCTGACAGTTAGATCGTTAATATGTTTGAGTTTTTAAAGTAACATGAGGCAAAGGGTTCTCAAGTTATCAGACAGAGCGAGACTGTAATGCTGGAACATCAGTCACATAAACCTCAAGATCAGTTCATGTGTCAAGAGTTAGAGCCCAAAAGTCCATCAGAAACAAGTAATACGTCTCTACAGTTTTTACTGCATCTGGACAGGTACTGGGTAAAGCAAGATTCCTTAAAATACAGTGATTTCTACATTCCATACAATGGTCAGCATTCACTCTGTTAAAATACTGTTATTTTTCCAGCCCAAATGCTGGGTTGAGACTGTTGAGTTGATTTGACCCAATTTTTATTGGTAATAGTTTATAACCAGTAACCTAACAGTGCTGGGTTGAGACTGTTGGGTTGATTTAACCCAATTTTTATTGGTAATAGTTTATAACCAGTAACCTAACAGTGCTGGGTTGAGACTGTTGGGTTGATTTGACCCAATTTGTGTTGGTAATAGTTTATAACCAGTAACCTAACAGTGCTGGGTTGAGACTGTTGGGTTGATTTGACCCAATTTGTGTTGGTAATAGTTTATAACCAGTAACCTAACAGTGCTGGGTTGGGTAGAAAGAGAGCATGCAGGAGCATGAATGCTTCTCCAAACACTTTTCTCATTATGTAATGTAAGCGGAGAGGAGAGAGAGCTTTGAATCTGCCTGTAATGAGGAGCGTTCTTAATCCTCACACCTGAGAAAGCCAGAATGACACTTAAGAACGAAGACGGTAAAAATACATTGTTTATTCCTGACTTTCAATGTTTATTAAAGGTATGAGAGTTTATTGTAGGCACTCAAAATCTTATGATTTGCCCGTAGTGGTACTAATTAGAATTACAGAAGTAAAAAATAAATAAATCACTGTTCAAAATTTAGTCTTAAACATAAGTTACTCAATATTTATTCAACAATGTTAACTATTAAAAATAAATTTTGTTGAACTAAGCGCTGTATAACTGTTGGTTTGCCATTCATGAACATTTTTGCTATTACTTTTGCCTGTTTTTGTCCATTTCTGGGTGTTTCAATCAATATTGTTTATCAATAATTGTTACTGTAACCTGTGTTGTTACTGTTTGCGTTAAAGTGGCTTTAATTTTCAACCAATTTTGGGTTAATTTTAATTCAGCAGTATAGTACTGTAATTTTGTAAACAAAGAAGAGGAAAACAGCCCAGAATCTTTTCCGTGGAGCTTCTTTGAAACAATATGGACAGTAAATGTGCTATTCAAATAAACTTACCCATCTCTACACATGACATTTTATCCTAGATCCAGATTCAGTGCAACAAAGAACACACAATAATGCTTTATCTCTGTCTCAACTCTCTCTCAAAGAGTAAAAAATAAATAACCTGTTCCTCTAAAGGTTTGGCATTATGAAGAGATGAAGATAAATCATGTGTTTGTGTCCTCCGCACAAAAGGCAGACGACAGCTAGGAGAAAAGATAACACAAGTCTCCACGTCAGACACTTTATCAACCGTTGCTGAAGAACGGGTGCTGTGGGGTCACGTACGGCGTAGAAACCTTCTGATTTTACTCTTAAAGTGGATATAAAAGTCTACACACCCCTGTAGAAACAGCTGGTTTTTAAACTGTTAAATAAGAGACAAAGATAAATCATATCAGAACTTTTTCAACTTTAATGTAAAAATTACAACCTATGCAATGCCTCTGAAAACCAAAGTGACACATTTCAGAGAAAAAAAGATAACTTAAAATAGCATAACTGCACAAGTGTTACAGAGTGAACTGTTCATCAAGCTCATAATGCACACCTGTCTTCACCTGAACTGACTCTGATTAACTCCACATACCTCGGCTGTTCTAGTAAGAGTTCCCTGACATCATCTTGGTTGCTGATACTTCAAGAGTAAAGCTGATAATACACAGGGCAACTTTTTGAGCAATGTTCCTGTCAACAGGTAAGCAGATGAGACACAGGGCCCACGACCCATCTAAACTATCCAGATTTTCACTGGGAAAGTGCCCACCAACATTGCTCAAAAAGTTGCCCTGTGTATCATCACCTTAATAGGACACAAAGAGCTTATGAAGCATCAACAGGATCTCATTGTTGAAAGTTATTGCTCAGGTGAGGCTACAAAAACACTTCAGAGGCATTAGATATAACATGAAACACAGAAGACAGTCTTCAACAAGTGGAGAAAGTATGGCACAACAATGGCATTATCAAGAACAGGGCATCCCTCCAACATGGATGAGAAGACAAAGAGAGAGCTGGTCAGGGAGGCTGTCAAGAAGCCGACAGCAACATTAAAAGAGTTGCAGTTCTAAGTACTGGCTAATCCTACATTGATCTCCAGTGTTCTCCATCTGTCTGGAACATATATCCAGTCTGCCAAAATCATGTGGAAAAATGTCTTTAGGTCAGATGAGACCAAGCTTGAACTGTTTGGTCAAAACTGTAAAAGGTCCCATCAGCAGAAAAACAGCATTCCCTCGGTGAAGCATCACGCTTTCAGCTGCGGACCTTCAGCTGGAACTGGGGCTTTAGGGAATCAAGAATGGGTCCGAGTACCAGTTTAGACACAGAACCTTCCAGTCTCGGCTAGAAAAATTAATGTGAAGAGAGCTTTCACCTTTCAGCATGACGATGATCCAAAACACACGTGTAAATCAACAAAAGACCGACTTCAGCAAAGAAAGATGAATGTTTAAGAGTCCAGACCTGAATCCTATAGAAGAGGGTCGACCGGAGACTAGGGAAGGGACAAAATATCGTTAGGGCGATATATCGTTGTCTTTCTTCGTGCGATACGAGAATCGATACACTGGCACCAAATATTGATATTTTAATTAATAAAATAAGGCTCTCTAAATAGATATCCAAGCACTCAAACTGCTAGGGGGAAATGCTGGTGTCGTAACATTTTTTAAATGTTTAAATACCCAAGTCGGTCCCTTTGACAACACTACTCCCAGGTTTATTTTAAAGAGTCTGGGAAACACTGAGATGTTCCCTGGTTTAAATAAAAGAGGTTTGTACATTTTGAAATGTACCAGGTTTATATAAAACAAGTCGATAAGCAGTTAATGTGTCAGTTTACACACAAAGAAAAGTTTACGCTTTTAAAAAGTATACGCATAAAATTTTTAATTTACTTAAAATGTTACATTTAATTTACAGACTGAAAACTTTTTGTGTTGTTTTCTAATAGTCTGAACTTTAATAAAGAGAGAAAACCTGCACTTAACCTTTTCACAGGCATTTTGCTTTCATAGTTAGACAGAAATGGGGATGTATCATTATAGGATTGTCTAGTAATATATCGCAGAATTGCTGGATATTATCGGTATCGTCAGCCATGTATCGTGAGCCATGTATCGTGTATCATATCGTGAGCCATGTATCGTATTGTAAGCCATGTATCGTGTATCGTATCGTGAGCCATGTATCGTATCGTAAGCCATGTATCGTAAGCCATGTATCGTGAGCCATGTATCGTGTATCGTATCGTGAGCCATTTATCGTGTATCGTATCGTGAGCCATTTATCGTGTATCGTATCGTGAGCCATGTATCGTGAGCCATTTATCGTGTATCGTATCGTGAGCCATGTATCGTGAGCCATTTATCGTGTATCGTATCGTGAGCCATGTATTGTGAGCCATTTATCGTGTATCGTATCGTGAGCCATGTATCGTGTATCGTAAGCCATGTATCGTGTATCGTATCGTGAGCCATGTATCGTGAGCCATGTATCGTGTATCATATCGTAAGCCATGTATCGTGTATCGTATCGTGAGCCATGTATCGTGAGCCATGTATCGTGTATCGTATCGTGAGCCATTTATCGTGTATCGTATCGTGAGCCATGTATCGTGAGCCATTTATCGTGTATCGTATCGTGAGCCATGTATCGTGAGCCATGTATCGTGAACCATTTATCGTGTATCGTATCGTGAGCCATGTATCGTGAGCCATTTATCGTGTATCGTATCGTGAGCCATGTATCGTGAGCCATTTATCGTGTATCGTATCGTGAGCCATGTATCGTGTATCGTATCGTGAGCCATGTATCGTATCGTGAGCCATGTATCGTATCGTGAGCCATGTATCGTATCGTGAGCCATGTACGTGTATTGTATCGTGAGCCATGTATCGTATCGTGAGCCATGTATCGTGTATCGTATCGTGAGCCATGTATCGTATATTGTATCATGAGCCATGTATCGTATCGTGAGCCATGTATCGTATCGTGAGCCATGTATCGTGTATCGTATCGTGAGCCATGTATCGTGTATCGTATCGTTAGGTACCCTGTGATTCCCACCCTGAATGGAGACTCCCTCGCAGTTTAACATATCTGGAACGTGTTTGCAAAGAAGAGTGGGGAAATATTCCCAAATCAACATGTGTCAAACTGACGGACTCCTGTCCAGACAGACTGAGTGCTGTAAAGACACCAAACGGTGCTTCAAACAAGTATCAGCTCAGGGGGGTGAAAACTTTTGCAGTTAGTTACTACAAGCTTTTATTTACATCTTTTTTTTCTCTGAAATGTGTCACTTTGGTTTTTAGTGGCATTGCATTGGTTGTCATATTACATTAAAAGAGCAAAAAGTTCTGGATTTTTTATATCCTCTGTACAGTGTTTTTTTTTTTTTTTTTTTTATTGTTTTTTGTCCTTCCTGATTGTTCTTTTTAAACAGTCCGAACAACAAATATTCAAATGTCTACACAACTTCTCCATTCAGAACATTATAGGCTTGGGTACCCTTCATATTTTGGAAGCACTTTACAATAAGGTTCATTAGTTAGCATTAGTTAACTACATTAGCTAGCATGAACTAATAATGAACTGCACTTATACAGCATTTATTAATCTTTGTTTATTAAGCTTAGTTCATTTCAACATTTACCAATACTTTATTAAAATTTTGTTAACATTACTTAATGCACTGTGAACTAACATGAACAGCTTTATTTTTATAAACTAACATTAACAATGATTAATAAATACAGTAACAAAAGTATTGCTCATGGTTAGTTGATACTAAAGAAAACTAATTAACCTTATTGTAATGTGTTACCAAACATATCTTTTACATGGGTAACAAATGTTATATGTTTTAAAGAACAAAATAAAATGTAAGTATTATTCCTAGTTCAATGACAAGTCTTAAGGTTGTATTCCACACATCTTTTAAATAACATGCTTGAGCAACAGCATAAAGAAATGCTTGAAAAACACATACTTGACTTCCTTAAACGCCTTAACAGCCAGCGTCACTATATCCTCTGAATAATAAAGCACAGATAGTCTATTTTATTTCTCGGTGTCTTCTCATTGACTGATGCCCACTACACACACTTGAGGAACCGTGATGTTTAAAGGGCTGAACATCAGGGCAGATTCACCGTGTCAGCAGAACTTTTACAGACACAGTAAATATAAAAATCTAAGCAAAGACTTACTGTTGCAATGGATATTATTCACTATCATCAACATAAACTCCTATTAAACCATGCATGTGAAATAGTGCATGAATGTGTCAGCGATACTGCCGTCAGTTACAGTACATTTGATCTTTAATCATTTAATCATTTAGCAGACGCTTTTATCCAGAGCGACTTACAAATGAGGAGAATAATAGAAGCAATCAGACCAGCAAGAGGACGACAGTACACGAGTGCTGTAACAAGTCTCAGTTAGTCTAGCACAGTTAAAGCATAGCAAGGTTTCTTTTCTTTATATCAGAAAAACAAAACAAATAGAATAGTATAGAGTAGAAAATGTAAGTGCTAGCATTAGTTGGTCAGGTGCTGACACGAAAGGAGTAAAAAAGGTTTGAAAACAGTTCTGGTGGACTTCTGCTGCACCTCACGTAACAGACCGAGATCTGGCGGGTGCTAGCGTTCTGCTAGCGTTCTGCTAACGGCTTGGACCCAAACCGGAGCCTGGCTTACCGGGGAATAAAACCTAAACCCCGAGCATCTGTCATGACTGACACTGAGCCAAAGGTCCGACTGAACGCTCACACACACTCAACGGTGCGTTTAAATATCACCCTGAACAAATGTGTGTGATTAAAAGAAATTAAATAAAAAAGCTTTCCTGAAGAATTAAAGATAAGTGAGTCATATAACAGGTAGAGAGACTTTTTCTTCTAAAAATTAGAAGAGTTTAGAGTTTCACACAGAGATAACCATAAAACAACAATACTCATATAGAACAAAAGACATGTAAAAGACTCAGAGGTGGCAGTATCTGTAGTTTAACTAGAGAAGGAGTCCGAGGAGCATGAAAAGAAAACTCTAAGTACACTGACTGAGTCCATGCGTGTGGAGTCCAGATGGATGCTGTGTTCTTCACTGAAACATATACAGAACTCAACTTTCATTTATAGTTATGCACCCACTGCCTCATACATGTGGTAGAACAAGGAAAGTCCATGGTTATGTCTTGAGCATAAATATACAATGAGCTGTTAAACAACCATATGAATGTGTATACTGTTGAGTAGAGCTGCAGCTGGCTGTATATCAGACAAGCCTGAGAGAAACACTGCCTCCAGACTCAAACCTGTGCTAAAGGCATCAGCGGCAGAGAGGCTTTACTGGAGAACCACTGGCACCAGATCAGCCTGACTCGTGCACAGGTAATAATCCTTTTAGGATATAGTAGGGGTGTCACAATATATCGCAATACAGAAATGCTTCAATATGTATTGTGGATAGTTCACCCAAAATGAACATTTCCAGGGTTAACTAGCTCACGTGGGCTTTATAATGACCCAGGGTTAACTAGCTCATGTGGGCTTAGAATGACCCAGGGTTAACTCGCTCACGTGGGCTTTAGAATGACCCAGGGTTAACTAGCTCACGTGGGCTTTAGAA
>CM038635.1:15404677-15407177 GCA_021554675.1 Leuciscus idus | reverse complement strand
GTGTGTGTGTGTGTGTGTGTGTTTGTGAGTGAGTGAGTGAGTGTGTGTGTTTGGCTAAGCTGAACCCATGCCCGCTCTCCTCAGTGTAATGTAATAGTAGTGTGTGTAATGGCAGTAAAGGTTATGGATGATGATGGGGGACTTCTTGGCCAGAGACCCTGAGGTGACGCGTGATGCAGTGTGTTTCTGAACGATTCACCCATAATCCCCAGAGATTGTGTAAGTGTGTGTGTGGGTGCGGTACCTGGGAAGACGTCGCTGAGGCTGATGGGAGGCTTGTTGGTGTCGATGGTGATCTTGAACTTGCTGTTCTTGAGCGCCGAGGACGGGATACACACCAACCGGAGAGGCAGGACGAACTTACACTGGGACACTCGAGGGATTCCTAGCAGAGTCAACACACACACACACACACACACACACACACACATACATTACTGCACACGACTCATTCTGCTGAAGATGAGACCCACTCAAATGCATATTTTTCAGCTTTATCTTGATTTATTTCACTCTCAATGAACAACATGTGCAGCTCCTAATGTTTCTCTTCTGTTGGGATGAGGCAGTGGGAGTTTGAGGAACAGTTGAATAACTGAAATAAAACTTGATATGGCGCTGCGTGTTTCAGAGTGAAGCGTGGCAGTGTGTTCACATCAGCGTTTCTCACAGCAAACTTCATCTCTGTGTGTGCTGTGTGTTTAACATGCACTTACACACTCGCATATTTACAACATTAGTGCGGACGGAGGTTTACAGCACTTCACTGCCAAAACAAAAGCTTCAATTTGAGAGTTTGAACGTTAAATCTTAGACATAAATATCATTTGTTTAACTTTATAATCGTATCACATATTCTTTAGTTTACAGTACAACTGTAATTTACAATAGTTAAATACAATAGTTTATATTTAGGCCGTGTGTCCACTGAAGAGTTTTCTCCTGAGGCCAGCGTATATTTTCTCAATTGTTTTCAATGAGAGCATTTATTAACGACAGCAGCGTGACGAGGAGCTGGGCGTCTGTTTCACACTGAGAGCTTTCTCTGGTCGCTAAGAGTTGAGGAATGTTCAACTTTGGGTAAAACGCAGCACTCATCACTGTCAGCCGTCCAATCACAGTGGAGGAGGGGCGGGACTAATACCAGACCGACCAATCAGCACAGTCTGCATGTACAATGGTGACAGACGACAACAAGCACAACAACAGAACAGAATCATTCAAACCCAGGGCCAGCGAGGTGAAGCTAGGCTTTCAGAAGAGCACTGGTGTTTTCAGCTGGCTACACATTACACACAGCCTTAGAGTTAAAACTACTACTACTACTACTACTAATAATAATAATAATAATGAAAATAATAATGAAAATAAATTATTGTTATTAGATTGGTTCCCTAAAAACACCAGTACAAATGCAATGTGAACTGAGACACTAAAAACAGGTTTGAATTTTCTTTAAAGTCCTGCAACAACGTTAAATGTCTATCGTATCAGTTCAAATCACAATATATGAAACAATAATCACAATATACTTTTCGGGCCAGGTCGTGCAGCCTTATATATTGATAATTTTACAATAAAAACAAAATAAATAAAACACCTACTAAAAAATGTCATGCAACCCTTAACTGACAGAGAATCGTCAATGTGTAGATGAAGTATTGAAATATTAACTTACAATCTGTGTGTGTGTGTGTGTGTGTGTGTGTGTGTGTGTGTGTGTGTGTGTGTGTGTGTGTGTGTGTGTGTGTGTGTGTGTGTGTGTGTGTGTGTGTGTGTGTGTGTGTGTGTGATTGCATTTTACAGTTGCACATATGCGGTTACATCTGCAAAATATCTCCGTTGCGTCACTCACCTGCAGGATTGAGCTCTGATACATGTGCGGCAGCAAGAAAGAAGAACAACACAACACTTAATATCAGAGCACACACACACATAATATTCCTTATAATATTATAAGGAAACATGGAATTAGTTTCCATTGTTATGCTGATGACACTCAAATATATATTTCATCACGGCCGGATGAAAACGCTAAATTTTCCAAATTGACAGAGTGTGTTAAAGATATAAAAGATTGGATGACGCGTAATTTTCTTTTATTAAATCCAGACAAGACAGAGGTAATACTTATCGGTTCAAAAAACCGCCCACAAAACCTCGCACAATACAACTTTAACATCATAGGATGTCCTGTTACTTTATCCTCTACAGTAAAAGACCTGGGTGTTATACTCGATTGCAACCTGTCTTTTGAAAATCATATTTCATATGTTACAAAAACAGCCTTTTTCCACCTTAGAAACATTGCTAAGCTACGTAATATGCTATCAGTTTCTGATGCAGAAAAGTTAGTTCATGCATTCATGACCTCGAGACTGGATTACTGTAATGCTTTATTAGCTGGTTGTCCTGCATCCTCAATAAACAAGCTACAGTTAGTCCAAAATGCCGCCGCTAGAGTTCTTACGAGATCAAGAAAATATGATCATATAACACC
>CM038635.1:15307177-15397177 GCA_021554675.1 Leuciscus idus | reverse complement strand
TAATTATTTTATATATATACAGTGTGGAGAACAAGTATTTGATACACTACCGATTTTGCAGGTTTTCCCACTTACAAAGCATGTAGAAGTCTGTAATGTTTATCATAGGTACTCTTCAACAGTGAGTGACGGAATCTAAAACAAAAATCCAGAAAATCACAGTGTATGATTTTTAAGTAATTAATTTGCATTTTATTGCATGACATAAGTATTTGATCACCTACCAACCAGTAAGAATTCCGGCTCTCACAGACCTGTTAGTTTTTCTTTAAGAAGCCCTCCTGTTCTCCACTCGTTTGAACTCGTTACCTGTATAAAAGACACCTGTCCACACACTCAATCAAACAGACTCCAACCTCTCCACAATGGCCAAGACCAGAGAGCTGTGTAAGGACATCAGGGATAAAACTGTAGACCTGCACAAGGCTGGGATGGGCTACAGGACAATAGGCAAGCAGCTGGTGAGAAGGCAACAACTGTTGGCGCAATTATTAGAAAATGGAAGAAGTTCAAGATGACGGTCAGTCTCCCTCGGTCTGGGGCACCATGCAAGATCTCACCTCGTGGGGCATCAATGATCATGAGGAAGGTGAGGGATCAGCCCAGAACTACACAGCAGGACCTGGTCAATGACCTGAAGAGAGCTGGGACCACAGTCTCAAAGAAAACCATTAGTAACACACTACGCCGTCATGGCTTAAAATCCTGCAGCGCACGCAAGGTCCCCCTGCTCAAGCCAGCGCATGTCCAGGCCCGTCTGAAGTTTGCCAATGACCATCTGGATGATCCAGAGGCGGAATGGGAGAAGGTCATGTGGTCTGATGAGACAGAAATAGAGCTTTTTGGTCTAAACTCCACTCGCCGTGTTTGGAGGAAGAAGAAGGATGAGTACAACCCCAAGAACACCATCCCAATCGTGAAGCATGGAGTTGGAAACATCATTCTTTGGGGATGCTTTTCTGCAAAGGGGACAGGACGACTGCACCGTATTGAGGGGAGGATGGATGGGGCCATGTATCGCGAGATCTTGGCCAACAACCTCCTTCCCTCAGTAAGAGCATTGAAGATGGGTCGTGGCTGGGTCTTCCAGCATGACAACGACCCGAAACACACAGCCAGGGCAACTAAGGAGTGGCTCCCTAAGAAGCATCTCAAGGTCCTGGAGTGGCCTAGCCAGTCTCCAGACCTGAACCCAATAGAACATCTTTGGAGGAGCTGAAAGTCTGTATTGCCCAGCGACAGCCCCGAAACCTGAAGGATCTGGAGAAGGTCTGTATGGAGGAGTGGGCCAGAACCCCTGCAGTGTGTGCAAACCTGGTCAAGAACTACAGGAGACGTATGATCTCTGTAATTGCAAACAAAGGTTTCTGTACCAGATATTAAGTTCTGCTTTTCTGATGTATCAAATACTTATGTCATGCAATAAAATGCTAATTAATTACTTAAAAATCATACAATGTGATTTTCTGGATTTTTGTTTTAGATTCCGTCTCTCACTGTTGAAGAGTACCTATGATAAACATTACAGACCTCTACATGCTTTGTAAGTGGGAAAACCTGCAAAATCGGCAGTGTATCAAATACTTGTTCTCCACACTGTATATATATATATATAAATACACCCACATGCATGTATATATTTAAGAAAAATGTGTTATTTATATATAAAATAAATTATGTATAAATATATATACAGTATATACATGCATGTGTGTGTATACACAATAACTATACACAGTACACACACATATATTATGTAAACACAAACTTTTATTTTGGATGCGATCAATCGTTGCCCAGCACTAGTTTATGAGTGTTCAGCCGATAGATCAGCCGAGATCCACCATTGGTCGATACGTTTTTCTTTTAGTGTGTAAAGCAAGACTTTTATTTTGACAGCACTGAGATGCACACGAGATCCCATTCTCCGTCTTTATCCGTTTAGTGTCTTTAATTTGCAGTTTAATTTTAAATATTATAAAAAATATACTATAATAGGATTACAGAATCAAATTAAATTAAATTAAATTTAAAAGTTGTAACAATGTACATAACAAAGAAACACAAGCTAGAGAACAAAGAGTGTTTTTAGTACCTAAAAGTAGAGGCTTACTAAAGCTAAATCACAGTTTCAGGATCCCGACTCATGGAATGAATATTGAGCAGATGATCCGTATGATCCGCGGATCATCTTAGCAGCATGAACATTATTATTATTCAAACTGTGATGTAAAACCAGCAAGAAAAGAGCTGTCAATCACTTGAGTTCAGTCGCGCTGAGTTCTACACCGCACAATCAGTCTCTTATTTACAGTGTTGGTTATAATGAGAGGATTCTGGAACTCAGAGCTCAAACACCTCTGATTGGCCAGTGCAGTCATGTGCTCAACAGACATGTCTGTGATTGGCTGCAACGGTCAAGGCGGCAAAAAACGATAAATAAATTGAAATCTTTGATGCTCTTCGGAGCGCAAACACAAATAGCAGCTGTTAATCAGCGTGTAGCGAATAGAGTCGGTACTCAGTACTACTGATGCTGCAGAAAGCCTGGTATCGCCACATTTTTACAATTTAAAGACCCCTGTGGTCAATAATTTTATTCCTTAAAACTCATCACCAAAATGACATATTTAGACGTTCATGCCTTAAAATATCTTGAATGTAACTCGACACCCTCGCCTCATTTAGTATGCACGGTTCTATGAATATGCAAATGAGCCCCGCCTCCACTCACTCACTCAGTCAGGTCAGAGATCCACTGGTTGACGATCACACGTTGATCTGATTGGTTACAAGGTAGTTTGTGACGTCAGAAACACCAGCGATTTCAAAGTGTGTGTTTGAGACTGTCTTTGGTTCACTGCAGTTTTAAGGAGGAAATACTCAGCAATGCTGTCGACTTATGAACTTACACATGGTTTGTCTTAAAGCAGATTAAAAACACCACAGAGACACATAAACAACATTAAAAGCTGGATTTACACCACAGGGGGACTTTAAACATTGACTAGATTTTGTCAGCACTGATTACAATGAAGAAAAAAAAAATATATATTTTTGAAAAAAGAACAGTGAATATTTTATATATATTATAATTTAGAATGTAGTATATGCTGAATTATTCTCTTAGGAAAGACGCCGCAGTGTGACATCATATTACGACTGTTGCAGAACCACAGACAGAGTGAGGAGTGTGTGTGTGTGTGTGTGTGTGTGTGTGTGTGTGTGACACATGGACTCTCAGATCTCAACCCTATCTGACCTGTCACTCACAGCTGATCTGATCCACTCAACAGCCATGTGCTTCTGATGGGAGACACACACACTCCTCACACACACACTCCTCACACACACACTCCTCACACACACACTCCTCACACACACACTCCTCACTACACCAGTGATGAGCATCGGGTGATTCACTCAGTTCAGCTGCTGTTCTTTCATTCTATCACAATCTTTTTAAATCACATCTCCTCTAAATACATAAGCTCTTCTCCAAAGTCTCTGAGCAGTGTACAGCTTTAGTGTCATGTGTGTTTGCTTTCGACACCTGCTATAACACCTGCTATAACACCTTCTCCGGACTAAACTCCAATCCTGAGGAGTGCTGATATACACAGAAACTGACCGTTACACCCATTATTAGTGCATTCTATGCATCTTCATTGTTTATACTTATTTTGATAACCCTTTACTATAGGGTTCATTAGTCAACATTAGTTAATGTATGTATCTTTGTTAATGTAAGCTGTTCATTGTGTGTTCATGTTAGTTCACAGCGCATTAACTAATGCTAACTAATACAACCTTTGATTTTAATAATGTATTAGTTAATGTTGAAATTAATATTAACTAAGATTATTAAATGCTGTAGAAGTGCAGTTCATTCTTAGTTCATGTTGGCTAATGTAGTTATAGTGAAGTGTTGTCCTCCTGATGGAGGCTGGCTGTGGCTGCACTGGGCTATGGAACAGAGCTAGCATAATTTGTGAAGAAAACGACAGATCACACAAAAGAGGAAGCACATAGTTTACGGTTAAAGCTTGTGCAAATATTGCCAGTGGTTTTGGAAACAGTGCAGAAGTTAATCAGGGACTGAGACACACACACACACACACACACACACACACACACACACACCAGCTCAGGAATATCCTCTGCTTCACGACTCCACCGTGTGGACGACTCCATACTGTGTTTACATCATCATCATCATCATCATCATCATCATCATCATCATCATCAGCTGACTGAACCCTGCCCACACTCTTCCTCCAGCACACCTACACCTACTGTCTCTCATGAGCCCCAGAACGATGATGACCACTGGGATTGAAATAATATCACAATACCATAATAAAAGTATTTTTTTCTCCTACTCCTAAAGACTAAGGGCCAGATTTACTAAACCAGGCAAATTAGCATAAGAACGCAATTCCACAAATGTGACCCTGGACCACAAAACCAAATTGAGATTTATACAGCATCTGAAAGATGGATACATAATCTTTCCATTGATGTGTGGTTTGTTAGGATATGACAATATTTGGCCGAGATACAACTATTAGAAAATCTGGAATCCTAGGGTGCAGAAAAACAAAACATTGAGAAGTTATTAAAGTTATTAATGTTAATGATTGTGCTGCGTTCACTCACAGAAATAAATGTTTTATTTATTTACGGTAGGAAATTTACAAAACATCTTCATGGAACATGATCTTTACTTAATATCCTCATGATTTTTGGCATAAAAGAAAAATCTACTGACGACACGCAAATGAAAGAACACAGACGCAGTCAGATCATTTACATAATGACCAACGCAATCTAGCAATGGCAGCGCAGATTAGCGTTAGCATCAGGTGCGGGTCGACTCAGGTAATCTCAGGCAATCCAAAGATATTAATGCGAGTGAAACACATTTCCTCCCTCCTCACGCGTCTCCCAGCAGCAGCGACTGCAGACATGCCACAGAATGGGTTTAACAGGCTTTTTTGGGCGTTAAATAATGGCGCAAATACTAGTATATTGACTAGCGTAAACCTTAGTAAATCACGTTGCATGATTCATTTAAATTCTCTCCTCCCATATATGTTGCGTCTGAAAGGGAAACTCCTACAAATACATATGCAGTCGATCAGCCATAGAAATATCCCTGTCCTCGCCTTTACAGCGCTAGTTTTGCAGTTTGAGTGTGTGTGTGTGTGTGTGTGTGTGTGTGTGTGTGTGTGTGTGTGTGAGTGTGTGTGTGAGAGAGTGTGTGTAGAAATATGTCTTCAACATTACGGTGATGTGACACTGGCTTCTGATTGGCCAACATCAAATTATGTCATATCATATTCTTTCTCAGCCCTGACTCAAACCTCTTTCTGGAGTAATGGCTCATCTGTCGCTCATTCAGCTGTCAATCAAGCACTGCACAACAATCACAGGCTTTACACTTCAACAGATCAAAACATTTGTTTGAGACGAGCATATTCACGCATGAACTGCACAGAACGCCTCAGGATTGTCTGATCCTGTGCCATATTCCACTTCGACATGTCCGGCAGATAACCTTTACTGCAGTGAAGAGCAACTGCTTTATTTAGTTATGGTCTGAAAATTATATTTGAAATAATTTGGATGGTAGTCAGAAATATATAATATATATAATTTCCTAACCCAAGGTGAAGATTAAACATTTTGAAACATTGAAAAATATACGCCAGGATTCTGTTAGTTTAGAATTAGCCGAAGCATGAAATGATGAAAAGCGCTCTTCAGTCTTCAGTGTGTGTGTGTGTGACAGTGGGTCTGTGTGACAGTATGTGTGTGTGTGTGTGTGTGTGTGTGTGTGTGTGTGTGTGTGTGTGTGTGTGTGTGTGTGACAGTATCAGGAAGAAGGGAAGTCAGTCCTACCCATAGAGTCCAGCACAAACTGGTCCTGCGTGACGGCCAGAGGAGGCTGAACACACACCGTCATCTTCGGGCTCGCCACCGCAGAACGGCTCTTTATCCTCACCTGAGAGTGAAACACACACACACACACTCTTTATCATCACCTGAGAGAGAAGCGCACACACAGTCAGCATCAGAGGCTGCGTTTACACTGGCACAAAATAACCCGCTCAGTCTGAGAAGAGCTACAGGAGAAGATCTACAGGAGAAGATCTACAGGAGAAGAGCTACAGGAGAAGATCTACAGGAGAAGAGCTACAGGAGAAGAGCTACAGGAGAAGAGCTACAGGATCTACAGGAGAAGATCTACAGGAGAAGAGCTACAGGAGAAGAGCTACAGGAGAAGAGCTGCAGGAGAAGAGCTACAGGATCTACAGGAGAAGAGCTACAGGATCTACAGGAGAAGAGCTACAGGAGAAGAGCTACAGGAGAAGAGCTACAGGATCTACAGGAGAAGATCTACAGGAGAAGATCTACAGGAGAAGATCTACAGGAGAAGAGCTACAGGAGAAGAGCTACAGGAGAAGAGCTACAGAAGAAGATCTACAGGAGAAGAGCTACATGAGAAGAGCTACATGAGAAGAGCTACAGGAGAAGAGCTACAGGAGAAGAGCTACAGGAGAAGATCTACAGGAGAAGAGCTACAGGAGAAGATCTACAGGAGAAGAGCTACAGGAGAAGATCTACAGGAGAAGAGCTACAGGAGAAGAGCTACAGGATCTACAGGAGAAGAGCTACAGGATCTACAGGAGAAGAGCTACAGGAGAAGAGCTACAGGATCTACAGGAGAAGATCTACAGGAGAAGAGCTACAGGAGAAGAGTTACAGGAGAAGAGCTACAGGATCTACAGGAGAAGAGCTACAGGAGAAGAGCTACAGGATCTACAGGAGAAGAGCTACAGGAGAAGAGCTACAGGAGAAGAGCTACAGTATCTACAGGAGAAGATCTACAGGAGAAGAGCCACAGGAGAAGATCTACAGGAGAAGAGCTACAGGATCTACAGGAGAAGAGCTACAGGAGAAGAGCTACAAGAGAAGAGCTACAGGAGAAGAGCTACAGGAGAAGAGCTACAGGAGAAGAGCTACAGGAGAAGATCTACAGGAGAAGAGCTACAGGAGAAGATCTACAGGAGAAGAGCCACAGGAGAAGATCTACAGGAGAAGAGCTACAGGATCTACAGGAGAAGAGCTACAGGAGAAGAGCTACGGGAGAAGAGCTACGGGAGAAGAGCTACAGGAGAAGAGCTACAGGAGAAGAGCTACAGGAGAAGAGCTACAGGAGAAGATCTACAGGAGAAGAGCTACAGGAGAAGAGCTAAGGGATCTACAGGAGAAGATCTACAGGAGAAGAGCTACAGGAGAAGAGCTACAGGATCTACAGGAGAAGAGCTACAGGAGAAGAGCTACAGGAGAAGAGCTACAGGAGAAGATCTATAGGAGAAGATCTACAGGAGAAGAGCTACAGGAGAAGAGCTACAGGGTCTACAGGAGAAGATCTACAGGAGAAGAGCTACAGGATCTACAGGAGAAGAGCTACAGGAGAAGAGCTACAGGAGAAGAGCTACAGGAGAAGAGCTACAGGAGAAGAGCTACAGGAGAAGATCTACAGGAGAAGAGCTACAGGAGAAGATCTACAGGAGAAGAGCCACAGGAGAAGATCTACAGGAGAAGAGCTACAGGATCTACAGGAGAAGAACTACAGGAGAAGAGCTACGGGAGAAGAGCTACGGGAGAAGAGCTACGGGAGAAGAGCTAGAGGAGAAGAGCTACAGGAGAAGAGCTACAGGAGAAGAGCTACAGGAGAAGATCTACAGGAGAAGAGCTACAGGAGAAGAGCTACAGGAGAAGAGCTACAGGATCTACAGGAGAAGATCTACAGGAGAAGAGCTACAGGAGAAGAGCTACAGGATCTACAGGAGAAGAGCTACAGGAGAAGAGCTACAGGAGAAGAGCTACAGGAGAAGATCTATAGGAGAAGATCTACAGGAGAAGAGCTACAGGAGAAGAGCTACAGGGTCTACAGGAGAAGATCTACAGGAGAAGAGCTACAGGATCTACAGGAGAAGAGCTACAGGATCTACAGGAGAAGAGCTACAGGAGAAGAGCTACAGGAGAAGAGCTAGAGGAGAAGAGCTACAGGAGAAGATCTACAGGAGAAGAGCTGCAGGAGAAGAGCTGCAGGAGAAGAGCTACAGGAGAAGATCTACAGGAGAAGAGCTACAGGAGAAGAGCTACAGGAGAAGAGCTACAGAAGAAGATCTACAGGAGACGAGCTACAGGAGAAGAGCTACAGGAGAAGAGCTACAGGAGAAGATCTACAGGAGAAGAGCTACAGGAGAAGATCTACAGGAGAAGAGCCACAGGAGATGATCTACTGGAGAAGAGCTACAGGATCTACAGGAGAGGATCTACAGGAGAAGAGCTACGGGAGAAGAGCTACGGGAGAAGATCTACGGGAGAAGAGCTACAGGAGAAGAGCTACAGGAGAAGATCTACAGGAGAAGATCTACAGGAGAAGAGCTACAGGAGAAGAGCTACAGGAGAAGAGCTACAGGAGAAGAGCTACAGGAGAAGAGCTACAGGAGAAGAGCTACAGGAGCTACAGGAGAAGAGCTACAGGAGAAGAGCTACAGGAGAAGAGCTGATGCTCACCTGGACTGAGACTGACGGCACCGTCAGGCCGTTCATCTCCGCTATCAGCGCACACTGGGGGAGAGAAGGGAATGGAGAACTGAGCACAACTCAATCACAGAACGTGTGTGCACTATATACTAGTGATGTATGTCTCGAGACCGGTCTTGGTCTCGAGACCACTTTTACGTGGTCTCGGTCTTGTCACGGTCTTGACGGTCTTTGGTCTTGGTCTTGTCTTGGTCTCGGACCTCTCGGTCTTGTCTAGGTCTCGCTGTCTCAGACCGACATAGTGGTCGGGGGATTTAGCAATACAATACTACAATATCCACGATGACACAACGTTCGATAATGCAACATTATTATCCGCAACGGAACGGATTGAAGCGCGCGTCCGAGTGAAAGTTCGGCGTGTGCGCGAGCCACACCAGAAAACACTTTATCCGCGCTACTGATCGCAGCGGCAACGAGCACTTTGATCACTTGGTGGCATGATGGGTTTTATCTTCATTAAGGAGATTTTGGGTAACTGCACAACTGACAGATGACTTTGAGCGCACCGCCAACGGTGTGTGTGTGTGTGTGTGTGTGTGTGTGTAACCATAGCGACAAAACGACCAACTTTCGGATCCTGCACTTCAGCTTATAATTTCGTTTTTAAAAATTGAATTATGTATTTAAAAGTTGCAGAATGGATTCATTTGGAGACTCCGAAATCGGCAGAGATAGGCAGGCATTTGCTTAGATGAATTTGTGACTTTGATGTGTGTGTGTGTGTGTGTGTGTGTGTGTGTTGTTTGATTACAGTATTGTATTTAAGATGGTGTTAGACTAAATAAATGGTCTTTTAAATATCATATGCATATCTCCGTTGTGTTGACTAAACATTAGGCCTAATCCAAGTTTACAATTGTGTATCTTTAATTTGATTTTACGATTTCATCTACACATTAAGTATATTTTCAATTGGTTACATATTTCTCATTCTTTAGACAGTTGTTGGAGGAGCAAGATTGTGTTGGAGGTGTTTGATGTTTTGTCAGATGAACCAATCAGTACCAGTCATGTCAGTCCTTCAGTACACAAAAGTTAAGGGAGTCTCAATCCTCTAATAGTGCAGTTACAGCCGTCATGCAATTGCTACACATAGTTGATCTCACCCAGTCTGCAATAACATTTACAGTGAGATCACAGTCACACACATGACATGGTCTGTCTATGTATTGTTCTGCCTGTGTAGTTGAAGTAATACCATCTAATATGTATTGAATGTAAACTGCGGCTGAACCCTAGAATGCTGCTATTCTTGAATTCATACAAGTTGCTTAGCTTCAACACTGTTTTTTTCCCCCTCCGGTCTCGACTTGGTCTCGGTCTTGGTCTCGACTTGGTCTTGGTCTTGACTTGGTCTGTCTTGGTCTTGGTCTTGGTCTTGTCTTGGTCTCGATACCCTCTGGTCTTGGTAGTGTCTTGGTCTCGGTTTAGGCGGTCTTGACTACAAGTCTACTATATACTGAGACAAAACTGTTCCTGCAAGTTCAATACATTTTTAAAGACATTAGGGTGGGTTATTTATAAAAGAATTCTATTTTTAAAAAATGTCTCAAAATTTGGACTTTATAACTGAGAAATACAGTCAGAATTGCGAGACAATCCAATTAAAACAAATATTGAGATATTAAAATGTTGCAATTACTTTTTGTATTTTTTATTCTGTAGTGGAAATGAGCTTCAATAATAGCAATATGGCTTCTTTTAATTAGTGAAGCGTGTGTGTTTCCTTCACTTTAGGACAAGGACAAATATAGCTCTCAAACTGAGCTAAATATAACAAAACCTCTCAGGGACATTAAGGATGTCCTCATTTTGGGGAAAAGATATTATAATATAATAAAATTCATTCTTTTATGTAAAAGTAATAGACGTCTACGGTGTGTCTTCATCTGTGTGACTGTGTGAAAGATTGAAAAATAAAGTGTGTTCAGTGTGTCTCACTGAGACCTGCAGGCATTAGCATTAGCATATAGAGTTATATAGTGTGTTTGTACCGAGAGCTGGTCGAGCTGAGACGAGACGACAGCGGTCACACTGAGCTCTTCTTCTGTCTCGGCCCTCGGCACGATATCTGCACAAACACACACACACACACACGTTCAGATCGAGGACAGGACACACACTTTCTGGAATATAAGTTCATTTTTAATCAACTGAAATGTGCTCCAACTTATATCATGCAAAGCACGCAGGAATATATCAGATCCAGCATTACTAACATCACATCACACCTGACTCCTGCAACCAGACGTACAGTTACACAGACACGTTAACATTTTGTGCCCATGTGAAGCTCAGAGCCATGTTTGTTTCTTTTCTGTTTTCTGCAGCGTATTTATTTATACAAATGAATATTTTCATCCTCTTGTTCACTTTTAATCCCTATATTCACATCCTTTAATGCAGTAAAGTAGAAAAACGCTGTAGATCTGAGTTTTTTTTTTTTTGTCTAAATAACGAAAATTATTAATTATTTTCATGTTTTTAGATTTCTGTAAATGAGTTAATATCGGTCACCACAACAGTCAGATATTAGTGGTTCAGAACTGACTGGTTCCTACAGAAATGTTTTATCTTGTGGTTTCAGTTTTTATCTTTCCTGACGTTCAACTTTAACAAAAGGTTTCAGTTTCGCTTTAAATTCATTTAGGCTCGGTGTTTATTATAAGTGCCCCTATGATTTATGTTTATTTTAGATTCAGATTACTTTACTTTTTCTGTATACCATTCAATTTTAACAATTTTAAAGTCCCCCTGTGGTGAAACTCAAGGTTTTAATGTTGTTTATGTGTCTATGTGGTGTTTTTAATACACTTTAAGACAAACCATGTGTAAGTTCATAAGTCGACAGCATTGCTGAGTATTTCCTCCTTAAAACTGCAGTGAACCAAAGACAGTCTCAAACACACGCTTTGAAATCGCTGGTGTTTCTGACGTCACAAACTACCTTGTAACCAATCAGATCAACGAGTGATCGTCAACCAGTGGATCTCTGAGCTGAGTGAGTGGAGGCGGGGCTCATTTGCATATTCATAGAACCCCACATACTAAATGAGGCAAGGGTGTCGAGATATTTTAAGACATGAACAATATTTTTTCAAGAAAAAAACATTTAAAAAAAAAAGTTTTAAAAAAACGGGAAAAAATTTTTTTTCACTCAATCTCAACAAAGCAATTTTGATGTGGTGTGACTTATATTCAGCTGTGACTTTTCTCCTTAAACTGTGTCAATCTGGGCCGGGTTTCCCGATAACGATGTATCTTAGCTCTTAAGAGCGCTTTCTACGTGCAAGGTTACGAACGCTCGCAGCAATTCCACGAGCGTTTCCCAAAAATGCACTTAACATGAACGCGCGAGAATGCGCTCTACGTGCTACTTAAGAGTCGCTGTCCATTCGTGAAGTGCTGAAACATAACCTTATATGGAACGTTTAACCTAATAATTGTCATCTGTTGTGGATTAGCAATCAAGACAAGTCTATATAAAGCACCTACAGGCGGAGGCACTGACAAAATAGCTAAAAAAAATAAATAAAAAAAGATTCCTTTCAAAAAGATGAAATTAATGTCCTTTTAGAGGAGATAGAGTGAAACAAAGATGTAATTTTTAACAGATTAAAAGGATTTCTTTTATTTATTTTTTGTTCATTCATTTAATTTTGATTAAAATTATTAGATTAAATTATTTCTATTTTTTGTTTTGTTTTCTGACCTTTTTAATTATTTAATTTATACATTAATTTAACCAACAACAAAAAAAGAACAATAAAGTACAATCAAACCTTATATTATAATCACATTGCATTTGAATAAAGTTAAAGGTGTAATCTGCCGGTTGTCCTGCAGGTGTCCTCATAAATCTGTCTTCTTACGATGAACTTGGTGATGTACGATTACTCCAGAGCACTCGTAGATCTACGAAGATTTTCAAGTGCTACTTAAGCTACGATGCTTTTGGGAAACAGACCGTAATATTAAGATCAGTCGTACGATCGTTTTTACGATCAACTTAGGCTTACGATGCTTTTGGGAAACGCAGCCCAGGACTCTATGGTTATGATAATACTGGTATAATATTGCTGTGATATTCTCTCCTGACCACTCGGCCACGGTTACATTAGCAGTAAAGATGCACTGATTCAAAGGTGGAAAACATTACTATATTCTGCTAAAGTATTAGCTTAAACACATATAAAGAAAGTAAAATGCTGACCCTGCTTCGATCAGGCATTGAGTTTGGCATGAATCTGAGCTTTATTCGTCTGATAACCCTGTGTGTGTGTGTGTGTGTGTGTGTGTGTGTGTGTGTGTGTGTGTGTGGTACACTACCCTGTGTTTTGGTGGCCTCGCGGATGAGCTTCTGCAGCCGCTTCATCTCGGTGTCCAGCTCCTCGTAGTTCAGCTCTCGAGCCTCCACTTTAGGTGCGCTGAAGAAGGACGGGTCGGTTCCCATGTATGAGCAGTGGAGACGTCCATCAGAGCTCAGCGTCACCACCACACCCTTCAGCTCCCTCACACACACACACACACACACACACACACACACATGTAACCACAGCAATACAGATAGCAGCTAACATTTACATGCTGTGTTCACTCCTGTGGTGTCGTAAATTAATATTTATAAGCACAAATATTCCATGTAGTCTCTCTATTAATATGAGCCTGTGAAAACTTGTATGCATGTCAGAAACATGTGGTTTAAAACGGTTTTAAATTAAATACAGTGTCACGACGACAGATTGGTGGCGATCAAACACGATGCCAGACTAATAATCCGTTCTGAATAGTTTTGCCTATCCACTTTTTTGCTCTGACATGAATAATGTCTATTAAACTGTAAACAATCAGATACTGCCAATCAAAATAAAATAAAAGTTTGTTCACCCTAAATCTAAAACAAGTCTTTTCACAGCAATATTACAGTATAATATATCAGTATAGAGTATCACAATAATATGGTATCGAGAGTTCAGAATCGTGACATGAGGGAATCGTTACACACCTACTTTGTACTGTAATTGTACGACTTGTTCAGTCCAACTAACGGATTAGAAGTATTTGTAGTGAAATCTTATTGTTTGAGGTGATTTGTTTCAGTGTGTTTGAGCGGACGATCCCCGAACCGAAAGTGCAGCATATCCATTTAAACAAAGCAGACTCTTGTTTGGGGAAAGGAGGATCCTGGTGTTCTGGTTTGGGTCGCCTCTGCTAACTAACACCATTTGATGGAGTTTATTTGGACCAGTGTTTTCTCCTCCCCTGATAAGCCCATTTGTTCTGCTATCCTAACTATGCGTGTTATTATTAATCTTTAATACAGTGACGTTTGAGAAAGCGTGTATGCTGGAGATGTGAAGCGAGACACTCATTTCAGAGGTGCTGAGAGATGCTCTTCTAATGTGAGGCCAGCAGGAGAGAGACTGTGAGAGAGCGTGACCCGTGCGGGACGGACACACACACACACACACACACACACACACACACACTCGCTGCACAGGCGTATCTGTTACCAGTCGCATGAGAACCACTCTGAGCCAACCGTCCCACACACACTGAGCTGGAGGACATCAGTCCTGGTTCCTCACTGCTGTCCTCTAGTTTTTTACAGATTGGAGGAACATGTTCATACATGATATGAAGGTTTACCGCCTTTAAAACTTCTTTAGTATTCATTGATTAGTATCAGCATCTATTATCTCTTCATGTATTCCAGCGCTCCGTTGTGGACAACAAAACAAGCCAGTTCCAGTATCCGTATGCTGTTCGACACGCACCGTCACAGGATGAAACAGTGACGACAAACGTCATCAACTTCAGTGAATGAAACGTAATAATCTTATTTAGCTATATGTGTTATGGCTTTATTTGAATGTTTCAGTGTGACACCGAGTTACAAGGTGACATAATTACGCGACACCCATAAACTGTAAAACAACATGTTCGTAGTGTGTGTGACGTCACCCGTAGTGTTTCTGAAGCCCAAAGTGGGCGGAGCCGGCCGTCGCCATCTTGGCAGCGTCACTCCCGGATAAACGGAAATGTGCAGCGAGGCGGATTAGCTGAGGTGACGTGATGCTAACAGACAGTAGACAAACGGCTAGCAGTGACATCAGCGGCAATCAACCTGTCAATCAAGTGGCCACGCCCTTAATTATGCAGAACTTTAAGGCTTAATATAATTTAAACGGTTGAGTTATAAAAAATTCCGCCCCCTCACAGTCGTCATGAAGGGCAAAATTAGCTATATAGACCAAAACCACTTTTAGCACCAGACTGTAAACATGTTTATTTCTGCTGTAAAGTTGGGCATTTTAACATGGAGGTCTATGGGACTGAGTCTCTTCTGCAGCCGGCCTCTAGTGGCCAGTGGATGAACTGCAGTTTAAGTCACTTCTGTGTTGATTCAAGAGAGAGAACGGAAGGTTACCGCTTGGCGACACCATAAGAAACGGCAGCAATTAGACCGTCCCATTGAACACCGTCGCTGACGGTGATGACTGTCAGATGTTCCTGTGAAGAATGCAGGTTAAAGGTGGGGTAAGTCGTTTTTGAAATATGCTGTTTGGAAGTTAGTCGGACCGACACAACAACAGACATGTAGCCAATCAGCAGTAGGGGGCGTATGACGGTGGAGGAGAGAGAACGAGCAAGAGGGAGATTTGAAGAAAGACTGCAGAAAAAGAGATGAGACACAATAGAAAAGAGAAAAGCTCATAAGAATATCACTGGAAAATAAAGGGTTATGTCTGGGCAAGAGCTTTAGGACCCATGTTAATATTAACACAGAACACTGAGGAACACCAAGGAACACGTGAGGAACACTGAGGAACACTGAGGAACACTGAGGAACACGTGAGTAACACTGAGGAACACTGAGGAACACTGAGGAACACTGAGGAACACTGAGGAACACTGAGGAACACTGAGGAACACTGAGGAACACGTGAGTAACACTGAGGAACACTGAGGAACACGTGAGTAACATTGAGGAACACTGAGGAACACTGAGGAACACTGAGGAACACGTGAGTAACACTGAGGAACACTGAGGAACACTGAGGAACACTGAGGAACACTGAGGAACACGTGAGTAACACTGAGGAACACTGAGGAACACGTGAGTAACACTGAGGAACACTGAGGAACACTGAGGAACACTGAGGAACACTGAGGAACACGTGAGTAACACTGAGGAACACTGAGGAACACGTGAGTAACATTGAGGAACACTGAGGAACACTGAGGAACACTGAGGAACACTGAGGAACACTGAGGAACACGTGAGTAACACTGAGGAACACTGAGGAACACTGAGGAACACTGAGGAACACTGAGGAACACTGAGGAACACGTGAGTAACACTGAGGAACACTGAGGAACACGTGAGTAACATTGAGGAACACTGAGGAACACTGAGGAACACGTGAGGAACACTGAGGAACACTGAGGAACACGTGAGTAACACTGAGGAACACTGAGGAACACTGAGGAACACTGAGGAACACTGAGGAACACGTGAGTAACACTGAGGAACACTGAGGAACACGTGAGTAACACTGAGGAACACTGAGGAACACTGAGGAACACTGAGGAACACGTGAGTAACACTGAGGAACACTGAGGAACACGTGAGTAACATTGAGGAACACCGAGGAACACGTGAGTAACACTGGGGAACACTGAGGAACACTGAGGAACACTGAGGAACACTGAGGAACACGTGAGTAACACTGAGGAACACCGAGGAACACGTGAGTAACACCGAGGAACACTGGGGAACACTGAGGAACACTGAGGAACACTGAGGAACACTGGGGAACACTGAGGAACACTGAGGAACACTGAGGAACACTGGGGAACACTGAGGAACACTGGGGAACACTGAGGAACACTGAGGAACACTGAGGAACACTGGGGAACACTGAGGAACACTGAGGAACACGTGAGTAACACTGAGGAACACCAAGGGACACGTGAGGAACACGTGAGTAACACTGAGGAACACGTGAGTAACACTGAGGAATACGTGAGGAACACTAAGGAACACTGAGGAACACTGAGGAACACTGGTTTGAGTGTTATTGTGTGTCTGGAGCTACTTTGCTGTTGGCAACTAACAACCATCTCTTGTTTATAGATATTATTGTGTGCTGTACATACATTTTTTGTGCTTCCTTGTCATTCGTTCATCATCTGCGCTTTATTTTTAGTGAAGCATTATTTTGTAGCGCTTCTGCTCTGATAAACAAATATAACTGAGGCTAGTTAGTGAGAGTCGCCTTGGCAAATGCTAGTGAATATGGTGTTTAGAGTTATTGTTAGTGCCCTCGACTCGCTTTCAGGGGATCGGGGTTCGGGACGACTCAGCTGTTAGGATTGGAGTGTGAGTTTTGGAGGCGGAGCAATGAAGAATGGGTGTGTTTGTTTGGGTTGATTTCAAACATCAACATTAGCCAACAGCATATTTCAGAAACGGCTTACCCCACATTTAATGAGATTAAGGCCAGATTAGCGGTCTCTTACGGGAAGTTGGCGACGCGTACGGTCACCGGCACACAGCACAGCTGAGCCGCCCACTTCAGCGTCGAGTCCTGGTACACCAGCAGCATGTTGTTATGGTTACACATCAGCACATTGGTGGATCCCTCACACACTGAGAACAGAAGAAGATGAGTGAGTGTGTGAAGAGGGAAGTCTGTTCAGATGCTCTGTGGTTTTTGGGACTCACATGAAGTCAATGATGAACTGAATACACACACCAGCAGACCTCCAGATCTCACTATATTACACACACACTCACTCACACACACACACACTCACACACACACACACTCATACACTCATACGCTCACTTACTCGAACACTCACACACACACACTGACTCACACACTCACTCACTCACTCACTCACTCACTCACTCACTCACTCACTCACTGAGTGATACTCCAATTTGGATATTAATTGTGAAATTATTACATTATAAAATATATTTAAAAAAGTATAATAGTGTTTTTAATTGCGATTAATCACAGAAAAAATGTGTGATTAATCAAGTTTTTTTTTTTTATCGATTGACAGCACTAACATTTTTTATATTAAAGGTGCAAAAGTTCTGAAATTATGTGTCTTTTTTCACACCACAAAGACCAGCTGTTTTAACAGGGGTGTGAAGAGTTTAATATCAGCTGTAATATAATAAGAAAATACTTTGTTTTTAAAAATGAATATAATGTTTCCGTGTGCCACAGGTGTGTGCAGTGTGTGTCTCACCTGATGCGTAGGGCAAGAAGCAGCTGGGGTTGAACTCCAGTTTCTTCATGAAGCGGATCTGACCGTTATCCTTCAGGGAGAACAGATTCCTCTCGCCCAGCACGAAGATGGAGGACATCAGAGGAGAAGTGTTGGGGACACAGATATCTAGAGCCTCCTCTCCTAACACCAGTGTCCACTCGGCCTGGACACACACACACACACACACACACAGAGTCAGGTACAGAAGCAGACACACACACACACACACACACACACACACACACACACACACTGGACAGGACACACACCATGAGCCTCTTCTCCTAACACCAGTGTCCACTCAGCCTGGACACACACACACACACACACACACACAGAGTCAGGTACAGAAGCGCACACACACACACTTACACACACACACACAGAGTCAGGTCCAGAAGCAGACACACACACACACACACCGTGAGCCTCTTCCCGGAGCTCTTGCTCTGCTGATCCGGGTCTGGTCGAGTGTCTGCATCTGTGGCCACAGCCAGAGTCTCGTACCTGCATTACACACAGCAGAACACGTCACACACACACCGATCCAACAAAACACAGAGGAGTCTGAGATTACACGATGCTTCAATATTTACTTAAATCCCTGAAGTGGATGACGGAATTCATTAATGCAGATTGAATGTCGATTTAGTGCTTGTTCTTGGAAAGTGTTTTGTTTCAAAAGAGCGAGAAATTTCTGTTTTGAATTTGCGATACTGAATTCCTCTCGCGGTGATGTTGCGTGTGTTCGAGCAAACGCTTATCGCAGCGAGACACAGCAGTGAACATTTAGCTCTGAGCATGATCAGTACTGGCGATTAGTGTGTGAGAGTGTGTGTGTGTGTGTGTGTGTGTGTCTGCAACAGATCAAACGCTGTGTTGTGAAATCCCTGACAGTCCTCCAAAGCTTTCAGCAGGTCGTGAGGTGTATTATGAGAAGCAAACGCTCTTCTGTCCATCCCAACAAAACTTTGATGGTTACAAAAACATTCATAAAAACATTGTAAACGTAAATTCTAGTCTGCAAATAGACAGAGCACAAACGTGACTGTTTGACACAAAAGAACCAATGACGAATGATCTCACGTGTCACACAAACACATTTGAGCTTCCGCAATTTGTTTGTTCATATACGTCAAACTCAAATTATTATTTTTTATCAGGTTAAATGTTTATTATTAGTCACTCATACGTAATTATCTAAACCTCGCTACTCAAACCGTTGCTTGCGCGCAGCCGGCATGTTTGTAGTTTTTAAACACTTTATTTGTGTTTGTAGTTCTGTCATGACAACTCTCACCTTCAGGTCTTTCTGTCCTTCATTAAATATAGAGCAGTTTCACTCCTGATGCTTTCATGTCCATCACATTTGCAGATTAATATCTAAAAGTATTTTTTTATTCACACAAACATTTAGATATTTAAAACAAATGAAATTCCGTTTCAGCTAGGTTAGCTGAGTCCATTAGAAGTCCACAGATATTGGTCAGTCGTCCGGCCGTTAACACTTTCTCCCACAAACGGATGCAATGAGACCCGTTTACCTGTTTGATCATGTGACAATCGGCATAAAGCCTATTACCATATTATTATTGCAGATGATATATATCCTACCAGATATCGTGTTAGTTCAATAATAATTAATGTGAGTATTAGTGTGTGTGTGTGTGTGTGTGTGTGTGTGTGTGTGTGTGTGTGTGTGTGTGTGTGTGTGTGTGTGTGTGTGTGTGTCTGACCTGTAGCACTCCACCTGTCGTGAGGAGGAGACTGTGATGAAGGAGTCTGTACGGACACAGTAGCTCAGTGGGCCGGGTAACAGGAAACCAGGTAGAAAGCGTCCGAAACCATAACTCTCCTGCTCAAAGAACATCAGCATCCCATCCATGGACTGGATACAGATGTAGTGATGCCCTGCACACACACACAGGAGAACATACACACACACTCTTTAACATCAGTGCAGATAAAGCATGAAGCAGGAGCAATCCCCAAGCCCAGCTGATGTAGTCCTCAGGAAGCGGTAGAGATTCTTCTCTCGACTGGAACTAGCTCGTGTGCTTCTGTGTCTTTCCCAGAGACTGATTACAGGAGGTGTTACGGACTCTCTCGGCCGGCAGACCTCCACTCACCCAGACCATGCACACACTCTCAGGGAAGCAGAGAGCAGCACTACTGTACTGAGACCCGGCCCTGAGGACCTCGGTCAGGCATCCACTGGTCTACCCTACTTGTGTTCGCTCACACACTCTCAGAGAAGCAGAGAGCAGCACTACTGTACTGAGACCCGGCCCTGAGGACCTCGGTCAGGCATCCACTGGTCTACCCTGCTTGTGTGAGCGAACACACTCTCAGGGAAGCAGAGAGCAGCACTACTGTACTGAGACCCGGCCCTGAGGACCTCGGTCAGGCATCTACTGGTCTGCCCTGCTTGTGTTCGCTCACACACTCTCAGAGAAGCAGAGAGCAGCACTACTGTACTGAGACCCGGTCCTGAGGACCTCGGTCAGGCATCCACTGCTCTACCCTGCTTGTGTTCGCTCACACACTCTCAGGGAAGCAGAGAGCAGCACTACTGTACTGAGACCCGGCCTTGAGGACCTCGGTCAGCCATCCACTGGTCTGCCCTGCTTGCGTTCGCTCACACACTCTCAGAGAAACAGAGAGCAGCACTACTGTACTGAGACCCGGCCCTGAGGACCTCGGTCAGGCATCCACTGCTCTGCCCTGCTTGTGTTCGCTCACACACTCTCAGAGAAGCAGAGAGCAGCACTTCTGTACTGAGACCCGGCCCTGAGGACCTCGGTCAGGCATCCACTGCTCTGCCCTGCTTGTGTTCGCTCACACACTCTCAGAGAAGCAGAGAGCAGCACTTCTGTACTGAGACCCGGCCCTGAGGACCTCGGTCAGGCATCCACTGCTCTGCCCTGCTTGTGTTCGCTCACACACTCTCAGAGAAGCAGAGAGCAGCACTACTGTACTGAGACCCGGCCCTGAGGACCTCGGTCAGGCATCCACTGGTCTGCCCTGCTTGTGTTCGCTCACACACTCTCAGGGAAGCAGAGAGCAGCACTACTGTACTGAGACCCGGCCCTGAGGACCTCGGTCAGGCATCCACTACTCTGCCTTGCTTGTGTTCGCTCACACACTCTCAGGGAAGCAGAGAGCAGCACTACTGTGCTGAGACCCGGCCCTGAGGACCTCGGGTCAGCCATCCACTGGTCTGCCCTGCTTGCGTTCGCTCACACACTCTCAGGGAAGCAGAGAGCAGCACTACTGTACTGAGACCCGGCCCTGAGGACTTCGGTCAGGCATCCACTGCTCTGCCCTGCTTGTGTTCGCTCACACACTCTCAGAGAAGCAGAGAGCAGCACTACTGTACTGAGACCCGGCCCTGAGGACCTCGGTCAGGCATCCACTGCTCTGCCCTGCTTGTGTTCGCTCACACACTCTCAGGGAAGCAGAGAGCAGCACTACTGTACTGAGACCCGGCCCTGAGGACCTCGGTCAGGCATCCACTGCTCTGCCCTGCTTGTGTTCGCTCACACACTCTCAGAGAAGCAGAGAGCAGCACTACTGTACTGAGACCCGGCCCTGAGGACCTCGGTCAGGCATCCACTGCTCTGCCCTGCTTGTGTTCGCTCACACACTCTCAGGGAAGCAGACAGCAGCTCTACTGTACTGAGACCCGGCCCTGAGGACCTCGGTCAGGCATCCACTGCTCTGCCCTGCTTGTGTTCGCTCACACACTCTCAGAGAAACAGAGAGCAGCACTACTGTACTGAGACCCGGCCCTGAGGACCTCGGTCAGGCATCCACTGCTCTGCCCTGCTTGTGTTCGCTCACACACTCTCAGAGAAGCAGAGAGCAGCACTACTGTACTGAGACCCGGCCCTGAGGACCTCGGTCAAGCATCCACTGCTCTGCCCTGCTTGTGTTCGCTCACACACTCTCAGGGAAGCAGACAGCAGCTCTACTGTACTGAGACCCGGCCCTGAGGACCTCGGTCAGGCATCCACTGCTCTGCCCTGCTTGTGTTCGCTCACACACTCTCAGAGAAGCAGAGAGCAGCACTACTGTACTGAGACCCGGCCCTGAGGACCTCGGTCAGGCATCCACTGCTCTGCCCTGCTTGTGTTCGCTCACACACTCTCAGGGAAGCAGACAGCAGCTCTACTGTACTGAGACCCGGCCCTGAGGACCTCGGTCAGGCATCCACTGCTCTGCCCTGCTTGTGTTCGCTCACACACTCTAAGGGATGAGCTCGCCTCCTCCTGTCTGTTCTCCTTTCCTTACCCTCAGGCACACACTACTATATATTAGCCCTGATTTACCCAATTAACTATATTATACACACATCAATGTTAAATGGTTACATTTATAAATATGATTACAGTTTTAATTACATGTAAAAAAAATATATATAAATACATAAATAATAATAACAACAACATCACCACTAAAGACAAAATACTAAGTAACATCTTTTGGTGCATCTTGGTAATTTGATGTGTTGCAATGGCCTTGAAGCAGCTCATCCAGTCAGAACTATATAGTTTATAATAATAAACAAAGCATCCAATAGAATAGCAAGGCTAACATAAAAATGCATATGTGCAAATGTTTTCTGGCTTGTTCTGTGATATATTTTCACTCTTGGCTGTGTTAGAAGTCAAACCTCTGGATCAATTAAATCAATTATGTTTAAAAGATTTTACCAAATATTTCTTCATCTATTTCTTTCCTTTTATGGTATACATAAAGATGGTCAAAACTTCATTAAATCTGAACAAAAGTCCCTTTAACACACTTTGGAAGTTATTTTTTATGCAGGTGACAGGACACAAATATTGTTGGATCTACTCTGAATGGGAAAAGCTGAAAATCTACAGATGCTGTATTAGGCATCATCACATCAGTTCACACTCGTGTGTGTGTGTGTGTGGTTGATGATCTCCAGCAGAGAGCCTGTGCTGCCCTCAGGTGGCTGATAACAGAACTGCATGACACAGCTAAGTCTAAAATCCTATTAAACAAGCATGTTCCACTATTTTATTTATAGAATGTTGACTTTAATCAGCTTTCTTCACACATACAGGAGAGATCTCACGACACAGAAGCTACGATCCGATGTTCATCGAGAACACTTTACAATAAGTTAATTGTTAATTACATTCGTTAAAATTAACTAAGCATTTATTAATCTTAGAGTTCATTTCAGCATTTAATAGTACATCATTAAAATCAAAAGTTGTATCTGTTAATATTATTTAATGGACCTGAGCTGACATGAACTAGCAATGAACATAAAACGCCTTGATCAAAGATTCAGTCTCTCTAAGCTCCGCCTCTCTGAGAGCTGCTCTGCTGTGATTGGTCAGAAAGCAAACGCTCATTATCATATCTGAATCTCAGCTCTTGATCTCAGTGATGCGAACAATAACGATGGCGTGGGTTTTGCCGTATCAATCTCATCAAAGTGGATTTGCTTTCTCAGCAGAAAACAGCGTCTTCTCGACATGAACAACACGAACCAAACTCCTCCAGTCTCAGATTAACGACAGTGTTTGAGGGCGGGGCTAAGAGACGCTGTTCAGCCAATGAAGATCACAGCCTGGCATTATGCAAATGTGCAACAGGAAGTGAGACTGGAGTTACCGACGACTCGTTTAATGCCGAGTTCAGAATTGCTTCTTTCTTTTTGTGCACTTTGATCTTTAAAACTTTGCAGACCTTTTACATTTACGAACAGCTACTTTACTCACTGCATGAAAGGTAAACTCTGTAAAAGCAGAATGTTATCAAATATTGTAAAGTTTGAGACCTGAACTGAATCCAGTCCATCACATTAATGATCAATTATATCTCACGAGAGAACATTTCATACAAAAAGCCACAATTAAACAGCTTAACTCAACTCTATATGCCAGTGAATATTTTTCAATGAGAGGCTAATTTTGTGTGTGTAATATAGATGACTAGCGTGTAATAAAGATGACTAGGGATGCACCGATATGAAAACTTGCCCGATACCGATGATTATTTATATTTGAAAGCCGATAACCGATATATTGGCAGATAAATCTATAATGTTTGAGAGCCTGATTGCAAATACAAAAGTCTCACCATTAAAAGCCATGTTCCCAAACACACAATTATGATGTTCTCATGATAATGTTCTGTAGCTGATATGACAGACTTGAGATGCACATGTTGACCTGAACTTTATTTGCCTTTTTGAAGTGATTTCAAATCATATTTCAAGCAATTCATACCCATCATGTTGAACATCTGAAGAGTCTCAGCTGAAGGAAATAATACTTTATTTATCAGCTTTAATATATCGGCCAAATCTTCTTATCAGGCCGATAACGGGCGATACCGATATAGTGGATGATATATCGAGCATCCCTAAAGATGACATCACTGACCTGTCACACCCCCAAACGGACCATACGTCATGTTGCAAGCTGTCCTCTGCAGGTTGTGTTCATAAACCAATCGCAGCTGATACTGGTCACCGTGTTCAACATTCCCAGCAGTGCCTGAGAAAACCAACAGCAGCAAACACACACACACAAACACACACACACACACACACACATGAAGATCAGATCACAAGAGGGCTGTAACGATACCCTCATGTCACGATACTCCAAGACATATGATAAAAGATTAACAAAAAATTACTGTTGATTTACCAGAATAACAATATTCATGATTCTGAAGATGAAAATACATCATTATTTTAGATGAATATGCTTAATTTCTGTCACTGACTAGATACATTTATAATAGTGTAGGACACTTTTTACTGGTAACATCAGACATTTGGCATTATCAGGACCCACAAATATTCCCCCATTGCATTATTACACATTATATTCAATATTGTTGCTGACAATATTGTCAGTGGAGAACTGACCTGACACAGCGTAGACGGACAGCTTCCTGGGGTGAAGCACTGCCAGATGAAGCAGCTCTGAACAACTGAAGAGAGAAGAGTCATGAGAACACATGCAAACAGAGGAACTCAGCTAATCAAGTGTTTGAGCACTTCCTGGAACACTGACACTGAATATCAGTCATAAACTGTAAGTTTCTGCAATCTTTCTCTGTCCCTCCATCATGAGCGAGTGTGTCTCGAGCGTCAGGCGAAACACAGTAACCGCTGTCGTGTTCTCTAGCGTTCGGATGCTGGTGTTCGGGAACACACTCGTGTGTGTGAGACGCTTCTGGAGGGAGTTACACCACATCATTCTGATCACACACTTTCAGAAACACCAAACCAACATTAGAGACGCTGCGACGCCATTGGTCCACTGGTTACTCCAGTTATCCAATCACAGCCTCCGCTGAGGGTTTTGTTGTGCATCGAGAGATTTATTCGGTAAATGTGTTTCCATCATAGTTTATGTGCATGTGTTCTTATCAGAGAATTACTTTACAAAAAAGCCCCGCTCATCTAAATTGAACTGAATTTCCCAGGTCGTGTATGTCATGACATCAGTCTCCTCAACCAGGCTGGCAGACAGTTACCCAGCTGATATTCTGCAGGGATGTGATGATGTGTGAGACTCACGAGACGAACTTGCCCAGCTCCACCTGCACGACGGGCTCTGGGAAGCGGACCTCCAGCAGCTGGACATCAGCCTCGCTCAGCTCCTGCGCTTTAGACGGGTGTGGGGAGAAGATGCGCAACATCCCCATGAAGCTGCCCACCACGATCTTATCTGGAGACAGGGAGAGAACAGAGTCTGGTTCAGCATCACACCGCTCACTGATCCCCCAATCCACTTCTGTCAGGGAGGAGAACGGCAGGGAAACTGCATAGATCAGCTCTGGAAGTGGTGAGCTTTGAAACCTTTACACAGTGACTGTACATCTATTCCTCATAGCCTCGTTTTCATCCATATAAAATTCAATATGGCATCTAAAGTCATTACAGATGAGATGAGCTGAACATGTTATCTGAGGGCTACTTCATCACTGTTGATCCCTGTCGTTTTGCTTTATTTGATGTTTGATTCATCTTCATACTGCTAAAATATTGATATTAGAGCAGCACGATTAATAATTACAAGATCTCGATTCAAACACACACATGATCTTATTCCTGAATGACAGTGATTCGGCTCTCTCTATTAAACCTTTGACGATCACAGCGAACATTCAGATCTGTGTTCTGATCCAGAGAGAGCCGTTGTCATGAATAGATGTGAAACTGCTTCACAAACACACAGTATCATTATTTCTGTCTTACAATAACCCAAATAACTCAGAATACAGTAAATCAGCTTTTGAAAGTAACTTGAAGCTTCAAATGAAGACTGTATGAAGTACACTGTTACACCAGTAGGTGGAGACAAGCGGCGGTTACTCCAGAGACTCGTGCAGAAACACTGATTCATCCAGTAATGAAACAAGTGAAGTCTTTATGAGTGAGCCATTCAATCATTCATTCAAAGCTTTTTTTATATATATAATTCATTCAGATTAATTAAACATTTTAATTAGACTCAAGCAAATAACATTTTGTCAGAACCTCTAGTGAACGACATGTTATTTTGATTAGTTGTGGGAGAATCATGATCTCTATTTGAAACAAATAAATCATGATTCTCAATATATCCAGAATCCTGCAGCTCTAATGCGGTGAATTATCTAAATATTATATATGTATATTATGTGAACAAGAGCCCGATCTATTTAAGATCCACATGTCATCATGTTCACTGCTTCTCACCGCAGGTCGAGCTGTCGTTACAAACACACAACTCTGTGAATGTGTGCTGGAACTAAATCACTGTAGAACGCTGGTAAGAGAGGAAGCTGTGGCCATAGGATGGTTCTGGGTGACACACACCAGGTTTAGTACTGAATTTAAAGATACAAGTGTTTCTGCAGTTCCATGTTTACACTGTACAGTTTTCCAGCTGTGTTTATTTGTAGAACGCACAGAAATGGGTCGAGTCTCAATCTATATTCAATATCAGAAACTGTTCAGATGATCTGGTGTGTGTCTGTGGCTGATCAGATACTGGAGAGAGTGTGTAACTCACCGTATCCACTTCCACTGTTATCCACGTCCCCGACACACAGACAGCCCTGATCGAACTCCTCTCCCTCGCCCAGCACTGACGCCCACCAATCACGAGCCTTGAACAGAGACATCCTGTAACACACAGCACCAATCACGTCATCACATCTCCATGCAGAAACCTCAGGCATAAACACACACACTAACAGTGATGCAATGAAGCATCCGGTCAGTGAAGCGTGACTGAACCATTACTCGTCACTGCAGCTTTAACACCGATAACTGCAGTCAAGCGCTTCCCTGTCGCTCTGTGGGTCCAGCTCACTCTTCATCATACAGTACAGCTTCTCTCCAGCTCACTCTTCATCATACAGTACAGCTTCTCTCCAGCTCACTCTTCATCATACAGTACAGCTTCTCTCCAGCTCACTCTTCATCATACAGTACAGCTTCTCTCCAGCTCACTCTTCATCACACAGTACAGCTTCTCTCCAGCTCACTCTTCATCACACAGTACCAGCTTCTCTCCAGCTCACTCATCACCACACAGTACAGCTTCTCTCCAGCTCACTCTTCATCATACAGTACAGCTTCTCTCCAGCTCACTCTTCATCATACAGTACAGCTTCTCTCCAGCTCACTCTTCATCATACAGTACAGCTTCTCTCCAGCTCACTCTTCATCATACAGTACAGCTTCTCTCCAGCTCACTCTTCATCATACAGTACAGCTTCTCTCCAGCTCACTCTTCATCATACAGTACAGCTTCTCTCCAGCTCACTCTTCATCATACAGTACAGCTTCTCTCCAGCTCACTCTTCATCATACAGTACAGCTTCTCTCCAGCTCACTCTTCATCATACAGTACAGCTTCTTTCCAGCTCACTCTTCATCATACAGTACCAGCTTCTCTCCAGCTAACTCTTCATCATACAGTACAGCTTCTCTCCAGCTCACTCTTCATCATACAGTACAGCTTCTCTCCAGCTCACTCTTCATCATACAGTACAGCTTCTCTCCAGCTCACTCTTCATCATACAGTACAGCTTCTCTCCAGCTCACTCTTCATCATACAGTACAGCTTCTCTCCAGCTCACTCTAGCTCACTCTTCATCATACAGTACAGCTTCTTCTCCAGCTCACTCTTCATCACACAGTACAGCTTCTCTCCAGCTCACTCTTCATCATACAGTACAGCTTCTCTCCAGCTCACTCTTCATCATACAGTACAGCTTCTCTCCAGCTCACTCTTCATCATACAGTACAGCTTCTCTCCAGCTCACTCTTCATCATACAGTACAGCTTCTCTCCAGCTCACTCTTCATCATACAGTACAGCTTCTCTCCAGCTCACTCTTCATCATACAGTACAGCTTCTCTCCAGCTCACTCTTCATCACACAGTACAGCTTCTCTCCAGCTCACTCTTCATCATACAGTACAGCTTCTCTCCAGCTCACTCTTCATCATACAGTACAGCTTCTCTCCAGCTAACTCTTCATCATACAGTACAGCTTCTCTCCAGCTCACTCTTCATCATACAGTACAGCTTCTCTCCAGCTAACTCTTCATCATACAGTACAGCTTCTCTCCATCTCACTCTTCATCATACAGTACCAGCTTCTCTCCAGCTCACTCTTCATCATACAGTACAGCTTCTCTCCAGCTCACTCTTCATCATACAGTACAGCTTCTCTCCAGCTCACTCTTCATCATACAGTACAGCTTCTCTCCAGCTCACTCTTCATCACACGATACAGTACAGCTTCTCTCCAGCTCACTCTTCATCATACAGTACCAGCTTCTCTCCAGCTCACTCTTCATCATACAGTACAGCTTCTCTCCAGCTCACTCTTCATCATACAGTACCAGCTTCTCTCCAGCTCACTCTTCATCATACAGTACAGCTTCTCTCCAGCTCACTCTTCATCACACAGTACAGCTTCTCTCCAGCTCACTCTTCATCATACAGTACCAGCTTCTCTCCAGCTCACTCTTCATCACACAGTACAGCTTCTCTCCAGCTCACTCTTCATCATACAGTACAGCTTCTCTCCAGCTCACTCTTCATCATACAGTACAGCTTCTCTCCAGCTCACTCTTCATCATACAGTACAGCTTCTCTCCAGCTCACTCTTCATCATACAGTACAGCTTTTCTCCAGCTCACTCTTCATCATACAGTACAGCTTCTCTCCAGCTCACTCTTCATCATACAGTACCAGCTTCTCTCCAGCTCACTCTTCATCATACAGTACAGCTTCTCTCCAGCTCACTCTTCATCATACAGTACAGCTTCTCTCCAGCTCACTCTTCATCATACAGTACAGCTTCTCTCCAGCTCACTCTTCATCATACAGTACAGCTTCTCTCCAGCTCACTCTTCATCATACAGTACCAGCTTCTCTCCAGCTCACTCTTCATCATACAGTACCAGCTTCTCTCCATCTCACTCTTCATCATACAGTACAGCTTCTCTCCAGCTCACTCTTCATCATACAGTACAGCTTCTCTCCAGCTCACTCTTCATCATACAGTACAGCTTCTCTCCAGCTCACTCTTCATCATACAGTACAGCTTCTCTCCAGCTCACTCTTCATCATACAGTACCAGCTTCTCTCCATCTCACTCTTCATCACACAGTACAGCTTCTCTCCAGCTCACTCTTCATCACACAGTACAGCTTCTCTCCAGCTCACTCTTCATCATACAGTACAGCTTCTCTCCATCTCACTCTTCATCATACAGTACAGCTTCTCTCCAGCTCACTCTTCATCATACAGTACAGCTTCTCTCCAGCTCACTCTTCATCATACAGTACAGCTTCTCTCCATCTCACTCTTCATCATACAGTACATCTTCTCTCCATCTCACTCTTCATCATACAGTACCAGCTTCTCTCCAGCTCACTCTTCATCATACAGTACCAGCTTCTCTCCAGCTCACTCTTCATCATACAGTACAGCTTCTCTCCAGCTCACTCTTCATCACACAGTACAGCTTCTCTCCAGCTCACTCTTCATCATACAGTACAGCTTCTCTCCAGCTCACTCTTCATCATACAGTACAGCTTCTCTCCAGCTCACTCTTCATCATACAGTACAGCTTCTCTCCAGCTCACTCTTCATCACACAGTACAGCTTCTCTCCAGCTCACTCTTCATCACACAGTACAGCTTCTCTCCAGCTCACTCTTCATCATACAGTACAGCTTCTCTCCAGCTCACTCTTCATCATACAGTACCAGCTTCTCTCCAGCTCACTCTTCATCATACAGTACCAGCTTCTCTCCAGCTCACTCTTCATCATACAGTACCAGCTTCTCTCCAGCTCACTCTTCATCATACAGTACAGCTTCTCTCCAGCTCACTCTTCATCACACAGTACAGCTGTACAGCTTCACAGAATCTGTACATCATACAGTACAGCTTCTCTCCAGCTCACTCTTCATCACACAGTACCAGCTTCTCTCCAGCTCACTCTTCATCATACAGTACAGCTTCTCTCCAGCTCACTCTTCATCACACAGTACAGCTTCTCTCCAGCTCACTCTTCATCATACAGTACAGCTTCTCTCCAGCTCACTCTTCATCATAAAGTACAGCTTCTCTCCAGCTCACTCTTCATCATACAGTACCAGCTTCTCTCCAGCTCACTCTTCATCATACAGTACAGCTTCTCTCCAGCTCACTCTTCATCACACAGTACAGCTTCTCTCCAGCTCACTCTTCATCACACAGTACAGCTTCTCTCCAGCTCACTCTTCATCATACAGTACAGCTTCTCTCCAGCTCACTCTTCATCACACAGTACAGCTTCTCTCCAGCTCACTCTTCATCATACAGTACAGCTTCTCTCCAGCTCACTCTTCATCATACAGTACAGCTTCTCTCCAGCTCACTCTTCATCATACAGTACAGCTTCTCTCCAGCTCACTCTAGCTCACTCTTCATCATACAGTACAGCTTCTTCTCCAGCTCACTCTTCATCACACAGTACAGCTTCTCTCCAGCTCACTCTTCATCACACAGTACCAGCTTCTCTCCAGCTCACTCTTCATCACACAGTACAGCTTCTCTCCAGCTCACTCTTCATCATACAGTACCAGCTTCTCTCCAGCTCACTCTTCATCATACAGTACAGCTTCTCTCCAGCTCACTCTTCATCATACAGTACAGCTTCTCTCCAGCTCACTCTTCATCATACAGTACAGCTTCTCTCCAGCTCACTCTTCATCATACAGTACAGCTTCTCTCCAGCTCACTCTTCATCATACAGTACAGCTTCTCTCCAGTTCACTCTTCATCACACAGTACAGCTTCTCTCCAGCTCACTCTTCATCACACAGTACCAGCTTCTCTCCAGCTCACTCTTCATCACACAGTACAGCTTCTCTCCAGCTCACTCTTCATCACACAGTACAGCTTCTCTCCAGTTCACTCTTCATCACACAGTACAGCTTCTCTCCAGCTCACTCTTCATCACACAGTACCAGATTCTCTCCAGCTCACTCTTCATCATACAGTACAGCTTCTCTCCAGCTCACTCTTCATCATACAGTACAGCTTCTCTCCAGCTCACTCTTCATCATACAGTACAGCTTCTCTCCAGCTCACTCTTCATCATACAGTACAGCTTCTCTCCAGCTCACTCTTCATCATACAGTACAGCTTCTCTCCAGCTCACTCTTCATCACACAGTACAGCTTCTCTCCAGCTCACTCTTCATCATACAGTACAGCTTCTCTCCAGCTCACTCTTCATCATACAGTACAGCTTCTCTCCAGCTAACTCTTCATCATACAGTACAGCTTCTCTCCAGCTCACTCTTCATCATACAGTACAGCTTCTCTCCAGCTCACTCTTCATCATACAGTACAGCTTCTCTCCAGCTAACTCTTCATCATACAGTACAGCTTCTCTCCATCTCACTCTTCATCATACAGTACCAGCTTCTCTCCAGCTCACTCTTCATCATACAGTACAGCTTCTCTCCAGCTCACTCTTCATCATACAGTACAGCTTCTCTCCAGCTCACTCTTCATCATACAGTACAGCTTCTCTCCAGCTCACTCTTCATCACACGATACAGTACAGCTTCTCTCCAGCTCACTCTTCATCATACAGTACCAGCTTCTCTCCAGCTCACTCTTCATCATACAGTACAGCTTCTCTCCAGCTCACTCTTCATCATACAGTACCAGCTTCTCTCCAGCTCACTCTTCATCATACAGTACAGCTTCTCTCCAGCTAACTCTTCATCATACAGTACAGCTTCTCTCCATCTCACTCTTCATCATACAGTACCAGCTTCTCTCCAGCTCACTCTTCATCATACAGTACAGCTTCTCTCCAGCTCACTCTTCATCATACAGTACAGCTTCTCTCCAGCTCACTCTTCATCATACAGTACAGCTTCTCTCCAGCTCACTCTTCATCATACAGTACAGCTTCTCTCCAGCTCACTCTTCATCACACGATACAGTACAGCTTCTCTCCAGCTCACTCTTCATCATACAGTACCAGCTTCTCTCCAGCTCACTCTTCATCATACAGTACAGCTTCTCTCCAGCTCACTCTTCATCATACAGTACCAGCTTCTCTCCAGCTCACTCTTCATCATACAGTACAGCTTCTCTCCAGCTCACTCTTCATCACACAGTACAGCTTCTCTCCAGCTCACTCTTCATCACACAGTACAGCTTCTCTCCAGCTCACTCTTCATCATACAGTACCAGCTTCTCTCCAGCTCACTCTTCATCACACAGTACAGCTTCTCTCCAGCTCACTCTTCATCATACAGTACAGCTTCTCTCCAGCTCACTCTTCATCATACAGTACAGCTTCTCTCCAGCTCACTCTTCATCATACAGTACAGCTTCTCTCCAGCTCACTCTTCATCATACAGTACAGCTTTTCTCCAGCTCACTCTTCATCATATAGTACAGCTTCTCTCCAGCTCACTCTTCATCATACAGTACCAGCTTCTCTCCAGCTCACTCTTCATCATACAGTACAGCTTCTCTCCAGCTCACTCTTCATCATACAGTACAGCTTCTCTCCAGCTCACTCTTCATCATACAGTACAGCTTCTCTCCAGCTCACTCTTCATCATACAGTACAGCTTCTCTCCAGCTCACTCTTCATCATACAGTACCAGCTTCTCTCCAGCTCACTCTTCATCATACAGTACCAGCTTCTCTCCATCTCACTCTTCATCATACAGTACAGCTTCTCTCCAGCTCACTCTTCATCATACAGTACAGCTTCTCTCCAGCTCACTCTTCATCATACAGTACAGCTTCTCTCCAGCTCACTCTTCATCATACAGTACAGCTTCTCTCCAGCTCACTCTTCATCATACAGTACCAGCTTCTCTCCATCTCACTCTTCATCATACAGTACCAGCTTCTCTCCATCTCACTCTTCATCACACAGTACAGCTTCTCTCCAGCTCACTCTTCATCACACAGTACAGCTTCTCTCCAGCTCACTCTTCATCATACAGTACAGCTTCTCTCCATCTCACTCTTCATCATACAGTACAGCTTCTCTCCAGCTCACTCTTCATCATACAGTACAGCTTCTCTCCAGCTCACTCTTCATCATACAGTACAGCTTCTCTCCAGCTCACTCTTCATCATACAGTACAGCTTCTCTCCATCTCACTCTTCATCATACAGTACAGCTTCTCTCCATCTCACTCTTCATCATACAGTACCAGCTTCTCTCCAGCTCACTCTTCATCATACAGTACCAGCTTCTCTCCAGCTCACTCTTCATCATACAGTACAGCTTCTCTCCAGCTCACTCTTCATCACACAGTACAGCTTCTCTCCAGCTCACTCTTCATCATACAGTACAGCTTCTCTCCAGCTCACTCTTCATCATACAGTACAGCTTCTCTCCAGCTCACTCTTCATCACACAGTACAGCTTCTCTCCAGCTCACTCTTCATCATACAGTACAGCTTCTCTCCAGCTCACTCTTCATCATACAGTACAGCTTCTCTCCAGCTCACTCTTCATCACACAGTACAGCTTCTCTCCAGCTCACTCTTCATCATACAGTACAGCTTCTCTCCAGCTCACTCTTCATCATACAGTACCAGCTTCTCTCCAGCTCACTCTTCATCATACAGTACAGCTTCTCTCCAGCTCACTCTTCATCATACAGTACAGCTTCTCTCCAGCTCACTCTTCATCACACAGTACCAGCTTCTCTCCAGCTCACTCTTCATCATACAGTACAGCTTCTCTCCAGCTCACTCTTCATCACACAGTACCAGCTTCTCTCCAGCTCACTCTTCATCATACAGTACAGCTTCTCTCCAGCTCACTCTTCATCACACAGTACCAGCTTCTCTCCAGCTCACTCTTCATCATACAGTACAGCTTCTCTCCAGCTCACTCTTCATCATAAAGTACAGCTTCTCTCCAGCTCACTCTTCATCATACAGTACCAGCTTCTCTCCAGCTCACTCTTCATCATACAGTACAGCTTCTCTCCAGCTCACTCTTCATCACACAGTACAGCTTCTCTCCAGCTCACTCTTCATCACACAGTACAGCTTCTCTCCAGCTCACTCTTCATCATACAGTACAGCTTCTCTCCAGCTCACTCTTCATCACACAGTACAGCTTCTCTCCAGCTCACTCTTCATCATACTCTTCATCATACTCACTCTTAAAGAAGTTGCCCTTGTATATTTAGCTTGGAGTCGGCCAATAGTGAGCCTACGTGGTGACGTGCAACACAGACGCGCTGCGCTATTACACTACGTGAAAAAAATGAATAAATAAAATAAATGCAACAATAACGGACTGGTCGTGTGTTTCTGACTCTTCAGCTCCTCCTAATAGAAGCAAGACTGAGGTGTGTTTGATCCTGGTTTCTCATGTCCATCTGTGTTTAGTTAGTTAGTAGTTAGTAGTGTGTTAAACTGGCGGTTATGGTAAGGGGCGGGACATTTCCCAAACACACTCGAAGCACTCGACCAATCACAACACACTGATCCAGCCGACCAATCAGAGGGAGGGGCTTCATAGAGACAGGAAGTAAACAGAGCGTTACTGACAGACTGGGAAGAGAGGAGCCGCAGCAATGGAGAATATGAGGAAATACTAACTTACAGGAGTGTCTGATCATCTATCTGATAATATAAAGCTGTAGATGGGAACACATTTATGTCTGACACACAGTCTGACTGACTTATACTGGACAGGGCAAGACATGATGAAGCTGATGCTGACTGAAGGGTCACGTGACCCCAGCGGCGCGTCTGATTGGCTGCGATCCAAGCAGCTTTGCTAACTAACTGCTGACTGCTTAACTAGCACAGCTAATCCACACCAACACAGGAGACTTCTGTGCATTAACAATACAATAATACATACTGGCTATTATCTCTGATGGAGCCCATATGTGCAGAATTAATCAGACTATAAATATGACTGTAACAGGAGGGTCTACAAAAGCAGCAAAAGTTTAATTAAACAGTCATAATCACATCTAGATGATATACAGTATAATCTGAGTCGCTTCTTCTACATGAGTTCGAGATTCTACTGAATCTGTTCGCTCGTTTCTGCTCAAACTGCCCCAGTCTCGCGGTATAACCTGTGTGCCGCTGCTCTCACTCGCGCAGGGTGAATAAAGGCATGTTGTACCTGTAGAGAATGCAGTGAGTTTCCTTCAGTAATGTGAGGTAAAGCACAACAGCTCAACTCATCTCAGATCCTCACTCCAGACCCGCTGTTGTCATGGTGCCGAGAGCGACGCTGCAGCCGGAACTGCGTCACGTGACTTCACGAGGCCGTACCAAAATAAAAGTCCCGTGATCTATTCTGATTAGTTATATACCCCTGTCTTGTACTTTTTTCCTTCTTTCTCTTCGTTTGTTTGTTCTACATTGTGGCTGTTTCCTTCTTTGTTTATATAATGCTCTCAATAAAATAAAATAATAATAAAAAAAGTCCTGCTTTTGCCGTACTTTAGGATCCGGGTCTAGTGCCTGTCTGAATGTGTTTTATAAAATGCATATATACGAATGTTTATTTGTTGCACTGAAAGGCAGTCTGTGTAATGGACACGCACATATCTACAACACTTATGCATTCATAGAAACATACAGAAATATATGTATTCTTCAACATAACAATGTCAGTCATTCATAATCATATGTATTGTTTAATTTGTAGAAATAGAACGTAAAACATTTATTAAATAACAATCATAAAAAAAATTAAATGTTTTTAAGAGCTTTAAATTCTGCTAATATGATTTAAAATGATTCCACTTGTAAGAAGATTTGTTGAGATTTTGAAATACCGGTTTATTGGAAATGGATAATATAACTAAAAATCATATACATAAAGAAAAATGTGTGTTAACTGTACCAAATGGTAGTCTATTTCCACTGACTTAATGGTTTTTACAACTCTCTTCAATACTTCAGTACAGAACAGTCGCTGTTAAGACATCTCAGCTGTTGAGAAGGATACTTGATGTATTAGATGTATTATTGATTTTTGATACAAGATGCTGAATTGTGATCTTAATATTTTATAGATTCAAGTGTTTTGTATGACTCAGTATTCCTTCTTATTTCAATAAAAAATAAAAAAAAGCATGAATGAACCTTCAAAATATAAATGCATGTTGTATATATCTTACTATGAACAAATAATCTGTACATATGTTTCATTAATAATAATAATTATTATTGACCTCGTAATGTTTAATCAAAATATCATAACCTTCGTAATCTCCAATCACGTGGTGCGCTTAAGCCCCGCCCCTGCAATTAATTTACAACTTTATTTTTTAAATGGTATACATTTTTTTAGATGTTAACAGAATACCTCCTAGACTACATCCGCTCCAGAAAGAATTAAACAATTTATCGCTGATATGGAATAAGAAAATAGCATGATTACAAAGTCTACCATCAGCCTTTCATGAACTGTCATTACGAAATGTATTATAATTTTACAATAGTTCGAATTAATATGAAATAATGTTATTTTCTAAATACTCAATGCACTAAACAATGATATGCATTAAAAAAAAGCACCTGATTTATTTTTAATCTGATTCCCTGACATTCCCCGCTTCTGATTTGCAGACACACTGAGGGGGCGGGGCAACGACAAACAAAAAGGCCAATCATTTTGCAAGAACGTGAGTATTTTGCATATATCTCAGAATGCTTGTTACAACAGTAGTAAAACCCTCTTAAAATGTACGTTTTTATTATTTTTTAACGTGCTCAAGATTTCTCATATACAACTCTGCGATATAACCAACTTCTTGTATAACTTACAGCTCTTATCCTTAATTTTGTCTAATTTTTTGGGCTACCGTTACGCACATTAATAGCCAGTATTGGAACAGTAAATATAAGTGTTCATCACGATATTGCCGTGCTGTCTAGGCAGCACATATACTAAAATTGGAACGATACAGAGAAGATTAGCATTTCCCTGCGCAAGGATGACACGCATAATCGTGAAGCGTATCCAATTTTTGTGTTTATATTTCTAAATGTTTTCAATGATTTAAAATATCTTTATCAACTGTCATAAAACGGATTTACTGCTAAAGGGATGAAATTAGGAGGGATCAACTAATCATATGATCGTTTGATTGATTTAAGCCAAATATTGTAAAAAAATTATTAAATGAATTGTATAAGTTTATTCATCATCTAACAATAAATATTTTACAGACTTTTTTACGATAGTGCAATGACAAATGAAAGCAGTTATTTTATTTTAGAAGCAAAATGTTTTCGCAATATCTAGCTTTTTTACGAGTTATATACACTGAACAAAATTATAAACGCAACACTTTTGTTTTTGCCCCCATTTTTCATGAGCTGAACTCAAAGATCTAAGGCTTTTTCTATGTACACAAAAGGCCTATTTCTCTCAAATATTGTTCACAAATCTGTCTAAATCTGTGTTAGTGAGCACTTCTTTGCCGAGATAATCCATCCACCTCACAGGTGTGGCATATAAAGATGCTGATTAGACAGCATGATTATTGCACAGGTGTGCCTTAGGCTGTCCACAATAAAAGGCCACTCTAAAATGTGCAGTTTCATCACACAGCACAATGCCACAGATGAGAAGTTTTGAGGGAGAGTGCGATTGGCATGCTGACTGCAGGAATGTCCACCAGAGCTGCTGAATGTTCATTTCTCTACCATAAGCCGACTTCAAAGTATATATGTAAATATGTTTCAATTTGGTGGCCATAAAAATCTTACACAAGAGGGCAGCAGAGGTCATCGTAGGTAAGGCAATTTCTCACATTTCATTAAAACACATTTAAGTGCTTTACAAGTTTTAATTACAAGATTTTTTGGTCATAATAATGTTTTTTTTTTTGTTACTTTTTTACATCCTTTTTAAAACAAGGATGTAAAAAAGTAACATAAAAAAAAAAAAAAAACATTATTATGACCAAAAAATCTTGTAATTCAATTGTTTTGTACGCTTTTTTTTGGCTTAATGTTCCCTTAAGGTATGTCTAACGAAATTGACTTAAAAAATAAACTTACGCTTAAAAAAAAAAGTTACTGGAGTAAAGATTGTCAGAACTATTTTACATTATCACCTCTCGATATGTTTTATTCAATTTATTTTTACAGGTCTACCATTATTATTCTTATGTTTTAAACTACATTGAGAAAACGACTAAACAAAAAAAAGGTCATATGTTCCAGTATGTTATTTGTCTCAATACTACACGAGGTAATTAAACATTGTTGAGTCCGAAGGTGAATGGATCGGATTCTAAGGGCTGTAATGTTTGTGAGAGAGTCAATAATCACTCAGACTCGCTGACACTGCTCTTGTTTTTGTCTTTTATCTGACAATACAGACACTATATACAACATTTATCGCATTAAAACAATTTGCTTTTGGTTAAACAGGCAGTATAGATGTCTAGAGACGATCACACACATATTTTGGTATCGACAAGGATTTCAAATATTTCACGTAACATGAAGGATTGTGAGTCTTAAGTCATAAAAACACAAACAACAACAAAAATAAGCTGAAGTAATGTATATCATCTGTCACACTGGAGGAAACACTGAACTTCACAGATGGTGTGTGTGTGTGTGTGTGTGTGTGTGTGTGTGTGTAACACTGAACATTAAACAAGCAAGTTGAACTTCATAAAAACACTGAACAACCAGAGGTACAATACTACATCATTACACAACCTCATCTGTTCAAAAACTTCCCTTTGCAATAAAAATAAAATCTAAAAGTTATTTTACATTCTTTAAAACATTCTCTAATCTCCGGGATGTTGGGATGAGCAGACGAGCTGATGGTCTGGGAGTCAGTCGCTGTCGCTGCCGGACTCACTCAGCTGAAGATCGTTTCCTGAGGACAACAACACACACTTCATCTTCAGCTGGGCATGAGGAGACAATCGCTGCGTCACAATACTATCCGTCTTAAAGGGTTAGTTCACCCAAAAATGAAAATTCTCTGGGCCTCGTAGTGTTTTTGCGCAGCGCGTCTGTGTTATACGTCAGACACATGACCAGCGTCGGCCAATAGTGAGCCTACGTGGTGACGTGTAACACAGACGCGCAGCGCAAAAACACTACGAAGCCCAGAGAGAAGGAAATTAATAGTGGAATAAAGTCGTTATTTTTGTTTGTTTTTGCGCACAAAAAGTATTCTCGTCGCTTGATATACTTAAGATTGAGCCACTGTAGTCACTTGGACTATATTAACGATCTCTTTAATAACTTTTCTGGGCCAGCAAGTTTGGGCCACCTAGCAGCCTATGGAGAAGTGATCAGCTCTCAGATTTCATCAAAAATATCTTAATTTGTGTTCCGAAGATGAACGAAGGTCTTACGCGGTTGGAACAACATGAGGGTGAGTAATTACTGACAGAATTTTCATTTTTGGGTGAACTAACCCTTTAAAGAGTATCCGAAAATAGAATTAGTACGTTCCAAATGGTAGTGTTGAAATGAGTATTCCAGATATACCCGGATGGTCTACTTTTCCCGCAGAACAAGCTAACGGCTAATGTCCCACAACTCACTGCGCGCTGGACGAGGATTCGATCAGAACTACAAATATGAGTGAAAAGTGTTAAAAACTACAGAGATGGCGGATGTGCGAGTACGTAAGATACGTTTAACCATTAACTTTTAAATGCATCATAATATTCAAATTGCAAACACACGAGGAGAGTCTCCGCACAGGAAGACCCGAGACCGGCAGATCAGCGTGCGACTACATTACGAAATGGCAGGAAATTAAATTAAATTGAGTGTGGAGGATTTTAACTGTGACGAGATGATTGCCAGGGCAGTTTACGGTGACAGGATTCACATAACTATAATAATTCATTAATAATTTATACTAGGCGACAGAGCTGTCCGTTAAAGATGACGAGGTAAAGTCCCAAAGCTGGCCTACTCTTCTGCTACACACTCAAAACTATGTCCTTTCTCTTCACAAAAAGAGTACATACTTTTAGGGTATAGTATAAGTAGGCGAATTGGGACGCAGCACATGACGTGTGTGTGTGTGTGTGTGTGTGTGAGTCTTACTGAGCGTGTTCATCAGCTGGCTGCTGCCCTGTGATTGGCTGAGCGTGTTCATCAGCTGGCTGCTGCCCTGTGATTGGCTGAGCGTGTTCATCAGCTGGCTGCTGCCCTGTGATTGGCTGAGCCCGTTGTCCGTGTTGTTCCCGCCGGGAGAGAGACGAGTGTCGGGTTCTGAGTCGCTGCCGGAGCTGTTGTCTTCAGCGCCGCTGCCCGAGTCTGAGGAAGAAGAGCTGCTGCTCATCTGCTCGATCACGTCCACATCAGCCCGCAGCTCTGAGACACACACACACACACACACACACACACACATTACACCTCCACACAGCACTGGAGTCAGGATTATTCTCCTCATATTTTCCATTGTTGCGGCTACTCTCTTCCCAGTCTGTCAGTAACGCTCTGTTTACTTCCTGTCTCTATGAAGCCCCTCCTTCTGAAAAGCACACTGTGCTCTGATTGGTCGGCTGGAGCAGTGTGTTGTGATTGGTCGAGCGCTTCGAATGTGTTTGGGAAATGTCCCGCCCCTTACCAGAACCACCAGTTTAACACACTACTAACTAACTCAACCAGGCCCCGCCCCTTTATTCTGCGCATTAATTATTATAATGAGGAATATTGTGACGTGTTCGTTCCCAGAAGATACGACTCTTGTTACTAACAGCTCCCTGAGATAAGGGAACGACGATTGCGTAGCTATACGCTAAGGGGAAAACTCCTTTTTCTCTTAATATTGAAGCCTTTTTGTATAATAACACAGTTATTAACAGTGCCGAGACTACTCTCACGCTATTGGCTGGTCAGTGGGAACTGCACGAACCTACGGAAGAGTGGCGTAACTTTTCCATTACGTATTAAACTATAATACGTCCTTCGGATGAGACGTAAAACCGAGGTCCTGACTCTCTGTGGTCATTAAAAATCCCAGGATGTCTTTCGAAAGAGTAGGGGTGTAACCCCGGCATCCTGGCCAAATTTGCCCCTTGGCCTCTGTGCATCATGGCCTCCTAATCATCCCCATATACTGATTAGGGCTGTCAACGAATATTCTAAATTCGAATATATATTCGAATAGTTTTAAAAAACAGAAATTCGAACGTTAAAATTAATATTCGAATGTGAATTTTGAATATGGAAAAACGAGCCCGCGGAAGCAGAGGCGCTGCCTGAGGGACAGGTCACACGAGTCGCACCGTCTAGCACAGCGTCACTGCTGAAAGTTGACAGTGCACTAAAAGACAATGGAATAAATTGCAGTCAGTTTTTCCTTTTTTTAATACAAGCACCAATAATGTAAGTAGCCTTTTTCTTTTTTAATAGCACTTTATTTTTTATGAACCTCAGGGTAAAAGTTCTTTGTTGTCACATTTCTCGGAATTGTGTGCCTCATTTTATTTAATGTTAAACAGAAATGTTCCATGTTTCCCACAGCACAGCTCGCTCGGAGCGTTCAATGTCGGTTCTATACTGTAAAACTTCAATTAATGTTAATAAATTTGTTTCAATTACTGAATGAAGCCTGCTATATTTGGGACAAGAGTCGCGACCTTAAGTTGCTTGCACAAAACTCTTGATCAGCACTCAACATGTGCTTATTGTTGTTCATTTAAACCGTTATGAGCAGAGAGAGCGCGAGGGCGAGAGAGAGAGAGAGAGAGAGTGAGAGAGAGAGAGAGAGAGAGAGAGAGAGAGAGAGAGAGAGAGAGAGAGAGAGAGAGAGAGAGAGAAAGAGTGCCTGCGAGTGAGCGAGAGAGACTGAGGTCTGCGGTCTTGGCCATTAGTTTATTTACTTGGTTTTGTGTTGGTGATACATTGTCAAATATGTTTAAACTTAAATTAACTATCTATACAAATGTATGTATGTCTCTTTGTATTCATTTGTCCTGTTATTGACGTAATGCGCATCATTGACAAAATGCGCAACCAGATGTTCGAATAGTTCGAATATTCGTGTGTTTTTTAGAGGGAATATTCGAACGTCATTTTTGAGCAATTTTGACAGCCCTAACACTGATTGGCTTCATCACTGTCTCCTCTCCACCAGTAAGCTGGTGTGTGGTGGGCGTTCTGGCGCAATATGGCTGCCGTCGCATCATCCAAGTGGATGCTGCACATTGGTGGTGGTTTAGGAGATTCCCCCCTTCTATGTAAAGCGCTTTGAGTGCCGAGAAAAGCGCTATATAAATGTAATGAATTATTATTATAAAAATGCTAAATTCTGAAAACACAAGTGACCTCTGTGTGTGCGAGTGTGTGTCTGACCTCGCTTGATGTCATCCAGCTGTGGCTCTGGTGAAGGGTGGTCTTTGCCTGGCGAGCTCCTAGCGCCCCCTGCTGGCCGGAGGGGTGTGCGAAACTGAGCCGTCAGCGGAGTCGCTCTCACCGACTGCTGATCCAGACGAGCCTGGACCTTACTGCTGCCCTCGGCCCTGACCAACACACACACACTCATCATCCACTGCTGCCCTCGGCCCTGACCAACACACACACACTCATCATCCACTGCTGCCCTCGGCCCTGACCAACACACACACACTCATCATCCACTGCTGCCCTCGGCCCTGACCAACACACACACACTCATCATCCACTGCTGCCCTCGGCCCTGACCAACACACACACACTCATCATCCACTGCTGCCCTCGGCCCTGACCAACACACACACACTCATCATCCACTGCTGCCCTCGGCCCTGACCAACACACACACACTCATCATCCACTGCTGCCCTCGGCCCTGACCAACACACACACACTCATCATCCACTGCTGCCCTCGGCCCTGACCAACACACACACACTCATCATCCACTGCTGCCCTCGGCCCTGACCAACACACACACACTCATCATCCACTGCTGCCCTCGGCCCTGACCAACACACACACACTCATCATCCACTGCTGCCCTCGGCCCTGACCAACACACACACACTCATCATCCACTGCTGCCCTCGGCCCTGACCAACACACACACACTCATCATCCACTGCTGCCCTCGGCCCTGACCAACACACACACACTCATCATCCACTGCTGCCCTCGGCCCTGACCAACACACACACACACACTCATCATCCACTGCTGCCCTCGGCCCTGACCAACACACACACACACACTCATCATCCACTGCTGCCCTCGGCCCTGACCAACACACACACACACACTCATCATCCACTGCTGCCCTCGGCCCTGACCAACACACACACACACACTCATCATCCACTGCTGCCCTCGGCCCTGACCAACACACACACACACACTCATCATCCACTGCTGCCCTCGGCCCTGACCAACACACACACACTCATCATCCACTGCTGCCCTCGGCCCTGACCAACACACACACACTCATCATCCACTGCTGCCCTCGGCCCTGACCAACACACACACACTCATCATCCACTGCTGCCCTCGGCCCTGACCAACACACACACACTCATCATCGACACCTCATCTCACTGACACATGAGTGCAGACATACACACTCCCAGTCATGTGATCTCAATTAAATGCTCACATTGCATGTTTTAGTTATAATGATTGCAGTGTTATGCATCTATAACTGGTCGTGCAGGATGTGAATACTTGGTAATATTGCATACATCATTATTAACACAAACACCACCAGTCTCTTCCAGTGTGTGTGAGGTGAGCATGATTTATGTAGGAGAGCTGAACGTGTTTATCGTGTGGATTAACTGGATTCCCTCAGCTTTGAGCTTCACACCACACTGTAGGACGTGTCTGATATTAAACTGTTATTAAAAGCGTATAAAGTTGCGAAAGAGATTGCCATTTTGCCGGATATCCTCCTAAACACAGTCAGTTACGTCTTAGGGAAATGTAAACACTGAGAAAGAGCGTGTGTGTGTAACAGTATACTGGATCCCTGCCGCTCTTAAAGTCCTCCTGAAGTCAATAACTGTGAAATTTCACTGATATTTAAAATGACTCATATCATATATCAATATCACCCACCAATAATCTTGTTAAATAATTGCATTTTCAATATTGACCAAAACAGTCGGTTATGAGTGAAGTAATAGTGATTAAGTGATTAAGTAATTATGGATAATGGGCATCCGATGACCCCTTTAACCAGAATAGTCGGTTATAGTGAAGTAAACACTGAGAAAGAGCGCGTGTGTATCAGTATATTGCTCTTAAAGTGACAGCAGCCTAATAACCCTGCTTCAGTCCTTCAGAGAGAGACGCAGGTGTGTTGAGTGTCTTTAATAACCCCAGCACATGACTGACTCCTCCGGCGTGCTCACCTGGTCTTCTTGACCTGTATGCTGCTGCTCAGCTTCTCCAGCATGTACTCGCCCGTGTCGTGGTTGATGATGAGCACGCAGTCCTTCTGATACGGCCTCTTGTTGCCCTTGAAGACGGTCATGGGTGGCGTGGATCCCTGCGGACGAGAGTGAGTGAGCACACACACACACACACACACACACACACACACACACACGGCAGACGGACACACTCTTACCGGGATGTGTGGGAGTGTGATGGTCACCTCCTCGCCCTTGCCCACCTGCAGCTCTCCTTCACACGACGTGTCGATCGACGCCGGCTTAAAGTCATCTGAGGAGCACACACAGGACAGGCTCGCAGACATGCCGTGTGACATCACAATCATCACAATCATCACAATCATCACAATCATCACAATCATCACAATCGAAATACTTGAGGTCAGGAATCGGATACTTGTCATAAAATGTAAATTTCGATTCCTTTATGAGCATTTCAATGTGACTTTAAGCCAGTGGTGTAGTCTACGTGATACGCAGGTATACGCCGTATACACACTAGAAAAGGCCAAGGATTTCCGTATACCCACTTAAAAAATCATGAGGATGCGTAACAACTTCGTTTTGTGTCAGAACTTTCACTTTCATTCATAAATTCACCCCGTCAGTGTTTGTGGGGGGGGGGGGGGGTTATATTACAGTATACTCACTACAAAAAACTAGACTACACCACTGCTATCAGTATACTGGACTCATACATCATACATACGTACAGCTCCTCAGAATCACACCCTGTAAGTATGACTAATTATTGATGTATACATTTTCTACCGGATGTTCAAAATCCTTAGTTTTGTGTTTTATATTGTGTAAGTTTCCAGCATTAACTCATATTATCTTCCTGAAATACTTCTACTGATCAGCCGTGGGCCTCGATTACCTAAAACTGCAGATCGTCTGTCGTTCTCACTACTTTGAGTAAAGATAAAGGATGGAGTAAGATTTGTTTTTTTTTTACTTTTGATACAAGTAAAGCTATTGTAGGAGAGTCCAAAACTAAAGAAGCCTTTAAAATAGCATCATGGGGCACTTTAATGGTCTTGAATCAAAATGGACAATTCTTGTGTTTTTATGGAATATAGCCGTGTTTATTCTGAATGATTTATCTGCACACATCAGCATTATTGTTTATAATCTTGAATCAGAATAACTTCCTCTTGCAGCATCTCTTCTCTGATGATGAGGGCGGGGCAACCTGTCACTCACATGAGATCAGCCAATAGCAAACCACAACCATCCAATCAATTCCACACGGACACAATCAAGCCCCGCCCACATTCGTTCTTGTTCGCAAATTCACTTTCATGCTATTGAATTTTATTGAATTTTTTGCGTTTGAATTTTCACTTTGTTTAAATTTAATTTTCATTCAAACAAAGTGTTACCAATATATATATATATATATATATATTAAATAATTTGGTAATTAATCAGGGCCAAAATAATAAAAGACCGTTCCTTCTTCAGTTGTCCGTTAATATCGCGCCAAAAGTATCCTGTCTGATTTTCCCGCTGTCAGTGACGTCACATCACCTCTACGCGCTGGATGTTGTTATTCTGCTGCTAAAGGCGCTTCTGCTAAACACTAATCTCGAGATTAGAGCTGTGTTTGTGTCACTCACATCTGATGGTGTGGAAGGAAGATTTGGGTCTCTTCTCGAAACTGTCTCCGAGCTTCAGCACGTGCTCCTCTTTATCCAGAGGCGTGTTCGCGCTTCCGTTCATCACATCCAGTCCAGAACCGCAGAACCTCACAGGTAAACAAACACCCGAGGAGAAGTGGCGACAGCACTGCGACGGAGCCAACACTTCCGGGTCACGGGGAACTAAAAGAGCGCACTCGCCAAGATCTGTACGTTATTATCCGTGTAAAATCAGACATTTGGCATTTAAAGCACAAGATAAAACATGTATCAGATGAGCTGTGCGTCTTTCAAAAATGAGGAAAAACTCCATATGATGATAAAGTGAAATCAAATCAAACATTCAATAATAAATAAATATATTAAAAGGAAATAGTATATGTGTTAGACGCAGTTAGTCCGAGTGTTAGCACACATGCAGGTACATATTTCAAGATGAAAATAAACAAAATCCAGAGACCCGCTGGTGTGGTTTCACTTCCGGGTCAGTGATGCCAGAAAAAAATACGTGAGTAATTTAAGACAATTGTTTTATGAAAGAGTCTCTGGCGCTATTTAAGTAATATCAAAATAATTTCGCGTTAAAAGGATGTGAATATATTAAGCACATACCCCGTGAGCTGATGGCGTGACACCCGCGCGATTACCGTAATTACACCTAACATCACGCACACAGACCTAACATCACTCAGATACAGTCACTACTGCCTTCAGTGGAAGACAAATCTGCACTGATGTCTTAAAGAACACAATTAAATAAATTAATAAACATAACTGAGTGAGAAAAACTAAAATAGCAGTATCAAAGCGTGTTTATGCGTTTCGGTGGCGGCGACATCTTGGTTCATTACGGTAAAGTCGAGATGAAGTCGTTCCTCTCACTGAACATGTGTGTATGTGTGTGAAGAGCACAGTACATGCGACCACAGCCATGACACACACACAGCCGAGGATTATCCTGTTATTCAGTGGGAAGCGGAAGTCAGGGAAGGATTATGTGGCAGATTTGATTCAGCACAGGTGAGTTGAGTGTCGCGCGCACAGGTGAGTTGAGTGTCGCGCGCACAGGTGAGTTCTGCATGAACGCTGATGCTGATGCTGTTGTTGTGATCGCAGGCTGACTGCAGAGGTGTGCTGTATACTCAGACTGTCTGCGCCTCTCAAACAGCAGTATGCACAGGTACACTTCACTCTTTAACCCTGGATAGCCTGACATGTGTGATAACACGCAGATTTCTAAACTTTAGGCTAAATATTTGTAACTTAAAAAAAAAAAGTTTGCATATGTGATTTGTTTTGTATCATATTCGATACATTAGGCATTTATGCACACGCTCATCTGCATACACTGAGAGCCACGCCCACATCCCAATATCCAATCAGCAACCGGCGCACAGAACCAAGCTCCGCCTTACACTTGTTCTTTTTCAATAATCAGTATATGTACATCACAGTATAGAAGAAGGATCTGTCGCTGCTTCTTTACAGCTGTAATGTCCCTCTCATAATCTAAGCTGCTGTAAATGACCTCTGACCTCTTGTTGTTTCCTCAATCTCAATAGTTGAGGGTGAGCAGAATAATGACCTGTACTGTACTGTACTCCTGTACTATATCACTCCCATAACTCATGTAAATGATCAGAGGGTGTATAGGAAAACAGTAGTCAATCAGTAGTCCAGATAATCTATTGAAGAATAAAATCTACAAATATTTATCAGAAATACAGTAAAAACAGTGAAATATTATTCCAATGTAAAACAGCTGTTGTCTATATAGTAATGTGTTTTTATTATTCCTGTGATCAAAGCTGAATTACTCCAGTCTTCAGTGTCACATGATCCTTCAGAAATCACTCTAATATGATGATTCACAAACAAAATAAAAAAATCATGATTCACAGTTTATCCAGAATCCCGCAGTGCTCATTTTAATTTCAGTTTAATGTGTAAACACACTCTGACTGGTGTGTGTGTTGTTCAGGATCATGATGTTTGACTGGTGTGTGTGTGTGTGTTGTTCAGGATCATGGTCTGGACTACGAGGAGCTGCTGGGCTGTGGTCAGTATAAGGAGAGGCATCGGGCCGAGATGATCCGCTGGGGAGAGATGAGGAGACAGCAGGACTCTGGCTTCTTCTGCCGGCTGGCCGTCCAACACGCTGAGAAACCCGTCTGGGTACATAATCATAATCATAATCATAATCATACACTGTTCGAGAACTGAGCGACTGAGCCTGGTTTCTCCCAAAGTTTTTTCTTCAGTCACTGATAGAGTAACACACGCTCTCCTGTCATCATGTGACCTCACCTCAGTAACACACGCTCTCCCGTCATCATGTGACCTCAGTAACACGCTCTCCTGTCGTCATGTGACCTCAGTAACACACGCTCTCCTGTCGTCATGTGACCTCAGTAACACACGCTCTCCTGTCATCATGTGACCTCACCTCAGTAACACACGCTCTCCTGTCATCATGTGACCTCACTAACACGCGCTCTCCTGTCGTCATGTGACCTCAGTAACACGCGCTCTCCTGTCGTCATGTGACCTCAGTAACACGCGCTCTCCTGTCGTCATGTGACCTCAGTAACACGCGCTCTCCTGTCGTCATGTGACCTCAGTAACACACGCTCTCCTGTCATCATGTGACCTCAGTAACACACGCTCTCCTGTCGTCATGTGACCTCAGTAACACACGCTCTCCTGTCATCATGTGACCTCAGTAACACACGCTCTCCTGTCATCATGTGACCTCACTAACACGCGCTCTCCTGTCGTCATGTGACCTCAGTAACACACGCTCTCCTGTCATCATGTGACCTCACCTCAGTAACACACGCTCTCCTGTCGTCATGTGACCTCAGTAACACACGCTCTCCTGTCATCATGTGACCTCACCTCAGTAACACACGCTCTCCTGTCATCATGTGACCTCACTAACACGCGCTCTCCTGTCGTCATGTGACCTCAGTAACACGCGCTCTCCTGTCGTCATGTGACCTCAGTAACACGCGCTCTCCTGTCGTCATGTGACCTCAGTAACACACGCTCTCCTGTCATCATGTGACCTCAGTAACACACGCTCTCCTGTCGTCATGTGACCTCAGTAACACACGCTCTCCTGTCATCATGTGACCTCAGTAACACACGCTCTCCTGTCATCATGTGACCTCACTAACACGCGCTCTCCTGTCGTCATGTGACCTCAGTAACACGCGCTCTCCTGTCGTCATGTGACCTCAGTAACACGCGCTCTCCTGTCGTCATGTGACCTCACCTCAGTAACACACGCTCTCCTGTCATCATGTGACCTCAGTAACACGCGCTCTCCTGTCATCATGTGACCTCAGTAACACACACTCTCCTGTCGTCATGTGACCTCACCTCAGTAACACACACTCTCCTGTCGTCATGTGACCTCACCTCAGTAACACACTCTCCTGTCGTCATGTGACCTCACCTCAGTAACACGCTCTCCTGTCGTCATGTGACCTCAGTAACACACACTCTCCTGTCGTCATGTGACCTCAGTAACACGCGCTCTCCTGTCGTCATGTGACCTCAGTAATACACGCTCTCCTGTCGTCATGTGACCTCAGTAACACACACTCTCCAGTCGTCATGTGACCTCACCTCAGTAACACACTCTCCTGTCGTCATGTGACCTCAGTAACACACACTCTCCTGTCGTCATGTGACCTCACCTCAGTAACACACTCTCCTGTCGTCATGTGACCTCACCTCAGTAACACACTCTCCTGTCGTCATGTGACCTCAGTAACACACACTCTCCTGTCGTCATGTGACCTCACCTCAGTAACACACTCTCCTGTCGTCATGTGACCTCACCTCAGTAACACACTCTCCTGTCGTCATGTGACCTCACCTCAGTAACACACTCTCCTGTCGTCATGTGACCTCACCTCAGTAACACGCTCTCCTGTCGTCATGTGACCTCAGTAACACACACTCTCCTGTCGTCATGTGACCTCAGTAACACGCGCTCTCCTGTCGTCATGTGACCTCAGTAATACACGCTCTCCTGTCGTCATGTGACCTCAGTAACACACACTCTCCAGTCGTCATGTGACCTCACCTCAGTAACACACTCTCCTGTCGTCATGTGACCTCAGTAACACACACTCTCCTGTCGTCATGTGACCTCACCTCAGTAACACACTCTCCTGTCGTCATGTGACCTCACCTCAGTAACACACTCTCCTGTCGTCATGTGACCTCAGTAACACACACTCTCCTGTCGTCATGTGACCTCACCTCAGTAACACACTCTCCTGTCGTCATGTGACCTCACCTCAGTAACACACTCTCCTGTCGTCATGTGACCTCACCTCAGTAACACACACTCTCCTGTCGTCATGTGACCTCACCTCAGTAACACACTCTCCTGTCGTCATGTGACCTCACCTCAGTAACACGCTCTCCTGTCGTCATGTGACCTCAGTAACACACACTCTCCTGTCGTCATGTGACCTCACCTCAGTAACACACACTCTCCTGTCGTCATGTGACCTCACCTCAGTAACACACTCTCCTGTCGTCATGTGACCTCAGTAACACACACTCTCCTGTCGTCATGTGACCTCAGTAACACACACTCTCCTGTCGTCATGTGACCTCACCTCAGTAACACACACTCTCCTGTCGTCATGTGACCTCACCTCAGTAACACACTCTCCTGTCGTCATGTGACCTCACCTCAGTAACACGCTCTCCTGTCGTCATGTGACCTCAGTAACACACACTCTCCTGTCGTCATGTGACCTCACCTCAGTAACACGCTCTCCTGTCGTCATGTGACCTCAGTAACACACACTCTCCTGTCGTCATGTGACCTCAGTAACACACACTCTCCTGTCGTCATGTGACCTCAGTAACACGCTCTCCTGTCGTCATGTGACCTCAGTAATACACGCTCTCCTGTCGTCATGTGACCTCAGTAACACGCGCTCTCCTGTCGTCATGTGACCTCAGTAACACACACTCTTCCTCAGATCGTCAGCGACTGCAGGAGGAAATCGGATGTACAGTGGTTCCGGCAGGAGTTTCCTGACCGATGTGTGTGTGTCCGTGTGGAGGCGTCAGAGCAGACCAGATCACGGCGGGGCTGGAGGTTCACCACAGGTACAACACACACACACACACACACACCAGATCACAGCGGGGCTGGAGGTTCACCACAGGTACAACACACACACACACCAGATCACAGCGGGGCTGGAGGTTCACCCTAGGTACAACACACACACACACACACCAGATCACAGCGGGGCTGGAGGTTCACCACAGGTACAACACACACACACACACACCAGATCACAGCACCACTAGGCTGACCAAAGTGCTTTACAGAACAACAAGATTAAATAAAGATATAACATGCATAACAACAAATAAAACAAAACTAAGAGCAACATAGCTAAGAGTATCCATAAAACAGGAGTAGCAAAACAGTATCAGACTCAAACATAAATGAGTAAAACCAACCGAAGAAAATAATCCATATAGTAAAGAAAACGGGTAGGTTTTTAAAGAGACTTGAAAGCAGACAGAGAAGGGGCCGCTCTAATCTCTCGAGGTTCCTGAGTCGTGGCAGTCTACGCTCCAGTCTAGAGCGAAGCGTTCCCAGCAGAGTCCGGGATCCAAGCTTCCGGGCGGAGGGAGTGTAGGGATGAAGAAGCTCAGAGAGATAAGTTATGTAGAGATTTAAAAACGTTATTCTCTGGTGAACTGGCAGCCAGTGTAGAGATCTGAGAATAGGAGAGATGTGTTCATATTTACGACACAGTTCAGTGTATACTTTCTTCTTGATTTACGCCTGAAAGAATGGAAGTAAAATGTGACAACATGTTTTATCATACGCACTGTTTTATAAGTCTCAATATTTGTTGGCGTACCATCTTTTGCTTTCGGTTGCCCGTATTATAAGTGCTTTATAAACGAGAGCCCTGAAGAGCTAACGCTGTTGTGCACTGCTCAGGTGTGGACGACGCCGAGTCCGAGTGCGGCCTGGATGAGGGACTACAGTTCGACTGGATCCTCCAGAACGACGGAGAACACGAGCTTCTGGAGAAACAGCTGGAGGAGCTTCTGTCCTCGCTCACTCAAACATGAACACGCATCCATAAACCTCATCATCGGACCATAATCAACACTTCTCCTCATCATCATCGGACCATAATCAACACTTTACTGGCGTTCCGGAGCAGAGTCAAGGACATAATAAACAGAACTGATGTTGCAAACTTTATCAAATATAACACCATCAAAATCAATCAAAGCCCACAGCCAATCAGAGCAGCGTGTGGGCGGAGTCAGCCAATCAGAACAGCGTGTGGGCGGAGTCTCGCGGCGAGTGCACGGCACCAGAGAGTAATCTTGACGGCACTCGCAAGAAAATGGATAAGTCTACATAATCAAATTCACAAACATTACACCATTTAAACATTATTAAAAATACATACTGAGTTACTAAAACGATCTTTGTCAAAGAATACATTTGTTTGTTCACAGTTTGAACGTTCTTGTTTCCAGTAGTTTAATTTCAAGATCTGAGGTGAATTATCCATTGTTGCTTTTACAGCCACAAAGCTGGAGGACTAAATGATGTTCAGAGTCACATGACACGCTTTTAACATTAAATAAAGCTCATAAACAGTACCTGAGATTATCATCGCCACACTTTGTGTTTGTTGTTCCAGCGCGACGTCACAGAAAAGTAGAAACCGTTTCTATGGAAACATCGCGTGTCGCCGTCGTGGCTGGTTAGGACAAACACTCATTAACATGGAAAATAACCTTTTATCACGTGTCGCGGCGTGTGTAGTTAGGACACGTGTAAGACTAATTCTGCTGTAAAGACAATCATTATTCAGTTCAGTTATAGAGCGAAGGTTTCTAAAGATTCCTCACATTGTTCTTTCACACCCACAATATTCACAGTTCTGTTCAGAGGTTTTATTAGAAAACTGCTGTGAAACATCCTCTAGAGATTGTACTGTTATTCTGTATTTTCTGTGTAAAAAATCCCATACATTTACAAGATGTGAGAGCAATATTAAAGGAATAGTTTGCCCAAAATAATAGCTAATCCTGTTATTTTTAAAAACCACAAAAGCAGTCCATGCTCTGAAGCTATTTCCATATCAAATTATTGTTCATTCATTACTTTCAAATGGATAATCGTCAAACCCAGGACGGTGAACCTTGATGCTCTTTGTTTTAACATGCGCAAGGGCGACTTTTCAATGCATAACAATCTAAATTTGGGACAATTCTCCACATAAAAATACACTAAAAAAGGTCTTAAAGTGTTTGTATTTTAAAGTTTGTTTCTTTTAAAGATTTCACCGAAGTGTTCAGAAGGAAATTATAAACCAATAGAAGTCGATGAAGACTGATTAGATTTTCTACTCACTAACATTGAATATTAAAATAAGGTTAGGTTAGCTGATCACTTCTGTAGGAAACTCATAAGCGGAGACCAGGAGACGTGGTTGAATCTTCAGCAGGATTCTGTATTGAGAACACGAGCTGTCGGGAGCTGAGGTCATCAAGTCTGACTAAGGGGACTTTATATGGTATTCAGTGGACAGTCCTTAAAAGTGTTGGCCTTAGAGATGACCACTAAATCTAATCAGCTAAAGACAATAGAGACAATAACCCCCGACTGAAGATAATGGTACCCCCCAAATTGTACAAGCATCACATGGTCACGAGCACTAAGACATAATCATTCACACATAGTTTGACTCTCAGTAGGAAGATCAAAGACTGACAAAATCCCTTCATGGAAACTATTGAACTGATGCCATCATGTTCACCTTGAATGCCCAGTACAGTGTAGTTCACCTTAGTTTTACATGTGATGTTATGTATGGATGTAGGATCAGCAGATATTCTTAAATGTGTAATCCTACACTTTAAAAGTACACTGATTTGACAGTAAGTACTGCAGGTAACCTGTTCTCCTGTTTTCCAGAGATATACTGATGTACAAGATCAGCCTTATCGTGTGAGACGGCAGAAACACTGAGATTAACGTGATCAGATGTTCACATATTCACGTGTTGTGTAGATAAAGAACTGGAGTACAGCAATCATCAATGCATTTATATAGATGCAAAGCAGAATACATGATTACAGCCATATATTTCCACACACAGTACTATGAAAAACAAATAAAAATGCAATATATTTATAAACAATGATTGACCAGCAGTTTAAAGGATGCTTTCTTCCTCAAACATTCATAAGAACATAGACAATATCACCAGAGTGATTTTAAACAAAGCTTTAGTGTGATTTCAAGTGGCCAGAGGAGAATTCACAATCATTTTTTCCACTACATTCCATTATCAATAAACATTAATATCTTTCAGCGGTCCAGGAGAAGACCTGCGCTCATTTATAACCCTTTATAAGAGGTAAACCGTGGAGGTTATTAGAACTATTCATGTTTCTGCCAAATAACCAGGGCATTTAATGTGCTACAACTCATAATCTTTACCATAATATCACGTTTTTTTCAGCACATCCTTACAATAATATAATAATGGACAATAATACAGCTAAAGTGGAAACTAAAGTTCTAAAGTCAGTAAAGTTTCCTTCATTTCTAACTCATTAAATCCTTTCATCAAAGAAAAAACACCATAAACCGTTTAAATAGCAACTGTAAAATGTCTAAAGATCTTTTAAAAAGACTTGTTCTACACTATGTTTAATATAAATGCATGAAGCCAGTGTCCAGCAGTAGACCCAGTGTGACCCAGCGGTAGACCCAGTGTGACCCAGTGTGACCCAGCGGTAGACCCAGTGTGACCCAGTGTGAACCGATGATGAGTCTGAGTGAAGACACTGAGTCAGTCTTTATAAAACGCCTGGTTCCTCCAGAACACACAGGATTTACATGAGTTCACACAGCCGTTTAAATACAGGACTTCAGAGATCCGGATTCTTCCTCGGATATTGACTGTGGTTTAGTTTAGTTGTAGTGTTACGTAACAGCGGCTGCTCTGGTCATGTGACCAGAAGCACATTTCCTATTGGTTGTCCAGCATTATTGGCAGAGCGATGGAAAATAGATGATAAAGCTTCTCCATAGCAGATATCCGTGGCTTTGACAGCGTGTGTGTGATTGAGATTGACAGCGTGTGTGAGTGTGTGATTGAGATTGACAGCGAGTGTGAGTGTGTGATTGAGATTGACAGCGTGTGTGAGTGTGTGATTGAGATTGACAGCGAGTGTGACTGTGTGATTGAGATTGACAGCGAGTGTGAGTGTGTGATTGAGATTGACAGCGTGTGTGAGTGTGTGATTGAGATTGACAGCGTGTGTGAGTGTGTGATTGAGATTGACAGCGAGTGTGACTGTGTGATTGAGATTGACAGCGTGTGTGAGTGTGTGATTGAGATTGACAGCGAGTGTGAGTGTGTGACTGAGATTGACAGCGTGTGAGTGTGTGATTGAGATCGACAGCGTGTGTGAGTGTGTGATTGAGATTGACAGCGAGTGTGAGTGTGTGACTGAGATTGACAGCGTGTGAGTGTGTGATTGAGATCGACAGCGTGTGTGAGTGTGTGATTGAGATTGACAGCGAGTGTGTGTGTGTGACTGAGATTGACAGCGAGTGTGAGTGTGTGACTGAGATTGACAGCGAGTGTGAGTGTGTGATTGAGATTGACAGCGTGTGAGTGTGTGATTGAGATTGACAGCGTGTGTGAGTGTGTGATTGAGATCGACAGCGTGTGTGAGTGTGTGATTGAGATTGACAGCGTGTGAGTGTGTGATTGAGATTGACAGCGAGTGTGAGTGTGTGACTGAGATTGACAGCGAGTGTGAGTGTGATTGAGATTGACAGCGTGTGTGAGTGTGTGATTGAGATTGACAGCGTGTGTGAGTGTGTGACTGAGATTGACAGCGAGTGTGAGTGTGTGATTGAGATTGACAGCGTGTGTGAGTGTGTGACTGAGATTGACAGCGAGTGTGAGTGTGTGACTGAGATTGACAGCGAGTGTGAGTGTGTGATTGAGATTGACAGCGTGTGTGAGTGTGTGATTGAGATAGACAGCGTGTGAGTGTGTGATTGAGATTGACAGCGTGTGTGAGTGTGTGATTGAGATAGACAGCGTGTGTGATTGAGATCGACAGCGTGTGTGAGTGTGATTGAGATTGACAGCGTGTGTGAGTGTGTGATTGAGATTGACAGCGTGTGTGAGTGTGTGATTGAGATTCAGAGTGTGTGATTGAGATTGACAGCGTATGTGTGTGTGTGTGTGTGACTGAGGTTGAGCGAGCCGATGTTAACTGTGAGCTTCGGTCCCACACTCGCTCTCCTCAGGAATATCCTGCAGATCTGAAAACATGAGCAGGAGAACATCACAGGTCAGTCAGTGCAGAGCTATTACATTGTTAAACAATTACTTTTACTTGTTTGTTCTTAAGTTTGTTTATAATTCTGCATAAAAAATGAATAAAAGCCTGTGGATGGAAACAAAACGGCTCTCCATCTCCACTTCAGAGACAAGAACCAAGCAAGACAGGCAGGTTACATGTTCCCAGAGCAATAGACATGAGCTCTGACCTCACCTCTGGGACTGTCAGCTCGAGGAGGCATGGCCATCTTGCCGTCATCTGACCGATCGGACTGATCCACTGTGTCCTGGGCTTTCATCGGCTCCTGTTTCTGCAGCTGAACCGGCGCTCCATTACTCGTCTGGTTCTGGGCGGCCCGTAGTCGGATCACTTCTCCTTGCAGCAGGTTGTATTTGTGCTGTAGCTCGGTCAGATCGGGCCCGGCCGGCTCCAGCAGAGGCTCATGGGACACGCTCGAGTCCTTCTGCATGTACACCTCCAGGAACGAGTCCTGCCGGATCACTGCAGCCTACACACACAACAGGAGTGAGTGTCTGATAAAGATGCTTCGCCACTGTCTCGTAATCAACCAGATGTGTTTTTAAGCTTCTCATAATGACATTAAAGGGTAACACTTTATAATACTGTTCCTTCATTAATGAATAACTACACAGGAACAAATGAGTAACACACTATTAACATTCTAGTAGCTTCTATTAACTAACAAGAAACTCTGATTAATGAATTAGTAAGTAAGCGCTCAGTTGAATGTGGTAGTTCACTATTAGCTAATCAGTATCTACTATTTTTCATACCCCACTGAGGACTACTATATACAGGTTCATGATTAATATTAATAAAGCATAATGTATAACAGGTCGATGTCTCTAAAGAGTGTTGGTTTATACAACAAGCGGGTGTGTCGGTGCTTCTTCTGGAAGTCTCTCCTGGTGCAGGTGTTTCTACAGCATGAGTGCAGCGGTGGTCGCAAGCCTTCTGAGCTCTCAACGTGCTGGAGCAGCTTTTGTGGATGGCTCATGTTCTCATTGCGGGAACATGACTATCTTGGTGTGGAGATCGAGATCGGGTACGTCTGTGGTGCCTCTGGTCCCCCTGGCCCGGTTCGTGGAAGCCTGGAAAGTGCTTCCCAATGGTTCAACTGGCTCCTCCGTACCATCAGACTCGGCTATACGATTCAGTTCGGCCAGCGTCTGCCCAAGTTCAGCGGTGTTCGTTACACTTCGGTGTTGAGCGAACATGCCCCTGTCATGCGCGCGGAAATAGCAGTCCTACTGGCGAAGGATGCGATAGAGCCGGTCCCTCCAGCTGATATGAAGAACGGCTTCTACAGCCCATGCTTCATTGTACCCAAGAAAGGCGGTGGGTTACGGCCAATCTCTGACCTGCGAGTCTTGAATCGGGCCATTTAGAAGCTTCCGTTCACGATGCTAACGCAGAAACGCATTTTCGAGTGCATGCGTCCCTGAGATTGGTTTGCAGCGATCGACCAGAAGGACACATACTTTCATGTCTCCATCCTCCCGCGACACAGGCCATTCCTGCACTTTGTGTATGAGGGTCGAGCATAACAGTACAAAGTCCTACCCTTCGGGCTGGCCCTGTTGCCCTGTGTCTTTACGAAGGTCGTGGAGGCGCCAACTGCTCCCATGAGAGAGCGTGGTGTTCGTGTCCTCAACTATCTAGACAACTGGCTGATACTAGCTTAGTCTTGGGAGCAGTTGTGCGAGCACAGGGACTTGCTGCTCCAGCACATCAGTCAGTTGGGTCTTTGGGTCACCTGGGAAAAGAGCAAACTCGCCCCCATGCAGAGGATCTCTTTTCTCGGTATTGAGCTGGACTCGGTCCGCCAGACGGCACGCCTCACAGAGGAACATGTCAGGTCAGTGTTGAACTGCTTGAATACTGTCAAGAGCAGAACAGTGGTCCCACTGAAACTTGTTCAGAGGCTCCTGGGGCATATGGCATCCACAGCCGCAGTAACGCCACTGAGTTTGCTTCATATGAGACCGCTTCAGCACTGGCTTCACGGCCGAGTCCCGAGATGGGCGTGGCAGAGCGGCACGCTCTATGTGACAATCACCCCGGCCTGCTCAATCGTGCCACAGACGAGCTCTCACAACAGCCTGTGGCCCCGGGAGAGTGGAGGCTCCATCCCCAGGCGGTCCAGCTGATCTGGGACCATTTCGGGGCCATACAGATAGATCTGTTTCCCTCTCCGGACTCGTCCCATTGCCAGTTGTTTTACTCCCTGATCGAGGGGACCCTCGGCACAGATGCACTGGCACACAGCTGGCCCCGGGGCCTCCGCAAGTATGCGTTTCCCCCAGTGAGCCTTCTGGCACAGACACTGTGCAAAGTCAGGGAGGAAGAGGAGCAGGTCTTGCTAGTTGCCCCTTATTGGCCCAACCGGACCTGGTTCCAGAACTGATGCTCCTCTCGACAGCCCCTCCCTGGCCCTTTCCTCTCAGGGAGGACCTCTCTATCTAAAAGTCCTGTCTATATAAACAGAGCTGCTGCTTGCTTTGGCCTCTATCAAGAGGGTAGGAGACCTGCACACATTCCATATACTGTACTGCCCAGAAACGCCCAGTCCATATATGTAACCTCCACATGATACCTCCCTGCAGCAGGATGTGGCTTCCACAGCATCTCCCTTTCCACCGAAAGGGCAATGCTTTCCCAGTGTTATCCAAGTCTGTCTGAGTGGGTCATGCAGAACAGCAGTGGACTTCCCTGGCCTAAGCCCTGTCCCGTCTCTGCCTCAATAAATGCGGGGAGATCAGGAGACTTTCGCTAGGCACTGGAAGGTGGCAGCACTAGGTGGCCTGTTAATTAGGATCCAAATCAGTACGGTACGTCCAACTACGTCGAACTTGACCGAACTGAAAGGGAACGTCTTGGTTACGTATATAACCCTCGTTCCCTGAAGGAGGGAACGGAGATGTGGTCCCGTTGCTACTATTGCTGGACCACCGCTGACTCCGGGCTCCGCTCGTCTCCTCAGCGAAAAACAAATGGTGCGTGCATCTGCCTCCATATTTATACCCGCACTGGGGCGGAGCACGAGATGCAAATCTCGCACGCCAATGTGCATTAACTCGTTTTATCAATACTTGAAGATGACAGGCTCCCTAAGCGTGATCCCAATCAGTCCGACTACGTCTCTGTTCTCTCCTTCAGGGAACGAGGGTTACATACGTAACCGAGATGTTCTAAGTAGTCTTCAGTGAAGTATGAAAAATATTAGCTAATAGTGAACTACCACATTCGAATGAGCGCTATTACTTACTAATTTGTGAATCAGAGTTAATTCTTGTTAGTTAATAGTATTTACTAGAATGTTAATAGTGCGTTACTCAGCTTTCCTGTAGCTCAGTGGTAAGAGCATTGCGTTAACAACGCAAGGTTGTGGGTTCGATCCCAGGGGATTGCACATACCTATGTATAAATGTATAGGATAATGCAATTTAAGTCGCTTTGGATAAAAGCGTCTGCCAAATGCATAAATGTAAATAAATGTAAATGTAAATTTGTTCCTGTGTAGTTATTCATTAATGAAGGAACAGTATTATAAAGTGTTACCCATTAAAGATCTCTAACGCTGTGTTTCGTCAAAGCATCTGTCCATCAAATGAAGTCCTGCATGTGTGTGAGATGGAGCTGAAGCTCAGTGTAAATCTGACCTGTAGAGCGTGTAGTTGAGTGCTGAGGTTCACCAGTCTCTGACACACCTCCTGAAACACAAACACTTCAGTCATCTCTGTTCTCATCTTCAAACACACCTCATTCTTTAAGAGCTTCCTGAAGGTGTACCTCGGTTAAAGTCTTGTCCTGCAGCTGGTTCCCATTCTTGTCCTGTGAGAGGCATTAAACAATAATGAATCCAATATGCACTGCAATATCCACTCAAGTCTTTCTGTAATGTATCAAACCCTCACCTTGTTAGATGGACCGTTTACTTCATGAGTCCCGTTAACTGATATCGTTCCTTCATCTGAAAATATCAGAGATGGAAAAGTCTTATTATCTTCGGTAATATATTACATGCACACCATTGGAGAGAATATAATCCAATATAAACAAAACAAGAATTGGATTTGCTTATATTTATGCATTGTAGACATTCTACATTACTACGTCATTTTTATTACTTACTTTTTATATATATTATTTATTGATTACACAATCTGGCCTGGCTTTCCATCCTACTGTAATGTTCAATGGCTATTATTACTCATTTTAGTCCAGAAACTGACACAAGGCAGCAGTATCAGTCACAATATTCCTCATTATAATAATTCATACGCAGAATAAAGGGGCGGGGCCTGATTGAGTTAGTTAGTAGTGTGTTAAACTGTCGGTTATGGTAAGGTGCGGGACATTTCCCAAACACACTCGAAGCGCTCGACCAATCACAACACACTGCTCCAGCCGACCAATCAGTGCTTTTCAGAAGGAGGGGCTTCATAGAGACAGGAAGTAAACAGAGCGTTACTGACAGACTGGGAAGAGAGGAGCTGCAGAGTAGGTATGCTAAAGATGAATAAGGTACCTGTTGTTTTCGAGGTGAATTGTCCCTCTGTTGGTTCACCATTCAGTCTGCAGGACTGTGGACGGTCAATGCATGAAGCCAACAGCACTTCACTCAGTCTGTCCACTGAAGGGTGACATAAATAAGAGAGCAGTCTTAATGTCTTCATTGCTAAGCTCTGTATTCTCTGTATTCTCTGTAATCTCCTCTGCTTACCCTCAACAATGGCGTCATTCAGCAGCCGCTCCGCCTGAGGAGCCGAGGGAGTTTCTGCTCTGAATATATTCCTGGAGTTTGTGGGAACGGTAACTGTCTGACCTCCAGTGACCTCGATCAAATCAGAGAAGAGCGTCACACGCTCCTGTAACAGCTCCAGAACCTCACGGTCCTTCTGCTGGATATCAGCTAGACAGAGAGAGAGAGAATGAAATAAACCTGAGCAGTCTGACGACAGACACAGATGAGTGTTGGGAAATAAACCATATTTCCTAGTTGATACAAACCTCTGAGTCTGCGTAGCAAAGCTTTGTCCTCTGTTTCAATCAGAGGGAAATCCTCTCTTGACGGACAGCTGTAAAAGAGAAAAGAGAGAAGCTGATGAAGTGTGTGCCGCTGACTATGTAGAGATATATCTGAGAGGGGCATTGAGGTTTTGGGTTGAGGAGTTGTGAGTTGACTCTGACTTGCTCACTGTCTGCTGAATGATTTTCATCCAGGTGTTTCTGTCGTCTTTGGAGGCGGCGTGGAGCTCGTACATCTCTGGAGGCGTGGAGTGACTGATGAGGAACATTCCTCGCTCCTGATTGGCTATATGCCTCACAATCAAATTCTGAAGGCACAGCACTGCCGGTTTGTCCTGTGAAACCAGCAAGATTTGGTCAGCTTGATTTTGATGTGGGATGATGCAGGTCATGAGATAAATTATGCGTTGTTAGAATCCACTGATAGTCAGCCAATAGAAAGCTGTGACTCACCAGACAGGGGAAAATATACTTCTGGTCTTTTTCTTGCATGAACACCAGGACGTCTGTCATTAACAAAACTTGCACATCTATGCAAACAAAACACAGAGTTACTGAGAAATCTGTCTGGATACCAATCATTTCAACTCACTCACAGCCATGTTTTTCAAAATAAATGAATGTCCTCATAGACAATGATGACACCTTGGACAAAGACACTGCATGCCAATGTTCAAGTCAATCGGACAAACGGTTGGGTAGTTAGAGCCTTCTCCCTGTTTTATTTATGTTTTAGTGCCCCCAAGTGGCCAAGTGACACTTTTTTTTTCACACAACCACATATTGAGCTCATACAGATGTGTGCCAATTTTGGTGAACATATCCCATTCTGTTCAAGAGTTATAGCATTTAAGTGACCTAAAAAAAAGGCAGTGCCAACAGCGATGATTTGAAAGTTCAACTTTTTTTTGGGTGATAATTATTGATATTCAATCTCCAGATAATCTTTCTGCACTGGTTTGATTCTGACAGATTACTTCACAAAAAAAACGAAACATTTTTCATTATGGAACTGAAAATGGAGATATATGTATTGCTCGTCTTGAGTTAAGGATTCCAATGATATAAGACTAGAGTCTGTGCCAAATGGTTGAGCAGTTATGGCCAAAAATGTGTGAAAATCTTGTTTTGATCTCTGTAGTGTTGACAGTGGCTGATCGTGTGCATAAACTGAGCTCCACCATTTGACCAAGACTCATGGCTTCATGTCTCTAGGACTTCTGCACGATCAGTTTTAAGGCAGAAAAATATTAATAAGTAAGGGCTAATCTACAGCTAGCTGTGCATTCAATGATTTAATGCACAACGTGGAGGTGAAATGTTTTGCCATTTAATGCACAGCTAGCCATGGATTATCCCGCTTATACCACGGCCATTTGCCAGCACTGACAACTTAAAGCTGTTGTTGATTGTTATTGATTGATTACCTTGCAGTGCAATATTTGACCGGAAGGGTAAAATTGACGTTATTTTCATCAGTTACGGCTCGTTAAATTTAATATTCTGCCCACTTTGGATCAGAAACAGAGATAAAGTAGTGTGTCAGACTACATTTATTTGAATGAATGAATTATAACATTTATTTGAATTCATTATCAAGAGAGAGAGGAGAGATGCGTACTTGCTTCTGTTCAGCTTCTCTCTCTAATAACAATGAAACTGAGTTTAATTATTTCAAAATAGCGATGCAGTGATTCAGAGGCGAATCTTTTATTTCTAAAAGTCACAGGGCAGCGCTGATCAGAAGTTGTGTGTGTGCGCCTCGATGAAAACAGCGCATTAATGTAGAGCGGTGATTCAACTGACTGACTACCTGTGCATTAAACGGTTTTATTGCACACCTTCCAGCCAATCAGAATCGAGTATTCAGACAGACGATTATGCGAATCTTCACGTTAAATGTCTTCTTTTTAACAGGCTCTAAGGAAGGAAAATGCCCTTAGCGTGAAACTTTGCGTGTCGCGTTCATATAGTCTCTTGTCTGTATATAGTTGTCCTCCCATAGAGCCTATTATAAAGAAAAAGCTTAACGTTAATGCAGTAAGACGGTGAAATTAAAACTCAGTCGCCTATACACCTTATTGAACATGCAACGCGCTATTGCACATTAATCATTATAATGGTTTTCTATAGGAGTGGTTCTATGGGTGTTGTTCATAATCTGATTGAATCTGTTTGCCTCTATAAAGTATGCTTTATTAATAAGGTAGGCCTATATTGTGTACTAAATCTGGTGCTTCAATATCACTTTCTTAAGCCACATTAAGTATTATATGAAGAAGAACACTGGTGTCACTGTCTGTTTTAGCAGCTACTGCCATCTAGTGGTAGCAGGTTTTCTCAGACATCTGTGTGTGTGTGTGTGTGTGTGTGGATCGTGCAAGGCTAAACTGGCGAAATAAAGTCTCAAAATCCAAATGAATCAAATGAGATTGACTCAGAAACGAGTCAATGAATGCACGTGTGTCACCTCATCCACAAACGCACATCTTCTTTGTTGCATGCGCAAATTATGATACACTAAAGGCCCGTACACACCGGGACGAATTTCACGCGCGATATTCGCCGACGTTTAACGCCTTGTGACTAAACAAAGGGCGCCAATGTGAGTGTGCACACCGACGCGAAAAACGCCACGCGTAAAAGCGTAATTTTTTTTTAAACGCCTCGGGTTCGTTTTTTTGGTTTGACGCGCCGCGTCAAAAACTATCCGACCAATGAGATTGCCGCTTTTGCTCACGTGTCTGGAGCTTCTGAAGTTACAGTAAAACACAACTTGGGGGCGCTCAAACACAAAACGGTCTTGCCGAGCACACATACTTAACAGCGAAGAAGATATACGCCAAGTAGCGTCTACACTGCCCATAGACAGACACTGCCGGGAAGAAATAACGAGGAAGATGCAAGGCAAGATGAATGTAGAGCTGCTGGTCTCGTTGGTGTCGGAATAAAGAACTATATGACAAACGCGACAGCGACTACAAAAATCTTGTTAAAAGAGAACTGTTATGGAGTGGTATTGCAGAGTATAGACTGTTATGGAGTGGTATTGTATTTCTGTTTTACATTAAGCGCCATCTAATGTCAGGGAATGAATTTGCATGTTCACTCGGCTCATCGTCAGCGAAAAACGCTTGGGTGTGAACACAAAAAACGCTTTGAAAAAACGCTGGCGAATAACGCGCGCCGATATTCGTCCCGGTGTGTATGGGCCTTTACACAAAAGAAAACATTTGTATTCACAAAAATGTCTCTATTTATATAAATTGCAACACTTTCATTCATTTTATGAATTATGCACACATAATATCTGCAACATTCATCAGCTTCATGGATAATTGTGCTTGCACGTGTTAATCATTTTGATACTATCTTCATCCCATAGACGACTGTATAACTCACCTTTGAGTCTGGAGCCCTGCGCAGTCTTCCACAGCAGCGCCCCCTCGTGGATGAGCCCACGCCGCAGAAGCTCTGCTCCACGAAACACGCCGCCACCCTTCACTTTGGTCTCGGCCCGCGGGTCCAGGCGCGACTGGATCTCCTGCAGACGCTGAGCTCGCTCCAACTCCTGAACCTGCTGATCCACCGAACACAACAGCTCCCGGATCAGAGCCAGAGACTGAGCCAGAGACTTGCTCTCCTCTTCACTCCCTGTCAAAGCAGAGACAGTCTGTTCTCAGAGCAGCGAGAGACACACAGGCCATCTACAGTCCATGAGGAGCCCAGGCCCCGTTCTCTAGCACTCAGGGTTAAGTAGGGTTGGGCAATAAACACTCAGTAATTAAAAAAAGAACAAATATAAAATTAGCAATTAGATTTTCGATTTCCAACCCTAGTGTTGATGCTGATTTTCATGAATTAATTCAACTGACTTGGACATGATGCAGATTATGTTCTCAGACTGTAGTTTGTGGTCTCACCTTTCGTGTTGTCTAGTATGCGCTGGATGAGCACGGGGTATTTGGTGATGCGCTGCGTGACCAGTAAGATGCACTCCTGGACTCCATGACGGCGCAGTAGAGAACCTCTGCTCACACGCTTCACAGGATAACACAGCAGAAGTTAGACACTAAATATATTTCATTAAACACATTCTACACCAGAAGTAAGCGTAACCTGAAGCATGTGTGTCCTCTCACCCGTATGAACTGCTGGAACCTCTTGTCCCGCGCCAGAAGCTCCTTATAGAGCTTCACCGCCTTCAGGTGCCGACTGCAGAACTCCACATAACACTTCCTCATCTCCTCTGCGTTCTGCCCTGAGAACTGATGCAGACGAGACACACTCGTATCAGAATATCTGTTACACCTGCTAAAGGACACATAAATCTAGAAAACACTGTGCCTGTTCATCTGATGAATGATCCTAAGAATCCTCAGTGCCCTTCAAAATGCATTTCCAGACGGAAGACGGCAATTTGTATTTGAATGAAACGAGAGAGCGTGTCCGTTGCGATACATGGATGTGCGCTGTTATAATGCGTTGCTATTGACGACGGTCATTATAAGGAAGGAAATGCCACAGAATATAATCTTGCTTAAAAAAGTTGTTTGTTGTTTGTTGATTTTCAGATATAAAACTTGTTGAAATGTCTTCAGTGTGAGCATCAGTAATTTTTGAACACTTTCATCTCATTTGAACAAAACCGTGATAATTTTAATAATGAAATGATATGAAAATTTCATATCACGATAATAGTGACCAAAATTATCGTGATATGAAATTTTCATAACGTCTTATCTCTAGTTCGCTGAGATCGTCAAAGGTTTAATAGATAGAGCCGAATCACTGTCATTCAGGAATAAGATCATGTGTGTGTTTGAATCTTTTAACGCTTGTATGCACCGATGAGTCATTTGTGTGTTCATTAGAGCCGTGATTGGTGCGTGAGGAGATCACCTGGTCCACCAGTATGTCTCCCAGCCTCTGTATGGTGAAGTTGCGAGTGCTACTGGGAGCCAGGCTGTGGGTTCTCCTCTGCAGGAGTTGGCTGAGGAAGCTGGAGTGAATAGACAAGAGCTGGTCCAGGCAGGGGAAGATGGCGTTCACTACACCCATCTCCATCAGCACCTCCTCCATCATGCCTCTGCGAAACACCCCGTCCATGATCCGTAGCGTCCGCACGTGGTTCAGCTCCGTCTGGATCAGCTCTGAACAACACAGAGGAAACACCATATGAGGACCTCAGCTTCTGCTGTTATTGCATCATTCAGAGACTTTACCCAATGCTGGTCCTCTCTGTACACTAGGGACTCTCATGATTTAGGCCTGTGTTTTTGTTAATCATAATCAGATTGAGTATCATAATGCTCTCAAAGCTGCAAAAGTGGCATATTATTCTACTATTATTAGTAGTGACATCTCAAATCCCAGAGTTCTGTTTAGAACAGTCAATAATCTAATTAAATCTCCCAGTAACTTTAACTGTTCGACCATTGAGCAGTGTGATGCAGTAGTGCAGTGGTTCCCAACCTTTTATTGTCTGAGACCCCCTTTTTCCCAAGAAAATATTTTAGGGCCCCCCTTCACATTTAATGATATTATCGCTCTTGTAAGCTTGCAGCAAGGATGACAAAATATGTTGTTTTCAAACAAACGGTATGTTTACTATAAACAGATATGTTTATGCACAAATAATAGCCTATAATATTGAAAATACAATAACAAAAACATTAGTAGGCCCTTTGTAATTTAAAAATGTAAGCCTAGGAGTAGCCTATAAATTTGCCCTATTTTAAATGCAATAACAAAAATATCAGTATTCACACTTGTGTGTAGGTAAAAAAAGAATGAATATAGGCTATTACTAAATGACTTCTGTCTGGGACCTCAATACTTGCATGTTATTTGTGAGGCTTTATCAATGTGAGGCTTTATTTTTGAGGCTTTTGGCGCTATAGCGAGCGGTAACAAACATGCGTTTATTAACTGAATAATTCGTCTTTCGGAAGAACATTGTAGCCGGAACTACTTCTCTCTCTGTGTGCGTCTATGACGAGTCACGCAGGTACTGGGCTACTCCGCAGCGGCAGCGATCCGAACCAGGGTAAAATAGTCCCAATGTAATCACTTATTATAGGTGTACCATAGTGATTCAGGATAAGACAAAAACACGGTTTGGAAGATGGATTCATGATGAACTCGCTCATTATATACATTTTGAACAGAAAAAAAGTTAAGGACTTTTATTTAATACAAATTGCTCAAAACTTTTCAAAATATGCCGCGACCCCCCACAGAGCTCGCTGAGGCCCCCTTGTGGGCCGCGACCCCCCTGTTGGGAACCGATGCAGTAGTGTAATGCATTTCTCAATTATTTTTCAACTAAGATTGAGAATATGTATAACACCATTGCCTGTGAGGATGCTCCTGAGCTTGTTGAGGTGCATCCTCCTAATCTCTCTGGTCTTGCTTTCTCAAGTTTTAGTGCTGTTGATTTGGATTTTATTTCTAAACTTGTTTTGTCAATGAATTCTACTACTTGCATACTTGATCCACTCCCTACGACTGTCTTGAAAACCTGTCTGCCTGTTATTGTACCCCACACCACTGCTATTGTCAAAGCTTCACTCAATACAGAGGATGTCTCTTCTGCTCTAAAATGTCTGCAGTTACGCCAGTTCTTTAAAAGCCTGGGAGTGACATCACCAATATGTCAGATTATCGACCCATCTCCAATTTACCTTTCCTGGCAAAAGTGCTTGAGCGTGTGGTTGTTGGCCAACTCCATACTCATCTCTGTACGAATAGCCTACTAGAAACTTTTCAATCCGGGTTTAGGTCTGGACACCGTACAGAGACTGCTCCAGTCAGGGTCCTGAATGACCTCCTCGTTATCGCCGACTCTGGGGCTTGTGGCATTTTGGTTTTGTTAGACCTCAATGCTGCATTCGATACCATATGTCACAGCATATTATTGGGCAGATTGCATATGTGGACCGGTCTGTCTGGAACTGTGTTAAACTGGTTTAAATCTTACCTCTCAGATTGTCTACCTGGGTACTAACAGATCTCAGACTGTGCCTCTGTGTCAGGGTGTCCCTCAGGGGTCGGTTTTGGGTCCTGTTTTATTTAGAGTATATATGCTGCCTCTTGGGCAGATCATTCAGAAGTACGGCCTGAGCTATCACTGTGACGCGGACAACACCCAGATATCAGCTCTCAGCCTGATCTCCATTCTTCCTCTTCAAAACTTTCTGACTGTTTGTTGGAAATCAAAGCATGGATGAAACTCAACTTTATAAAATGTAACTGCTCCAAAACTGAAATTTAGTTAATTGGCGCTCCATGTAACGTCTGTAAATGTAATGATTTTAAACGTTCAGTAGACAATTCCCAATTGTCCCCTTCTGGCCAGGTGCGTAATTTGGATGTGATTTTGATGCCCAGCTAACTTTTAATTCACATTTTAAAAACATAACGAAGGTTGCTTTTTTCCATCTGAGGAATATTGCTCGTATTAGACCGTTTCTCTCTAGGCCTGATGCAGAGAGGCTTATCCACGCCTTCATCATGTTGTAACACCTGCTTTTAAAAACCCTTTTGATGCTACATATAGAATTAAGAGACCAGAGACTTTCACTTTTCAATGAGCCATGTGTATTACACCACAAGTCACCATACAGTCAGTAAACATACAACGTGCATAGTCATTCAGTTGCAAGAGAAACATTGAATAGTCCAGACTTTTATAGTGGCGTCTTTCGCTACCGCAAGCTCAGTCTTAAGAGTAGTAGGAGCAAGATGAAATAGTACTTAAGTGCAATGTTGATGAGGCCACATCTGCCTGAAACCAAGTTTCCAAGTGGCTGTCGGTAATGTAAACGAACTGTAGCTTGTGAAATGAACAATAGATGACAAAGATATTGTTGGCAAAACGAAGACAATTAATCCCTTTTGATCAAGGTCCTAGCTATAGTTGAGCTGCCTCCATATGCCTGCACGTTGAACCCTATTTGAGTTTAAGAACCTCAGGTTCCTCAAATCAGGGCCAAAAATACAAGACAGCATTAGTGAGAAAGTTTCTTCATGTGGTTAACACATCCTTCCTACCTCATACTTGTTCTCTTATCCTTTTTATGCTACCAGGCATCTCACTGGCTAGAGTGCCCCTAGTGACAGGATTAAATATTGCATGTATAGAAAGCTAATGGGACAAATGTATTAGCAAATGTAACTGTAAAACTGTTACAACGTCAAGGCTTGATTATTGTAATTCTCTCTTTGTGGGTTTACCAGCAAATTCTATTAAGAGGTTGCATGTTTTGACTCATACATCCTCACGCCATCACATTACACCCGTGCTCCAGCAACTGCACTGGCTTCCAGTTCAGCTTCAGAGTTTAACCTATAAAGCAGAACACGGATGGGCTCCCGATTACATCTGTGATTTGGTTACTCGCTCTCTCGCTCTCTTTCTCTGTGTCAGCCTCGTTGTAAATTAAAAACCATAAGGGGAAGGGCCTTTTCCTATACCGTGCCTCAGTTATGGGACACACTTCCCGCATCTATCAGGGATGCTGCTTCTGTTAGGGATGCTGCTTCTGTGGATTGCTTTAAGAAACTTCTTAAGACACATCTTTTTAGTCAAGCTTAAAATTTATAATTTCATTATTTTTGTCTATTTTTCTATGCTTATATATTTTTTTCTTTTCCCATGTTTGATTATTTTGGTCTGTCCATGCTGTAGCGCTTTGAGTCTGAGAAAGCCGCATTACAAATACAATGTATTATTTATTTATTTATTTATTTATTTTGATTTGAAGATGATGGTTACAACCCATTTAGTTTACTTATTACACCTTGCTTGAGTGGACCAGATACCCGTTTGAAATGACTTCAGCACAAAACCCTGAGGAAGACTGAAGGCTTAAATACATGAGGAAGGTCATCAACTGAACAGGGAACAGGTGAGGACTAATTAGAAACTAAGACAACTAATGAACGAACTAGAACGAACCGCATTCTCCATGCCAGAACTGGCTGACCGTGTAAACGCGTCCAAAGGTCCGGAAGTCAATAGAGGCTCACCGTATATGACGTCTTGTCTCTTGATGACATCTTTGCGCTGAGACTGCAGGTAAGACGAGTCCACGGCCATACTCCAGGAGTCCACCTCGAAGTCCTTCCCGTCCTTCTCCAGCTCCTCCAGCATTGATGCGTAGTACATCTCCCCTGTGGAGGAGTGTGTGTGAGAACGCAGCGGGCTACATGTACATACAGGTGTGTGTGTGTGTGGGTGTGTGTGTGTGTGTGTGTTGTGGAGCTGCACCTTCGTCGTTGAGGGACTCCATGGACATGGCTCTGTTCCTGAAGTTCAGCGAGTCTGTGGAGTGAGAGAGGATCCGCCTCAGGCCGAGAGGAGAGTCGTCACTCAGACTCCTGTGGGAAACACCAGCGTTAGAGGACCAGGCTTCGTGTTTCAGAAGATAACAGGCCCACAGACTCTTAAACTCTCTCTGGCACACTTCAGGAAAGAGTCCCTCACACACTGGCATTTGCACATTAACAGAAGTTATCTGTGCTCTTACACCGCTTACACACATTTTCAAAACTTTACACACAAATCCAAGAATCACACACACACAATGCAAAATGAAGCACTGCATTCAAAATATCACAAACATCTCAAAAGCAAACATTGTCTTACGTTGCAAACACCTCTGCCATAATATTATATTTTTGGATATATCATATACAAAACCTAAAGCTCTTCTTTCATGACATTTCTGTACAAGATTGAAAGTAATTGTCAGAGATGTTGAAAAACTCACGGTAAACACGAAAGCAAGATTGAAACCAAACTATGTATTTTGTCACTGTTGTGAATACAGTTTTACACAGTCCGAAATACCCATCACTCGACCTTTGACCTGTTTATAGGCCTATTCTAAAGCCATGATTGGTTGATGTTCAGTAAAGAGATGAGTGTTTGCACATGTGAGTGTGTGTGAGGAGTGTGTGTGTGTGTGTGTGTGTGTGTGTGTGTGTGTGTGTGTGTGTGTGAGGAGTGTGTGTGTGTGTGTGTGTGAGGAGTGTGTATGCGCGAGTGCTTTACCCTGCGATGTTGTTGGTGGAGACGCTCTTGTTGAGGGACAGTGTGGATCGGCCTTTCCTGAGGAGTGTGTGTGTGTTTGAGGAGTGTGTGTGTGTGTGTGAGGAGTGTGTGTGTGTGTGGAGTGTGTGTGTGTGTGTGAGGAGTGTGTGTGTGTGTGTGTGTGTGTGAGGAGTGTGTGTGAGAGGAGTGTGTATGCGCGAGTGCTTTACCCTGCGATGTTGTTGGTGGAGACGCTCTTGTTGAGGGACAGTGTGGATCGGCCTTTCCTGAGGAGTGTGTGTGTGTTTGAGGAGTGTGTGTGTGTGTGTGAGGAGTGTGTGTGTGTGTGAGGAGTGTGTGTGTGTGTGTGTGTGAGGAGTGTGTGTGAGAGGAGTGTGTATGCGCGAGTGCTTTACCCTGCGATGTTGTTGGTGGAGACGCTCTTGTTGAGGGACAGTGTGGATCGGCCTTTCCTGAGGAGTGTGTGTGTGTTTGAGGAGTGTGTGTGTGTGTGTGTGAGGAGTGTGTGTGTGTGTGTGAGGAGTGTGTGTGAGAGGAGTGTGTATGCGCGAGTGCTTTACCCTGCGATGTTGTTGGTGGAGACGCTCTTGTTGAGGGACAGTGTGGATCGGCCTTTCCTGAGGAGTGTGTGTGTGTTTGAGGAGTGTGTGTGTGTGTGTGAGGAGTGTGTGTGTGTGTGGAGTGTGTGTGTGTGTGTGAGGAGTGTGTGTGTGTGTGTGTGTGTATGAGGAGTGTGTGTGAGAGGAGTGTGTATGCGCGAGTGCTTTACCCTGCGATGTTGTTGGTGGAGACGCTCTTGTTGAGGGACAGTGTGGATCGGCCTTTCCTGAGGAGTGTGTGTGTGTTTGAGGAGTGTGTGTGTGTGTGTGTGTGAGGAGTGTGTGTGTGTGTGTGTGAGGAGTGTGTGTGTGTGTGTGTGTGAGGAGTGTGTGTGAGAGGAGTGTGTATGCGCGAGTGCTTTACCCTGCGATGTTGTTGGTGGAGACGCTCTTGTTGAGGGACAGTGTGGATCGGCCTTTCCTTGAGCCGAGGAACGACTGCCGGAGCGTCTCTGAGGGGTAGATCGCGGAGCTCGGCCGCTCCTTCAGGATCGGGTCTGATGAAGCACAACACACACTCTCTATCACAGAACATCTGTCTTTACAGGTGTTATTACTGTTATTACTATTATTATGGATTAGCGAAGAATAAACAGTAAATATTAGAAAGGAAAACTCACTTTTGCTACGGAGGGCCACGTTATGTAGAGTTGCAGCGTTCCTGACCAGCGCCAGCCTCTGTTGCTGTGTGCGTTAATGTGTGTTAATGTGTGTTACACACGGGAATATATACACACATTCAACAAGACAACAGAAATGCTAAATATCCTCAACTTTTACCCCTTCATTTACTCTGTGTTGTTCTCTCAACATTTAAGATGATCATTTAATATTCTGTCATCATTCACTCCCAGATCTGCAGGACTTCTGTTAGTCTTTAGAACACAAGTGCTGATATTTGTAATATTCTTTCATAACTTTTGTCCTGAGTACAAAACAAGATCATAACAGTTATTCATACAAAGAGCCGTTTAATCCAGTTCTCCAGAAGAGACGTGATCACTTTATGTGAGTGGATTTAAAGGTGAACTAAGTAACTTTTTTTTACCTTAACTGAACAGCTTCGGAGTCATTGGAATGGTTATATTACTTATTTCGGGTTGAATGGTGGTCGTTTCGCACCCCCCTGGTGCCCGTGAGCGGAAAATACGCACTTGCAACTTTGAGCCGGCGGGCCGCCGGCCGCTGCGTCAGGAAGTCTCGCGTGATATCAGGTCTCGCGATGTAAACAATTGCTTTACGGCCAAAAGAAATCTGCTAAAATGCTGTCATTATTGCGCTCCCTCACGCTGTCCGAACCCGAATGAAGAAGACGTTTTAAAGAACGTCCCATCTGCTTTGATGTCGTTGATCTACTAGCCTCTGGTGTCTGAGAATCGCCAACGAGTTTTTACAACAGTGTTGTCAAATATCTATTCCGAAGCTGTGGGGGGAGCTCTAGAGAGAAACCTGCGAGCAAAAAGCGAGAATACAGCGAAGAAGTCCCGAAGCTACTGAGTGCTGCTTTAAATCAGACTTTTATTTGCATACGGTTTAAACACATACTGTACATCAAGCTCATTAAATACTGTAAACGTGTGCTCTCGTACATCAGCTGATCAATGTTTATAAGCGAATAACAGCCTAGATAAATCTGTTCATCATATAAAGCGATCGTGTCTCTTCAGAAGACTTGGATCAAACATCTCGACTCGACTTATTTTATCATCTCTCAGATTTCATGAAAAATCTTCCCTTGTGCTCTGAAGATGAACAAAAGCCTTATGGGTTTGGAAAGACACAAGTAAATGATGACATAAATGTTCATTTTTGGGTGAATTAACCCTTTATAATAACTAGGGATGCACCGATATATCGGCCAGTAACGGTGTGAAAACTACCTCATGTCTGGAGTTGTATACAAACATTTCAGTTTTTAATTGAGTGTAATTATTATATCTGGAAATAAATAGCAGTTGAATATGATAGTTTGGGCTCTGTTGTTAATTTTAACCATTAAATATAATATAATAATGTATTAATGAGAGGATCCCTGTGGCATTAGTTGGTCCTGAAGTAAATCAAACCAGCGATCTCGGCAGAGAATATCTCACTGAATAATCGGCTATCGCTATTGGCTGGTGAATTTAGCAGCAGCGCATCTCTAATAATAATGCAAAATATTAGATTAACATTTTTTTACAGTCAGGCATGTAAAAAATTCTAATTAACTACATTTGTAATATATCTAGATTGAACCTGTAGATGTCAGGATATTATTAAAGTCTATTAGTTAGACAATTAGTTGACATGATTATTAATATTCCATAAGCACATCTGATAACAATACTGCCTTTTCAGACAAAAATCTCAACATTTCATCCCTTGTGCAACCAGATGTTGATATTAGACTTGCAGAAACATCTGTTCGTCAGCTCAGTGTCAAACTCAAGAGTTAATGAGGTAATTACCCTTACGCAAAATATAATGCAATATATTATCTAATACGTTTCCATATATGGGAAACTAGTGCTTGTATTTTTCAATAAACTGCAATACATGCACTGACCATGTATGACTATATATTAATACATGTTTATAAATGAAGACAAAAATAGCATGAAACATTTATACAGTAAATTATTAAAAAATATATTACATTATATATTTCTCTATATATGTGTGTTTCTGCTGCATTAGTAAATATATCTGCAATATATTACACACGCAGAGCCATATCTGATCACATATACATCTATATATTATGAAGTGTATTATTAAATATAAAATTACATACATTATGATATATTAGTAAATATAGGGCCCTATTTTAACGATCTGAAACGCAAGTATCAAACGCGAAGTGCAAGTAACTTTGTGGGCAGATCTCGGGCGCTGTTGCTATTATACCGGCGGGATAAATGACTCTTGCGCCCGACGCAAATCTAAAATGTGTTGGTCTGAAGTAGCTTCATTACTCATAGGTGTGGTTTGGGCGTAACGTGAAATAAACCAATCAGAGCATCATCTCACATTCCCTTTAAGAGCAGGCGCGCTTGTTCCATGGCGGATTGCTATTATAACGGCGGATTTGCCAGACGCACGCCAGGAGCGGTTCACAGCCGAGTAGACCGACGTTCTCGTCAGGGCCGTAAAACACAGAGAAGTGACATTGGGGATGGAGAAACCCACCCAAATTAACTTTGGTTAAACAGGCGTATGATAATTTGGGTAAATGAGTAAGCTAGATTTATGCCTATTTTTTCACATCTTCATGGACACAACAATGATTTCCCTCGTGTGGAATATTTTTCCTTGTAATTATGTATGGTTTTCTAAAAATGAGAACTGCTGCTTCTGTGTAGATGAGAGAAGCAAAGTGTGTGTGTGTTATGCACACGCTACATTATGGCCAAGCATGCGCCCTTAAAATAGCATCTGAATAACATGTGCAACGCGCCGCTGACTTTAGACGAGGTTTTTCCTGGTCAGTGGCGGAATTGTTTTTTGAAACTGCAAAATAGCACCAGGGAACGTTTGCGCCGGAACACGCCTCCTCTTTGTGCTGAACCGCCCCCGGGAGCGCAAGTTCATTCCCTAATTTACCGACGTGTGTCTGTGGAGGGAAAAGTCCGCTGTGCGCGGGTGAGAAATGATACATACGTCGCTATACAAAGTCAATTGCGCTGGGTGTGAGATAGGGCCCATATTGTCACATATTTTTCAATATATGAAAAGCTGCAATTCCTTATGTATTATTCAATATATTGTAATATATTAACACAATATGCTATTCTGTATATTTTCAAATATACTATTAAACCATTTAATATATTGATCATTGATATCTAGGGAACTCTATCTCGTCTTCATGAGGTCAGGGTCAGGGTCAGGGTCAGGGTTAGGGTTAGGGTTAGGGTTAGGGTCAGGGTCAGGGTCAGGGTTAGGGTTAGGGTTAGGGTTAGGGTTAGGGTTAGGGTCAGGGTTAGGGTAAGCCTCGTACCTTCTGCTTCATCTTGGCACAGTTGGCCAGTGTGTCGCGACAGCGGTTGTGGATGGTGACATTACAGGCTGGGAAAAGATAAAGCAACAACAAATAACATCACTTATTATTACTCTCGTAATTTAATGACATAAAAATATACACTCAAGCAGACGCTGCGGTTTGTTTTCAGTTCACTGGGAGTGTTTGCACTGTTGTGATCTGACAACATCAGCTCGCCGCTCCAGAACACAAACTCCAGGTGTGTGTGCTCTCCGAAACACACTCGTTTAATCCGGTTTAATCCGGTCCCTCAGACCAGCTCTGGGCCGCTTTCCACACCGAACTGGACACGTGTAAAGCATCTGGTTGTTGAAACCACATCATTTTACTCCTCCCAACAATGCTAAAATATAAACGTGTGAGAGCGTGTGATAGGCTATATGTCATGTTATAGCCAGATATGACACCGCAGAAGAGCATCTCTTCATCAAGCCAACGCACAAACTATCGCAAATCACAGTGAGAGTAAGTCTCAGACGCTTAACACACACTCATCATCACTGAAACTAAAGACACGAGAGGATCTTCCAGGGCTGTTGCTGCTCTCTCTTACGGCGGTCTTTGATTTAGAGATTTTAGCTGATGATCAATAAAACGCAGCTTTCGGTGACGTGCCCTCTGTTCAATCTGCATATAGCGCGGGAACTGAAGATCGGATTTGTGTCCGTTTTCTGGAAACACATTTATTATTATTATTTATTTTGTAAACGGAATGGTTTAGATAAATCTGATAGCGATGCGATCTGAGGAAACATCAGTGCAAACATCAGTCTAGTTTCTTTGCTCTCTTTCCCACAGAATAGAATAAAATCACGTGAATTCGTTTAAAAGATTCAGATCAAGATTGCATGTGCATTTGTTTATTTGTACAGTTGCTGTGTAATTTTGTGATCAGTGTATGGAAGCAGATCATTCTCTATTAATACACGCAAAAAACTTGATTCACACATGCAAAAAATATATATATTCACAAAAAGCAATTCACAAATGCAAAACACAATTTGTAGATGTACAACTGTGCACACAACCTTTGAATGTTTAAAATGTACGAGTTTTATCCTTGAATGTGAATGTGCAAATCGTCACTGTTTCCGAACGAGCCGAGTTAAAAAATAACAGTGAACTATGTTAGTAGTCACACACAATCATCAGAAACTAACAAACATAACGCGCTCGACTGCTACTAACATAGCTCACTCGTCCGGAAACAGTGACTCGCCTTAGACTGACTGGTTTCTGCTCATTCTGAGATACGTCTCATCATGACACTGATCTGCTCTCTCAGTGCACTGGTGTGATCAGTGTCAGCTGTACAGGAGTGTGTTAGAGCGGGTCACAGTCTAACTGAGGCCATTCAAATCAGTTTAATAATGATTAATCCTGACCTCATGATTATATACTACTAGAAGAGGTTTATATGTAGAACCTGTGTGTGTGTGTGTGTGTGTGTGTGTGTGCGTGTGTGTGTGTGCGTGTGTGTGTGTGTGTGTGTGTGTGTGTGTGTGTGTGTGTGAGTGAGTGTGTGTCCGCTGAATCATGTCACCCAGGGCTGCTGTTGACCAGGACAAAGGCATGTCTGTTAAGAGCAGCGACAGCACTGACACACACTCACATGCACACACACACACACACACACACACACACACACACACACACACACACACATTCTTGTTTTGTGTTTCTGAGGTTCAGACAAAGCCAGTCGATGATATTGAGTGCGGCCTAGGTCACACACACACACACACACACACACACACACACACACACACTCATTGGCTTGGAGCGATGTAGACGAGCATCTGCCCTTCACTGACCGAGACTCAAGACTCAGTCTGATCAATATTAATGACAAACTCTCAATGTCAAACATCTCAGTCAGGAATTATTCTCATTTACAGACACACTCCACACACTAGAGGAGAAGTGCACATTATTACTGCATAAGTGTGTGTGTGTGTGTGTGTGTGTGTGTGTGTGTGTCTGAGAGCGTGTGCATGTGTTGAGTGTGTGACAGACTGTGTGTTAATCTTCATAAAGCCTCAGTCTCTCAGACTCCAGATTACAGGCGTGAGTGTGTGTGTGTGTGTGAGAGTCTGTGCATGTGTTGAGTGTGTGACAGACTGTGTGTTAATCTTCATAAAGCCTTGGTCCCTCAGACTCCAGATTACAGCGTGTGTGTGGGGGTGGGTGTGTGTGTGTGTGTGGGGGGGGGGGGGGGGGTCTCGGTTTGACCATAAACACAACAAAAGACCTCGTTCTGTACAACAACAGAGGAAGAGCTTAGTCTGCTCATGCTGTGATGTCATCAGATCAACACACACACGTGGAGGATGATGTCATTCAGACAAACTATGAAACCACTCAAACATTAATGTGGAAATTCCCTCGATAATCAAAACTGTGGAAATAAAAACTCCACGATGAGTTCAGTTCCTCTCCTCTGTTATCAGCAGTGATGTATTCTTAAGGTTCACATCCACTAGATCACTGTACACTATATCGGTTTCATTTCGACACCATTTCCTTATTTTTCCATTTTAATGGTTTATCAAATTACAGCACAAGTTTCTCAGGTTCTATTTTTACAAGACACTCTTGCACACTTCTCTTCTGTATTTGCACCAGTGTGTGAATCATGACAGAAGAAGTGATGAGCTTTTCTCTGAGGCCCCGTCCACACTACCTCGTTTTCGTTTAGAAACGGAGAATTAAAACGAATACGATCTCCGTCCACACCAGCGTTTCAGCTGCGTATTAGAATTGATCCTAATGACCATTGACCACGTGACCATTCACCAACACTGGGCATGCGCGTGCCGGTGTAAACAGGAAATGGATTGACTATTCCTCAGATTTGATGAAGAAGAAAATAGTCGTACTCATACACGCGTAAGTCGTACTCATACACGCGTAAGTCGTACTCATACACGCGTAAGTCGTACTCAAACACACGTAAGTCGTACTCAAACACGCGTAAGTCGTACTCATACACGCGTAAGTCGTACTCATACACGCGTAAGTCGTACTCATACACGCGTAAGTCGTACTCATACACGCGTAAGTCGTACTCATACACGCGTAAGTCGTACTCATACACGCGCAAGTCGTACTCAAACACGCGCAAGTCGTACTCATACACGCGTAAGTCGTACTCAAACACACGTAAGTCGTACTCATACACGCGTAAGTCGTACTCATACACGCGTAAGTCGTACTCATACACGCGTAAGTCGTACTCATACACGCGTAAGTCGTACTCATAAACGCGTAAGTCGTACTCATACACGCGTAAGTCGTACTCATACACGCGCAAGTCGTACTCAAACACGCGCAAGTCGTACTCAAACACGTAATTAGTACTCAAACACACGTACGTCGTACTCAAACACACGTAATTAGTACTCAAACACACGTACGTCGTACTCAAACACACGTAATTAGTACTCAAACACACGTAAGTCGTACTCAAACACACGTAAGTCGTACTCAAACACACGTAAGTCGTACTCAAACACGCGTAAGTCGTACTCAAACACGTAATTAGTACTCAAACACACGTACGTCGTACTCAAACACACGTACGTCGTACTCAAACACACGTAATTAGTACTCAAACACACGTACGTCGTACTCAAACACACGTAATTAGTACTCAAACACACGTAAGTCGTACTCAAACACACGTAAGTCGTACTCAAACACACGTAGGGTAACAAACCCTGACTGAGACAGGAGGAGCTGGGGGGGGAGGAGGGTAATTCGTGAAAGCTGACGCTACGCTTGCATTTTTTTTTTGAATTACGCAACTATAGTTTTGATTTTATGCACGTATTATTTTTGACAGTCTCTTTATTCCATACCAGCAGTAGCACTGGACAGTGGGGAGTGTAATGCTGAGGTTAAAGCTGGTGTGTGTGTGGGACTCACTGGTGTAATGCTGAGGTTGTGTGGTGTGTGTGTGGTGTGGTGTGTGTGGGACTCACTGGTGTAACGCTGAGGTTGTGTGTGGTGTGTGTGGGACTCACTGGTGTAACGCTGAGGTTGTGTGTGGTGTGTGTGGGACTCACTGGTGTAACGCTGAGGTTGTGTGTGGTGTGTGTGGGACTCACTGGTGTAACGCTGAGGTTGTGTGTGGTGTGTGTGGGACTCACTGGTGTAACGCTGAGGTTGTGTGTGGTGTGTGTGGGACTCTGGTGTAATGCTGAGGTTGTGTGTGGTGTGTGTGGGACTCTGGTGTAATGCTGAGGTTGTGTGTGGTGTGTGTGGGACTCTGGTGTAATGCTGAGGTTGTGTATGGTGTGTGTGGGACTCACTGGTGTAATGCTGAGGTTGTGTGTGGTGTGTGTGGGACTCTGGTGTAATGCTGAGGTTGTGTGTGGTGTGTGGGGGACTCTGGTGTAATGCTGAGGTTGTGTGTGGTGTGTGTGGGACTCTGGTGTAATGCTGAGGTTAAAGCTGGTGTGTGTGTGGGACTCACTGGTGTAATGCTGAGGTTGTGTGTGGTGTGTGTGGGACTCTGGTGTAATGCTGAGGTTGTGTGTGGTGTGTGTGGGACTCTGGTGTAATGCTGAGGTTGTGTGTGGTGTGTGTGGGACTTACTGGGGCAGCTGAGCGCTTCTTTGGCAGTGATGCTCTTGTTGCAGGCGGAGCAGAGAGTGGTGGCAGACACACTGAGAGAGGTGAACAGGTGACCGTTGCTGAACCGAGACTCGCGCTCCTTCGTCTCCTTCTCACGCGCCTTCATCCGCTCCTTCTCCTTATTCTGCACACACAACATCAGATCCTTACATCACTACACAGAACAATAATGACAGAAAACTAGCATTTCTTTAAATGAAGCAAACAATAATCATTTAACAACAGTAAACACATCATTCATTCATGCTGCAATGCATGCTGGGAACAGATACGCCTGTGATTGGCCACTGTGTTCATACACTCAACAGACACGCCTGTGATTGGCCACTGTGTTCATACACTCAACAGACACGCCTGTGATTGGCCGTTGCATTCATACACTCAACAGATACGCCTGTGATTGGCCGTTGTGTTCATACACTCAACAGATACGCCTGTGATTGGCCGTTGTGTTCATACACTCAACAGATACGCCTGTGATTGGCCGTTGTGTTCATACACTCAACAGATACGCCTGTGATTGGCCATTGTGTTCATTCACTCAACAGAAACGCCTGTGATTGGCCGTTGCATTCATACACTCAATAGATACGCCTGTGATTGGCCGTTGTATTCATACACTCAACAGATACACCTGTGATTGGCCGTTGCATTCATACACTCAACAGATACACCTGTGATTGGCCGTTGCTTCATACACTCAACAGATACACCTGTGATTGGCCGTTGCTTCATACACTCAACAGATACGCCTGTGATTGGCCGTTGCTTCATACACTCAACAGATACACCTGTGATTGGCCGTTGCTTCATACACTCAACAGATACACCTGTGATTGGCCGTTGCTTCATACACTCAACAGATACACCTGTGATTGGCCGTTGCTTCATACACTCAACAGATACACCGGTGATTGGCCGTTGCTTCATACACTCAACAGATACACCTGTGATTGGCCGTTGCTTCATACACTCAACAGATACGCCTGTGATTGGCCACTGTGTTCATACACTCAACAGATACGCCTGTGATTGGCCGTTGTATTCATACACTCAACAGATACACCTGTGATTGGCCGTTGCATTCATACACTCAACAGATACACCTGTGATTGGCCGTTGCTTCATACACTCAACAGATACACCTGTGATTGGCTGGTGCGTTAATGCGCACGACAGATACACCTGTGATTGGCTGGTGCGTTAATGCGCACGACAGATACGCCTGTGATTGGCTGGTGCGTTAATGCGCACGACAGATACGCCTGTGATTGGCTGGTGCGTTAATGCGCACGACAGATACGCCTGTGATTGGCTGGTGCGTTAATGCGCACGACAGATACGCCTGTGATTGGCTGGTGCGTTAATGCGCACGACAGATATGCCTGTGATTGGCTGGTGCGTTAATGCGCACGACAGATACGCCTGTGATTGGCTGGTGCGTTAATGCGCACGACAGATACGCCTGTGATTGGCTGGTGCGTTAATGCGCACGACAGATACGCCTGTGATTGGCTGGTGCGTTAATGCGCACGACAGATACGCCTGTGATTGGCTGGTGCGTTAATGCGCACGACAGATACGCCTGTGATTGGCTGGTGCGTTAATGCGCACGACAGATACGCCTGTGATTGAAAACTGCTCTCATTTCTGTTCCAGTGTTAATAATTAATTTACATTTCAAGGTGTGAGTAAATCACTCGCATTCTACATTTGTACTCGCTAAGACTCTTCAGATGCTTCAACATGATGGTTTTGAATTGCTTGAAATATGATTGGAATCACTTCAAAAAAGGAAAATGAAGTTCAGTGCAACATGTGCAGCTCAAGTCTGTCATATCAGCTACATATCATGAGAACATTATAATTGTGTGCTTGGGTCATGGATTTTAATGGTGAGACTTTTGTTTTTGTAATCAGGCTCTCAAAAATTATATAAAAATTTGGATTTAGATTTATCGGCCAATATATCGGTTATCGCCTTTCAAACATAAAGAATTATCAGTTATCGGCCAAAATGTTTGTATGGGTGCATCTCTAGAAAGCTCTAATGCATTTTCATGATTTCTAAAGTTCCATTCTGGTTTACACATTTCTCAATACTTCCCAGCAAGCAATAGCCGTCATTTCTCCATCTAGATTAACCACAGACCCGCTGTAGTACGGCTAAGAGTAACACACTTCCAGCCATGTCGTTTTTGCCAAAATAACTTGCGAGCCGTGTGATATTCCCTCATGTGAGCAAAGTCACCGGTGATTACAAGGTGTTTGTTTCATTTCTTTGACATGTTCTATGCATCTACTCTCGAGCTGTGGTTTAGACGTCTATTAACCGTTCACTGACAGCCCAAACCTTGCCTTGCTTTAGACTATTAGACGTCTTTCAAACGCAAAACTGCTTGCTGGGTTAGGTTGCTCTCTCAAAACTCGTCATACAGTGATCAGAGCATCAGTCTGTGTGCTGAACTGAGGACCATTATCATTGCTTCGGCACTAAATGAGATCAGAACTAACAGATCATGTAATAAACCGATGTGAGCGCAGCCGGATCTGCAACAGTGGCTTCTACTGTCAGAGTTTCCGGCAAGCCAACAGGTAAGGTGTATTCAGCAAGAGATGGACATTACAGAAGTAAATACAGCAAAGCCTTCAAAGCCACTTGAGTGTCATTGCTTTGGCAACGGTAGGAGGTTCACTGATGTTCAGGAAACTGCACTCGTTGATATGGGCACAACACTCACTGAGATTACAGACAGACCACATTACATATATAAGCGTAACAACTCTTTTTATAGTCCTGAAAAACCATTGGGTCAGGATGAAGCAGTTTTGAGAGGAACTCTGAACAAGTCAAGCAATTCAGGAACCAATTATTTTTGACCAGAACCAAACGCACACAAAGACAAATTTCAGGCTGTAACGTCTGCTACTGTACTAGCCTAACTCTGATGTTGCCTTGTGGCTTTACTTCAGCGAGTCGAGGAGAATGAAGGCCGGCAAACACACATATTCATCTCTGTGGATCAGGCTGGTTTCAACCCTGGTCCAAACCCAGCGAAGAGGAGAATTCCTCTCATTCCTGCATAATCTCTGTGGGATGGTTGGGGAGGAGAGGGATGCAGTGAGGAGGAATAAGCCAACGGTTATTACTGTATGGGACAATGTGGCATGAGTTCAGTCACGAGGGGTTTGCAGCTCATCCCAGTCGCTCTACTCTCCGTTCCTCAACCTCACAGAGGATCAGAGGAAGTGTTCCCCTCACGATCAAATGTCCCTCCCGGACGCCGGGACATCCCAGACAGCATCACAGTGTCGGCCCAGATCTGGCCCACATCCGGCACGTGTGGATTCAGTGCGTAACCAGATGTGGGCCGACACTGTGATGCAGTCTGGGACATCAGCAGAAGATCCGGCGTGCCGAAGACTCTTTCCTCTGTGTACTGCCCCTGGATGATGGCGTTCCTGCTGTATCTGTATCGGTGGATTCATTGAAGCATATGCATCATATCTGATTCATTCCAGTAACACACACTGCAGTGAGGATTAAACAGCAGAGATGCACTCGTTTCACAGAAGAAAACATTGAAAACAAATAGCTTGATCTGAGACGTGAATGAACTGTTTTGGTAGTTTAAGTGTGTTTTGAGTGTGAAATGATCAGCTGTGAAGCTGAAAGTTGGTTTTCTGAGAATTGTGTGAAGAGTTTTGAAAAACCAAAGTATTACATATAAAAAACTGTTTCACTGTTTTTCTGAAGGCTGTTCATATTAAACTAACAAAAATTTGATGAATGAATAATGTGTTTGAAATAAAAAATGGTCAACTTTACATTATTATTATTATTTTTTATATAAAGTAATTTGTATGATTATCTTCCATGGCAAATGCAGGGATACAGTGTGTGATGTTAAAACGCAGCATCCGTCTCTTTCATCGGCATTAAACAACATCTTTCTCTCTTCTGCCTGAAACTCAATACGAAACCGTTCAGAAATACAGAAGTGTGTTAATGTACATCTGGGTGGGGTTGTGTTTCTAGTTATGAACATGCAAGCTTTGCTCTTTATGACTGGCTTTGGATTGTGAGACTCTTACAGTTAGTGCAGTAAAGTCTGCATCTCAGTGTTAAATCTGATCAGATATTTTTGCAATTCAAATATACGTCATAGTGAACTTGAAACTCTTGAAATAAATTATGATTTTTTGTTGTTGCTTTGTGACAATCTAAACCCATTAAAAAGCTTGAAGTTTTGAATCTTCAGACCTTCACCCTGAGATGAGGCTTTCTGCCCAAATGATCTCCATATCACTCTCCTGTGTGAGACGCGAGGGCGACTGGAGACGCTGGACAGTGACTATGATGAGATATTGCGCTAATAAAATCATGCAGAAACGTGTGAGAACTTTATGATTATGTCTGTTCTCTTGTTATCATCTCAGTCAGATTTCCTCAGGTTACACACACGTGATGTGTTACGATGATGTTAGCGTTCTCTAGTGTGACAGAGAGCATTTTAAAGCGATAACGCTGGATTCATGTATTAATGTAATGCAAATTGGTCACAAGCGTTATAAAAGACGGATATTGCTTCACACTCATGCTGGATGTAATCTAAATTCTGTTGCTTTTATATGAAAACAAACAAAGTATGAGTCATACAAAGTATGGGATCCCTTTAAGATCACCTATCCCATACTAATACAAACTATCCCACACAAACCCCGTCAGAGTTCAAGATCAACATATTAGAAGAGCACATCACACCCCGATGTTCGTTAGTGGAGTCAGTGCCAGTTAGAGGCGGAGATCTGAACAGGAACAGGAAGTACACACACGCTACTTCCTCTTCTGTGGAAGAGTCTGAGGTTAAAGTCGCATGAAAGGGAAGTTACACTCGTCTTTTCATATCGAGTGACGCGCTTCTGGAACAAGAGCAAATGTGGGCGGGGCTTGATTGTGTCCGTGGGGAATTGATTGGATGGTTGTGGTTTGCTATTGGCTGATCTCATGTGAGTGACAGGTTGAAGCCCCGCCCTCGTCATCAGAGATGCTGCAAGAGGAAGTTATTCTCATTCAACATTATTAACACAATAATGATGTGCACCGATGAATCATTTATAATAAACACTGCGATATTCCATCAAATATTAAGAATCGTCTATTTTGATTTCATGGTGACTTTAAACATCAGCTTCAGGTTCATTTAAATATGAATTAACTCATGATGAATGACATATTGGAGATGCTTTTTCTGTGTGCTGTGGGCTGACTATTTTTATACTCTTTCAGAGAGAGTTGTGAGCACAGCATCCGCCTGTGTGTGTGTGTGTGTGTGTGTGTGTATGTGTGTGTGTGTGTGTGTGTGTGTGTGTGTGTGTGTGTGTATGTGTGTGTGTGTGCGTGTGTGTGTATGTGTGTGTGCGTGCGTGTGTGTGTGCATGTGTTTCGGTTATGGTCTGTGTGTGTGTGTGCGTGTGTGTGTGTGTGTGTGTGTGTGTGTGTTTGTTTGTTTCGGTTATGGTCTGTGTGTGTGTGTGTGTGTGTGTGTGTGTGTGTGTGTGTGTGTGTGTGTGTGTTTCGGTTATGGTCTGTGTGTGTGTGTGTGTGTGTGTGTGTGTGTGTGTGTGTGTGTGTGTTTCGGTTATGGTCTGTGTGTGTGTGTGTGTGTGTGTGTTTGTTTCGGTTATGGTCTGTCTGTGTGTGTGTGTGTGTGTGTGTGTGTGTGTGTGTGTGTGTGTGTGTGTGTGTGTGTGTTTCGGTTATGGTCTGTGTGTGTTTGGTTTCCTCCACTGAGGTTATAGAGACAGCAGGAGTGTGTGAATATGGCTGACACACTCACGCTCAGTCCTAACACTCATTGTTACACCTTTAGAAAGTATAATGCATCACAAACAACCAATTTCAGATGTAACAAGGAATCTGCCAATATTAAAATGCATTTTAACTTTGGTTACAACTACTTGTGAAAAGATATAATGCATTATAACGTACGTTATGAACACCTCTATACTGCATTATCCATCAAGGCTTTAAGTGACGCTATGAGGAGAGTTTGTACTGTTGTTATCTGTGTTCTCCAAGTCTGTGTATTGGTGGGTTTTTAAACACATTTTGTTCAGATATAAAGTGGTTTTGTGGTTTTGTGACTTGAGAAAGTCGTTGTTGTTTCAGTGAAGCGCTGAGAGAAGGAGAACAGAGGCTGGTGTGTGCTGAGGGCTTCAGTAATCCAGCACATCTGATGCTGTACTGCTCTTATACGCGGGTAACCGGTCCAGCCGGTTCACATTAATCGGTTATAAAGTAATGGCCTGTTGAAACTCTCCTGAGAAGTTCAACACTCGTGTGCTGTCAGGATCAGCCTCTGTGCCGGATGGAAACACTGGGGGACTTGTGTCATGTACAGGAGTGTAGGAGTGTAAGATGTAAGTTGTGCGCTGAGAAAAATGTGCAAAATCGTTTTCCATCCTAGAGGAGAAACTGTGTTACCTGTGTAACCGCAGACCAGGACTAGAGGAAGAGCCACTGGAAAAGTAGCCTGACTACGTCAGACTTCGTACTTCCGCTCAATTTCAGTTCGCTTCTGTACTCAGTCTGAGATAGCGACCTGTCTATGAGTTTTCCTCCGGCCTGAAAACAGCCGGCCAATCAGCGAACAGAGGGCGGGCTGAGAGCCGTGACATAGACGCTGATTGTACACCGTGGATGCGTAGATTTACTTCACATAATCTGCAGAAGTCGTTCACAGCCATGTTCACTCCGGTATTTCGCTCGATGGTTTTGTTTTCGCATCATACATGTGTTTACAGTGGAAGTTAGATGCGGCTGAGCCTGCGCATAACACACGCCATAACCAAACGTTATGTGATTGGCTTACGGGTAACCATGATTTTAATCTTCAGACAAGCGCCCCTCCACCTTCCAGACTCTGTCTATGAAGCAAAGCGAAGTTTGGTATTACCAGGCTAGTGGAAAACATCACGGAAGCTTCTATTTCTTTTGCTATCCTAAAATAAATACTATATAAATAGTTCAATAGTTGCATGTCATTATCTGCATTTATCATTGTTTGTTCATCGTTTCACCATATCGGTATCAGCCGATATATGATCGTTTTTAATGTTATCGTTATCGGTCTGATGAGAAAATCTGCCTGATATATTAAAGCTGATTAATAATGTGTTATTTCCTCCAGCTGAGACTCTACAGATGTTCATCATGATGATTATGAAGTGCTTGAGGTCGACATGTGCTGCTCAGGTCTGTCATATCGGCCACATATTATGAACATTATAATTGTGTGTTTGGGTCATGGGTTTTAATGGCGAACTTTTGTTTTTGCAATCAGACTCTCAAAGAAGATTTTCCAGCCAGTATATCAGTTATCGGTTATCGGCTCTCAAATATAAAACATTATCAGCAGGCACGGATTAACGCACGGGCCTACTGGGCACTTACCCAGGGCACTGGGCCAGCAGGGGGCCCTGTCAAATTTACTGTCTATTCTTTTCAAATAATTATTTTAATTTTATTTTCAGTAAAATTGTGTTAAATATTGAGGAATAATGTGATTTTTTTTTTTTTTTTTTTTGCAGTTGCAGTTGCAAAGTATTAACTAGTAAATAAATCAAATAAATAATTTTAATGTATTGCTGCGCTGTTGAGAGGGACGTCTAGAGGCGAGTGAAAAGCATTGCGTAATATAAAAGTCACGCGTAGAAGACGGTTACTCAAAAAACTAAACAAAAATGAGTTTAAAACCTATGGGCTTATTTTTTTAACGAAATGTCAATCTTCATCTTTATAACAGAAGATAAAATACAATACAACAATCATCAAGATACAGTAAATCTTCAAATGTGTAACGGATTGTCTCCTTAAAAAGTGTCTTTTGTGGTGGAACAAGCAATGCTATATAGCATCTTAATTTAATCTTTGTTTTATTATTTTAGTTCATTAACTAATTGTTAACGTAAAGACCTGGATACTAGAATTACTAATTAAATAAATGTCAACTAGCCTAAATGCATTGATTAGAATTGCCATTGACTAAAGATTTTTCTAGTCGACTAATCTCACGTTAATATTAATTTCATGCATAAATCTTGCCGCAAAGCACCGGCAAAAGCAGGCTAATGATAATATGTCAAAAAAAAAAAAAAAACTAGGCATTTTTATTGTTTAATAATAAAAAAATAAAAAATTTAAATCAGTGTCGGCTGCAAACATATCTATATCTCCGCTGAAAAGTGGATGCGCCTTTAGAGAGAAATGCACCTTTCATATCATATCAGCCTAATCAGCCGGTATTTGCTTTCGATTCGAATTTTTTCGTTTAAAAGTGGACATTTCCAGCTTTATATAGAAATATTCATCATGTCTGTGAGGCTATACACTGTGTTTCAGTAAGTTTTTGAGACGCGCTCCAGTTCACGCCACGGACACCATGAAAGCGCGCCCTGTTTGTTTTCTTTTATTTTACAAAAGCACAACGTTTTCTTGTTATTGTGAGTTTACGAAAATAAAAGTAGCTACTTGCGACTGATGCATTATTCTTTTCTGTATATGACTAGGAAAGATTGAGTATTTCAAGTTGTTTCCACTGTTGATAGGAAAATGCAAGTGTTCGCGCCGACGCCTGCCATGCAGTGCGCGCTGCACACTCCGCACACACACTTTGGATATGCATATATCTAGGTTAAAGTTAGAGCGAGCTGCCATGCCAGACGG
>CM038635.1:15284677-15297177 GCA_021554675.1 Leuciscus idus | reverse complement strand
CAAAATACTATTTTCAATTTGTATATGAAATATAAATTTTCCAAATCATGTTTTACTCTAAATCTGCAAGAAAATCAAAGCCATAAATCTAAACAAGTTGTGTTCCAAATGTGAGGTTGATATCTCAAAAAATGATCTTTCAGTGAGATGTTGTTCGGCTGCAGTACCAAACGCTTCCACTAGAGGAACTTCGTCTCCCATTCATTTCCAATGCACTCATTTTTGACTGCAAGGAACATAAAAGTGTGACTATTTTTTCAGGACCATTTAACCTTTTCAAATCATGACCATGATTTTTTTGTGTGTTCCCCTACCAGAGCCCACTCCTATACAACCCTTGCCATACCGTCCCAGCCCTCCTCGCCTCGACTGGGTTCATCCCAGTGTAATGAACAGAGCCCCAGAGCAGTGGTCGCCAACCCGTCGATTGTTCCCGAAAATAACAGAAAAATAAGTTAAAAAAACACATTATCAAGGCTGGAAATTGCGCCAATTTTAGTTGCATATGCTCCCAAAATTGAATCTGTGCAACCTCAACATTTCTTTGGGAGCATTTGTGCGAGTGCAAATAATTGTTGTAGTGCCACTTTCTTCTAGAGATGCACCGGTCGAACTGCCATAAATCGGAAAAGGCTGATTTTTTGTTTAATTTTGGCTGATCTCTCACAAACTGCATTGCAATAATTTCCCGAAATGTTATTTGTGTGAAAATATTACGAAGTCTGTTAACAGGACGCTAACACAGGCCGGAGACGGGACTTTTTATTCAGTCCGTCAGTTTTTGTTTTGTGCAGGTGTGTCTTATTTAACAATTTCACAAAGTTGAAGTCAGACTATTCTGTATTTGCTCTGTCTTGAAATTATGCAAAACCAATGTGTGCAGCATCTTTGTTTGGATCGTGATTAAAATGCAATGGTTGCCTCTAATTTCAAACAGCTACAGGTATTTTCAAGGCCAGTTTGTCCTGGTGTTTGGACAGGCGAGCTTCTGGCGTGGCACATACACTAGAGTTACACACCGTCTTTCTGGCTCTGGATCACTTCCTTCCGGCCCTGATGGGCTGTCATGATATTGTCAGTCAACATGGCAGTGGTGTCCCACATAAATGGCCAGGCAGCTTCGGGTCATAAGACGGTTCACCTTGAACCTCGCAGCGGACTTTCTGACGAGACAGAAGAAACTCAAACTGTGGCTCAGATGTGGAGTGTTTCGGCGAGGCGGGGATGGACCTCTTAGGCGAGCCAAAGGAACATCTCAGACACAGAGTAACCACCATGGGAAAATCTCAGAGTAAAACTGGGAGCTGTGAAAAATATGATACACCCGGTGTTTTGCCAGATGAGAAGTTTATCTATGCATCATCTTTTAATTAATTTTATAACTCTATCATATATCTCTTTTATAACTGTTTTAATTTTCCTTGCTTTTATTTTGTGATTATTTTAATTCCTTTCTGTAAAGCACTTTGAATTGCCATAGTGTGTGAAATGTGCTGTATAAATAAACTTGCCTTGCCTTGCAAGACTCGAATCAGTGCTAACCTCCGGCACCTCTGGGGATAGATCCCTTCACTCATACATGGCCGAATGTGAGGCCATATGCATTCCCTCCAGTCAAGTTAATCCCTTTGGTCCTTTTCAGAGTAAGGGAGTGCCGGATTCGCCTTCTAACTTTATCTGGACAATAACTTTATTCTAGAGCTGCTGTAAAGCCAAAACAATCTCTGTTACTTTAATTTCCTATTATCACTGTAAAGCTGCTTCAAAGCAATCTATATTCTTAAAGCGCTGTATAAATGAAGGAGACTTGACTTGACTTCTATTGGTAGCCAGGTGTAGTTTTCGGAGAGCTTGGCTCCCTGGTGGAAGGGTCCCGTGGGAAAAGATCCAATCAGGAGAGATGTGTTGTCTCAGATCCAGGGCAGGATTTGCCATCCTCAACCCGAGATTTGGAGACTGTAGGTATGGCCGATCAGGGGCGGTCGCTAATGGCTTCTGGTCTTCACGCACATGTTCATGCTTGTACGTCTTCTATTAGACGGCTGTATTTTCCCAAGTGGAAGATGTTTGAGTCTTGGTGTACGTCTCGTGCGGTGGATCCTGTCAGCTGCTCGGTTGGTTCAGTGCTGGAATTCCTGCAGGATAAGTTTGATGCCGGGGCGGCTACGACTACTTTGAGGGTTTATGTCACGGCTATCGCCACTCATCGGGAGGTCCCCTTAAAGGGTTAGTTGTCTTGTAAAAAGGAGGTTGTCTGTCATTAAACGTCATCAGCCGAACAGATAAACTCATCTACTCACTAGTTCACTTTCACAGCCTCGTTTATAATCACACTCTTGCTCTTATAATATAACTCAAATTCTAAGGGAAAATGTTTTTTTAAAATAAAGACTGGAATAGTTGTTGAAGCTTAATGAAGGTATTTCTACTTCATTACTGTACTTAAGTAGTTTTCAAGTATCTGTACATTATCAGAGTATTTTGTGAAACTTTTACTTTTACTTCACTACTTCCCAAGCATGATATCAAAGCACAAATGGAAATTGAGTTGACGTCTAAACACTACTTTTGTTTGATGTCAAACTCCAACTTTGGACAGACGTTGCAATTTGGCTGGAATAAACATCAGAAAAAAACAATTCCAAATTTAAAGAAAGATGATTACATACGGTTAGTGTGGATTTTGTTGGCATGGCATTGTGTTCTGTTTAGTTTGTTTTCATTGGACTTGTCTGCCTGTCTTGTCACTTGTCATCATCATCATTCATGTCACGTGTCCATCATCATCATCATCATCATCATCATCATCATCATCATCATCATTTAAGTTCCTTCAGTTCAGTCAGTCTTGGTCCGTTCTCTGTTGTATTTAGGTGTGTGTGAACCTTCTGCCTGTCTGTACCTGTTTGAATTATATTATTAGTAAACGTTTTGCATTAGAACTTTTGACTCATCCTCTTCTTCTGCCGGCACCGCACCCTGACAGTTTGATCACCTATTATCACAATTGAAAACCAACAAAAAATCTACACACATAATGATGTTATAATATATTGCACTGTGGAAGCTAATCTTATGACGTTTAGCAGACGTTGGGTTTTGGTTCATTAAAACCAACAACATATCATCCTCAAATGTCGTCATATTCGTCATTTGACACTGAATTTTGGTCACCTGATATCAGAACCCATATATTTATCTTATGATTATTTTGCTAATGGGAACGATCCGGTCAAAATGAGTCAAGAACATGGATATCCCTGTCAGAGCTGGAATGAAAAAGTAAGTTAATGAAATTTAGTACTAATTGTCAATGAAATTTTTAGTTTATGACTCTCAGTTATTTGATAAGTAATTCTGCTGTAAAAGTGCGAGTAGTTTCGGTTTCAGCCCATTGAAATGCTTGAATGTGGACATTTGTGTGTTGCGTATGTTATTCAGATGCTATTTTAAGGGCGCATGCTTGGCCATAATGTAGCGTGTGCACAACACACATACACTTTGCTTCTCTCATCTACACACAGATGCAGCAGTTTTCATTTTTGCAAACCATACATAATTACAAGGAAAAATATTACCACATGAGGGAAATCATTGTTGTGTCCATAAAGATGTGAAAAAATAGGCATAAATCTAGCTTACACATTTACCCAAATTATTATACGCCTGTTTAAGCGAAGCTAATCTGGGTGGGTTTCTCCATCCCCAATGTCACTTCTCTGTGTTTTACGGCCGTGACGAGAACGTCGGTCTCCTCGGCTGTGAACCGCTCCTGGCGTGCGTCTGGCAAATCCACCGTTATAATAGCAATCCGCCATGGAACAAGCGCACCTGCTCTTAAAGGGAAGCTCTGATTGGTTTATTTCACGTTACGCCCAAACCACACCTATGAGTAATGTAGCGACTTCAGACCAACACATTTTAGATTTGCGTCGAGATCCGCCCACAAAGTTACTTGCATTTCGCGTTTAATACTTTTGTCAGATCGTTAAAATAGGGCCCAAAATGTGTATTTTCCCCCATGTGACGTCTGTACATTGTATTTTTGTACTTTTTGTAGCCACATGTTTACAGTTTTTTCCAAAATACTATGTGGTTTATTATTTCACTTGTTTGCACTCTTGAATAACTTAAATTAATATTTAGTATATTAAAGTTTAATGTTTTGATAGTGTATAAGAGGTGTTGGTAATAATATAAAATGTTTGCTTATTTGCTATAATATCATTTGCATGCAATACTCTTTCTTATTAGCAGTGACTACTGACTAGTGCTAGCCAGAATAAATATACTGTTTATTGATCAGTACTTTTTACTTTTAATACTTAAGTTCATCACAATCAAGTACTTACTCAAGTAAAACTGAAAATGAGTGCTCATACTTTTACTGAAGTCATATTTTAATATGGTATCTGTACTTGATATTCAGAGGTGTGAAGTAAATACTTTGTTATTTTAGTACGTTCCCCCCAGATTTGTACTCTTTGAGTATTTCAATTTGTTGCAGCTTCTGCTTTGCCACTTTTTTTTTTAGAGAAATGTCTTTTACTGTAACACATTGTGAATGATGCATTCTGCAGTGTCACGCTTGCACACAAAAGAAAAAATGGCTGTTTTTTCCACAGTAGATTTAGCAATAACAGTTCGTATTCTCAAAGTTACAATATTTGTTTAGATGTAGAAATGTACCTCGTCTCATACACTTTGATATCATGCTGCTTTTATCTGTACCTGTTGACTACTGAAACATCCGAAACTGAATGTGCTGAAACTCGTTCAGGATGAAACTGAGAGCTTGGTCCATTAGGATGCAAGAACTCCACCTTAACATCTTGGTGGTGTGTATCCATATCCATAGTGATGACTCTTGTCATATTTCACAGCAAGCCAGTCTCCACTGTTACTGTGATCTGCTGCGATCTCTGTGTTAATTCTCTCGGGAACTTGCTGGTTCCTCCATTAGCATGGCTCAGTCCTTTATTCTTCTGTTGAGCAGAAGCACGGCGATCACCTGTTCAGATTCATCACCTTTACACGCTCACTGAGGTCAAACGTGGCTGGAGTGAAACACTGACAAATCTTCGCTTCACACACTCTAAAAATGGCTGGGTTAAAAATAGGGATGCACAATATATCGGCCACCATATCGGTATCGGACAATGTATGATCATTTTTAATGTTATTGCTATCAGCCCGATAAGAAAATTTGCCTGATATATTAAAGCCGATAAATAATGGATTATTTCCTTTAGCTGAGACACTTCAGATAGCTTGAAATATTATTGAAATCACTTCAAAAAAGGAAAATACAGTTCAGTGCAACATGTGCAGCACAAGTCCGTAATTTAGGCTACATAACATTATAATGAGAACGTTATAATTGTGTGTTTTGAACATGGCTTTTAATGGTGAGATTTTTTGTTTTTGTAATCAGGCTCTCAAAATGTATATAAAAATTTGGAAATAGATTTATCGGCCAATATATTGGTTATCGGCTTTCAAATATAAACAATTATCGGTATCGGCCAAAATGTTCATATTGGTGCATCTAGTTAGAAACAACCCATTTGGCAACCCAGCGCTGGGTAAATGTAGGACAAACACATGCTGGGTTAAAGTAAAGATCACCTCAGGAAGTTTTCTCTCAGGACAGAAGACAAAATGACCAAATCCATGTTACAAATCCAGTTTGGCAAACCAGCACTGGGTGACTATAACCAAGCAGGCTGGGTAGTTTATGAGGGGGAGCATCATTTCTACCGTCAGTGAAATTTCACCCAGCAGTGGGTTACACACACACACACACACACACACACACACACACACACACAAATACCCAACAATTTGGAAAATAACCCAACAAAATGACCCAACAGGCATAACCCAGCAGTCTGGGTAAAAAAATAATCCAGCAAATTTTAGAGTGCAGCAAAAGCAGGATAAATATCTGACAGAGATCTTCTTCCCCTCAGGAATAACCTGAGGAATGTTTCGTGTTCTGGCACAGGTTTCATGGGTTGAATGAGTTCATCATAGTGCGTCATTTCTTCATCTTTGACATAGAAGAGTTGGATGTTGCAAGACTTTTCTAGCCTGGTTAAAACCAGACCATTCTCAGTAGTAACTGAGTTATGGTCTGGCAAAGCTTCATTAATAACTCATTTCCAAAGGGGCGTCACCAACGGACGTCGCTCAAATGCCTCTGGGCGCAATTGGATAGACCTAAAACCAATCAGAGCGATCATCATCGTGTAAAGCCCGCCCCAACGTTTCTGATTGGTGCCTCGATTTGGACGGATTAGAAATGGGCTTGAATGAGTTCTTTGCCAGACTACTTGCAGAGCAAATCTAAATTTGCCAGAAGTTGTTTGGGTTTTCCCAGGCGAAGACTTTTCCCCACCATGTCATAGAGTATTTTCCCACATGCAACATCATTGCCTTGCCGAAAGAGACTCTCTGCAGTTCTTCTGACCGTCGCTCTGGTGCAGTTTGTGACCGCAGAAATACCAGCGATTTCAGTTCTACATATATATTAGGAAACTTACAATAGAGATATACACATACTCAACACAATTTTACACACACACTTCACATAATTACACGTACATCCTACTTTCTGTTTTAAGTGTTTTGTATTGACGGTGTCATCTAACTGTGTTGTGTCTTATGTTCTGCTTTAATAACAAAAGAAAGAAAAAGAAACACCAGCGATATGTTTTTGAGACTGTCTTTGGTTCACTGCAGTTTTAAGGAGAAAATACTCAGCAATGGTGTCGACTTATGAATTTACACATGGTTTGTCTTAAAGAATAATAAAAACACCACATAGACATATAAACAACATTAAACACTGGATTCTCACCACCGGGGGACTTTAAGCCCTGTGTTCCCTCACCCCTAACTCTGCTAGAAGTGATGACTATCAATCCACAAAAGCAATATATGGTGTCAGGTCACATATTTATTATGTATACATTATTAGAAAAACTTGAAAAATGACTTGAAAACCACAAAAATACGATGACTTGACGTTGAATGTCTTTAAAAATGTCTTTTTAACTCCGTCATTGGCCCGTCACCAGACAGAAATCTTATGGTGTTGACACATAGGTGTCACAAAACAACTGGAGTTCATGTAGAAGCCATTTTGTTTTCTCTGTTGATGCTATATCCTGACTGACGGGGGGAGCTACATTATATCCAGGGGGCCGACTGACGGAGGCGAAGCAGGTGAAAGAGGATACCCGGATGGAGCCGGAGAGCCGACAAGCCAAGGCGATGCTGAGGATCCCGAGGGACATGGTGATGCCGACGGCTCTGGCGACCGAGGCGCGGGCGGGGATCTGGAAGGCCGCGGTGGAGCCGGAGCAACAGCAGACCAAGGTGGAGCTGGAGGGAGTGAGGAGCCCAACAGAGCCAGAGGGATGAAGGGACAAGGCAAAGCCAGAGGAGTGTAGTCCCGAGGTGAGGGCAGGCTGACGAATGACCAAGCGAAGCCGGAGGGACGAGGGAGCCCGCCATGACATTGGCAACATCGCTGTCTGTATCTGACAGGACAGTTAACACTGTAAGCTAACTTACCTCAGGCTTGCTTTCCGACGTGCGGTTCTTTGTTCGGCAGTGTGTCCAGCTGTCAGACTCGCGGTGTAAAAGACTTTGAAAACAATTCTGCCCTACTCTGACTCGGATTGGCTGTCAGGTTTCGGCATTAGGAATGATGATTGTTTTTGTTTTTTTAAAGCTGCGAAGTTTATGAGAGATATAGCGGGTAAATGCTGTCCACGACCAGCACAACACAAACAATACCAGACAAAGAAGTGAACACAAGGAGGAACTTAAATACACTGTGATGATGACGTGCAGGTGATCAGGTGATCAGGTGACGGCTGACTGAGTGCAGGTGGGAATCATTAGGAATGCTGGGACATGTAGTGCCGTTGAGGTGTGTGACAATCAGAGCCTGTCTGACATTGATGTACTCTGGCAAGGGGTCCTTCAAAGTGACAGCTGTCCCTGATATTGCCTGATTTTATTACATTTTAATGAATGTCTGACGGTGTTGACAAAAAGTGGGACATACACAACTTTGAAATCTTATGAAACACGTGTCATTGAAAAACAACCTTTCTCTGATATGAGATATTATTAAGTGTTGCTTTTGATAAAACATAATTTTTCATCAATAAAGAACATTTTATTCATTTTATTGCATATGAATGATTAGATGTAGTGAGAAGTGTCATAGAATCGATAAAATAATGATACAATTAAATTAAAGGGGATAATTGTGTTAAATACATTCTATTATTAATCCCTCATAACATTTGAAAATATTTTCATTTCATTTTCATAAGCCTAATAGCAGTGTCTCAAGAATCAGTGATGTCGTGCTTTGTTATGAATTCGGGGGCAGTTCACAGCACTGCTCTAGTTTGTACTATAATGTTTGTTTCAGCAGACTTCCTTAAACTGAGAGTACTCTACTGAGAACAATCGCATGAAGCACGAAAGGGAAGTTTCTTCTCAATTGTGGCGTATATACGTGTGAGTGAAACCAGCGAGTGAATCGCTTCTCGAACAAGAACTAATGTGGGCGGGGCTTGATTGTGTCTGTGGGGAATTGATTGGATGGTTGGAGGGTGGTGGTTTGCTATTGGTAGATCTCAGGTGAGTGACAGGTTGACCCCCCATCCCCCCATCCCATCATTATTTTGATTCAAGATAACAAGTCACATATGAATTTAAAACAATAATGATGGGTAAAAATTATATACATACTACAGTATGTACTACAACACAGTACAAGTACAATACAGGTAGGCTATTGTTTCTTGCGCACATCATATATAATCTTTTTTAAATATATATATTTTAGATTGTAAGCCGCTGAAGGTTTTCTGCTGTAGGCTATATTAATATATCAATAACTAGCAGCTGAACACAGCAGAACGGAGAGAGAGAGAGCTAGTAAACACACTCGTGAGGTTTGCTCGCCCCACCCCGCTGAAGAACACACACAGATCAGGAAGTGCGAGTGGATCATCACCCGAAACACACACACACACACGCTCCTGAAACTGAACTACACACCAGACGACCTTCTGTTTGGCGCCGATGTGGATGTTTTTGCTGAACTGCTGAGGCGAGCAGCCGAAACCCGAATCTACACATCGAGAGGACGCGCTAGGGCAAACAAGTACGTGTGTGTGTGTGTGTGTGTGTGTGTGTGTGTGTTCGTCAAATCACGACATGTTATTTACAGCCGTCGCCTTTGCCCGAAAGAAGCGCTATCTGTGTTCAGTGTTTACTTCTGTAACGAGTGGTTTATCATGTAACCTGTCATGGTTTGCACCTTTGCAACTCTTCTTCTTCTGCCAGGTGTGATGATGATGATGATGATGATGATGCCACTGTTTCTCAGTGTTCAGTTCAGTGGCTCATTCCCGTGAACAGTGAGTGTTTGTGTAGCCAGAGGCCCCGATTTATGGCACAAATATCGTGTCGATGTCACAGTTTCATCAACTAAGCTCAAGCGCGTGCCCGTCGAGCAGATGTGCGCAGATGCTGTCGTGATGAAGCGGGGTTTTTTTTGAGTTATTACTGTGTGTTGACTGTGGAACAAATGACAGATTACTAACAGGAAGGCATGCTTTCCCCCGTCGAGTGAGGTGTTTTCATGTTTCACAACTTAAAAAGATTCAGAATAATCGCAGAATGCTGAAGACACTATTGGTTTCGTGTGAACGGCCGATTTCCGCGTTTTGGTTCTTGTTAAGATGGAAACCGGTGTGGGCGAAGTGTTAAGAAACTACATGCGGGCGGTGTCTCAACTCGGTCGTGGTGAGGGTACGTGTGTGTGTCTCACCTGCCGACGAGAGCCGAGTCCAGAAGAGTCGATTCCTAGACTCGACTCCGGTTCAGGAATCGACTCTCGAGCTGTCGCAGAAAACACCAGATACACTCTTTCATTCAGCTTACTTCACACATAAATAAATAAAATAACAACAGCCAATCACATCATACCTTCATGCCAGCTTATTGGTATCATCAAAGTTTTATTACAATGAATATTGTATTCAAATTTTCCATTGTTCATAATCATTAAACTAATTTTAAAGAAAACCTTCCAACGTGATTTAACACATTAGTACGTGTCCATTATTGTATGTATTTAGGTATTATTTTAGCGTCTTGAACTCACCTGTCCAAACAGCTTTTATAAGAGATGACAGCTTCAGTGAAACTGAAGGCAAGCCTGTATTCTTGTTCCCAACGCTGTTTTGAAATGGAGTCGATTCCTGGAGTCGGTTCCTTAGACTCCTACGATGGGAGTCAGGAATCGGAGTCGACTCGGAATCGAACAGCTCTATTTTAGTGAAATATCGCCCTCTTCTGGCGGTGGTCCGTAACACACTCACCTGAACAAAAACCTTGAAACGACTAGAACAGAAAAAAAAAAAAAACAGAATCACACACACACACACACACACACACACACACACACACACACACACACACACACACACACACACACACACACACACACACACACACACACACACACACACTAAACAATATATTTATTCTAAACAGCACTAGTCAGTACTTATAAGAAAGAGTATTGCATGCAGTTAATATTATTGCAAATTCAATTTTTATTTTATTACCAACACCTATTATGCATCAAAACATTAAACTTTAATATACTGAATATCAATTTAAGTTACTGATAATTCAAGAGTGCAAACAAGTGAAATAATAAACCACATAGTATTTTGGAGAAAACTGTAAATGTGTGGCCAAAAATAGTACAAAAATACAATGTACAGACGTCACATGGGGGAAAATACACATCTGAAGTGCTTATATCATCTGAAACTGCTACAGTAGATGCCTGTGTGTCTGTGTGTGTGTGTGTATATATATATATGTAGTAAACCTCATCATTAATAACATTAGCGTTAGTAAACCTCATCGTTAATAACATTAGTGTTAGTAAACCTCATCGTTAATAACATTAGCGTTAGTAAACCTCATCGTTAATAACATTAGTGTTAGTAAACCTCATCATTCCGGCACATTCCTCGTGTGTTTGTCATGTTTCTACATGCTTTGACACGCTCTTCTTATCCTGGGAATCCTCACCTCTCCTACTTTACCCTTCATCTCTTTACTTTACCCTTCATCTTCATCTCTTTATTATACTCTTCATGCACTGATCATGGTTTAATATAGAGTTTGCTGAAGTGATCTCAGTGCTGTCCCCCTTTACTGAACATTCAAATACATTGTAAGAATATGCCTAATACTGATGAATAAACAGTAGGCACTACGAGGATAAGCTTCTGAATAGCAGTCCCAAACTAGTGGCATTTAAAACAATAGGTTTACAGTAAACCTATTGTTTACTTAGTAAACCGTTTACTTGAAAACACAAGCGTCAGTCAGTGTTGTCAGTGTTAGGGCAAACAGCTCTGTCCACGGTTCTGAATCAACCGCGCTTAGGCCTACATCATGCAAATCATGATTAAAACAGAATAACTCATATAACAATCATAAAAAAAAAATACATCAATATTAAATAGGATTAGGGCCAATCCTCACAAATGCACAGATCAAGTAAGTAATTCCATCATTCTTACCTTAAATCAGAAGTGCCCACAGAGGCCTAGGGTCTTCTGTCTTTGCTTTCCGTCCTGTAACTCAGGATGTTGAGGGCCGGTGACCGGCTTTAATCCAAGATGATACAAAAGGCAGAGGGTCAAATTGCTCCAAAGGGGGTCCATTCAGATCCACGAAGAGAAGCGAGGAGAGGCTTTGTTCACGCAACTTGTTGCGATACTTGCTGTCAGTAGAATTCAGTGGTGCGGTGGTTTCTGGCGCCCAAGTCTCGCTATCCTCGGTGCTGGTGCTGTCACTAGCAGAAACTTTTAGCGGCGGCGGTAACACCGGCTAGCTAGTTGTAGCTGGTGCGCTGTCATCACTCCTCTTCGTTTGTTTTGTAAATCCAAATTGACTGAGGTTTGGCTGCTTTCTTTTTGACATTCTTATTAGTATCCACAGAGTGTTCCAAAAAACGAATAAAGTATGTTTTGAACTTGAAGTTAATCTAACATTCAAATACCAACTCAGTGAGAAGTTCAAGTGGTGACGTAAACGTAGTAATTTCAGTGCAGCGCCGCCACGCATGGATGGCCACAGCAGGAGACACAGCATTGCATTTATTAGTGGAGACAGATGTTCGGAAATAGAAAAAAACAAACAAAAAAAAACCAGATGTTCGGAAATAGTAATGTAATGAGCGAATAAACACACAACATTGACACATTTTTAATATCATCATTTATTTCAGGAACCTTAATGTACAGAAAATCAAAATCTATATGCGACACAAAAAATGGACAGTGTTTTAGAGCTCCCCCTAAATGTCTGAAAGTAGGCTTTCAGGGGAACCCAGGTCCTTATCAGGGGAACCCAGGTCCTTATCAGGGGAACCCAGG
>CM038635.1:14994677-15279677 GCA_021554675.1 Leuciscus idus | reverse complement strand
GGCTGTGAACCGCTCCTGGCAAATCCGCCGTTATAATAGCCATCCGCCATGGAACAAGCGCGCCTGCTCTTAAAGGGAATGTGAGATGTCGCTCTGATTGGTTTATTTCACGTTACGCCCAAACCACACCTATGAGTAATGAAGCTACTTCAGACCAACACATTTTAGATTTGCGTCGGGCGCAAGAGTCATTTATCCCGCCGGTATAATAGCAACAGTGCTGAGACCCGCCCACAAAGTTACTTGCGTTTCGCGCTTGATACTTGCGTTTCAGATCGTTAAAATAGGGCTGTCATGATAACAGAGGAACGCAAGCAACCGCGGTTTCCGTTTTCATAATGCTATGCCCTTCTTGACTAGTCTAGTGTAAAACAGGTTAATAATCATAACAAGAGTGAAGAATGAATTTTTTTCCACCAACTCTTTTAGTCAAGTCTCTGTGTGTGATTTTACACTAAACAAGATTTACAGACCGTAAACGTAGATTTGAGAGAGAAGCCTAGAGAGAGAGAGAGAGCTTGATTGAGTGTGTGTGATTACCTGCATCTGTCCTTCTTCAGCTCAAGTCATATATTTGTGAAAAACAAAAGTCCAAAGAGGAAAGTGATATCTGTGTCGTAGCATCCTGTCAACATTTAAAGGGTTAATTCACCCCAAAATGAAAATTAGCCCATGATTTACTGTCCCTCAAGTCATCCTAGGTGTGTATGACACTCTTCTTTCAGACGAATACAATCTGAGTTATATTTAAAAATGTCCTGGCTCTTCCAAGCTTTATAATGGCAGTGAATGGCTGTTTCTGTTTTGAAGTCCATAAAAGTGCATCTATCCATCATAAAAGTACATCTATCATCATAAAAGTGCATCTATTCATCATAAAAGTTCATCTATCCATCATAAAAGTTAATCTATCCATCATTAAAGTGCATCTATCCATCATAAAAGTTCATCTATCCATGATAAAAGTGCATCTATTCATCACAAAAGTGCATCTATCCATGATAAAAGTACATCTATCATCATAAAAGTGCATCTATTCATCATAAAAGTTAATCTATCCATCATTAAAGTGCATTTATCCATCATAAAAGTTCATCTATCCATCATAAAAGTGCATCTATCCATGATAAAAGTACATCTATTCATCATAAAAGTTCATCTATCCATCATTAACATTTATCTATCCATCATAAGTGTATCTATCCATGATAAAAGTTCATCTATCCATCATAAAAGTGCATCTATCCTTCATCAAAGTGCGTCACCGACATACACACACACACACACACACACACACACACACACACACACACACACACACACACACACACACACACACACACACACACACACACACAGATGAGGTGGGAATCAATCCATAAATATATATCAGAAACATACAGTTCTCCCGCTTTATGAAACCCTCGGCAATGAGTTCTCACTAATGTTTAATGAGTGCGAGTGTATATATATTTGTTCTCCTGTAATTCACTCTCCAGAATCACAGAGTGTGTGTCATTCTGAGCACATCTGATCTGAGTTTCCATTCAAACACTATAAATACAGGACCGCAAAGTGTTCTGACTGTTTCTGTAGCCATGGATCATCTATCATAGGAATGTCATCTCAAAAAGTGTAAAAGTTTGACTGCAATGTCTCTAGTCAAGGTTTCTGCTTACATTTTTAGGCCAAGATTTGACAGTTGATTAAACGTTTGGCCTTCTTTAATCCCTCCCTGCGTGTCCCAGCTGTGGTTTAGCTGCAGTAGTTGGAGTGCAGGGATTGTGCTGGAGAACGCTGGAACAGACGAGGGCCTGTCTCTGCCCCGTGGGCTTCTCGAGGCCTCATGAATGTGCTCATACAGGGACTGAAGCAGGGGTGGGAGTTCTGGACTCGGACCGCATGCCTGAAGCTCCTCTCAGAGACATGCTTCCCGTGCCTCGGCCCACTGCTTCAGTGTGTGTGGGACATAACCTCGCTCAAACCTCATGCAGACCACAACAACATGACCACAAACTAGGGCTGTCACAATATATCGCAATACGAAAATGAACAATATCATGGATAATTCACCCAAAATAAAAATGACTGTGTGAGAAAAAGTTTTCAGAGTTTTAGTGTCAGAACTACATTAAACTACTATATATAATGTTGAATATAATGTATAATAATACAACGGGGGAATATTTGTGGGTCCTGATAATGCCAAATGTCTGATGTTACCGGTAACATCATTATTATAAATATATCTAGTCAGTGACAGAGATCAAGCATATTCATCTACAATAATTCTGCATTTTCATCTTCAGAATCATGAATATTGTTATTCTGGTGTCTCTATTGTCCTGCATTGGGTTTCTAGCATCAAGTCCAAGAATATTCATTTACACACACAATGTAATATCAACTTTAGTATTTTAATCAACAGTAAAAAAAATTGTTAACCTTTTATCATATGTCTTGGAGTATCACAAAAGTATCGTATCGTGAGTTCAGTATCGTGATATGTGTCGAATCGTGACATGAGGATATCGTTGCACCCCGACCATAAACCTTTATAGAGTTTACAATACAGCCTAGATATGATGTGTATGACTCTATGATGTATATGAGAAGAGACATTAAGATTTTGGAGGAAAACATTCCATGATTTCTCTATATCTAATGCTAGTGAATAATGCCCAATGTAGACCAAGGCAAACATTTGTAGTTAAACAGTATTTAAATTTTTTCCCGAAATTTCTTTCTTTCTCCGCCTTCACTGCCCTCGATGGCGGGGCGGCAACTGTTGCGATGCAACTGTGTCCTCAGAGCGCCTCCACCGGGCGTGGCAACCCCATGCACCCGTCCAAAGCCTGTAAGTTCTCGTCCACTCTCGTGGCCAAGGCTTACAGAGCGGCGGGTCAGGGCGCCTCCGCTTTACGTGCCATGGCCATCCTGCAGCAGGTCCACCAGGCCAAGGTAGTCAAACAGATGCATGAGGGCAGTGCTGACCTGGGGCTCTCCCTATGGGCGACGAAGGTCACTGCGCGGTCCCTGGGCCAGGTGATGTCCACTTTGTTGGTCCAGGAACGCCATCTATGGCTTAACCTGGCAGATATGCGGGAGTCTGAGCAAACCCGTTTCCTCAACTCCCCTATCTCCCAGGCTGGCCTCTTCGGCGGTGCGGTCGAGGACTTTACCCAGCAGCTCTCGGCCGCCCAGAAGCAGTCTGAGGCGATTAAACATATTCTGCCCTCCGCTCCCGCAAGGCCACAGCAGCAGCCTCCACCCAGGCCACAGCGTCTCCGCCCCTAAGCCTGCCAAACGCCTGGCAAAGCGGCGCTCCTGAGACGGGCAACCCGGAGTCGGAGTCGTTAGTTCTTCAGGAGATGGTAGCAGGACCACTCCTTCCCCCAAAGGAGGGCCGGGGGAGAATCCTTTGTTCTCCTTTCCTTTCCTTTCCGCCGCTGGCCTCACGGCTGGCGGTACCCAATTTGTCAAAGAAAGAACTAACACAATCTCTGCCTCCGGGTCCCAAGAGGGCGCGGATGACAGTGGGCGACGCAACGCCTCGCTGCTCTCGTCCCGTCACCAGCTCTATGGCAGAGGCGGCCCCAAGAGAACGCCACACCTTCTCACGCCTCCCATGTCAGGGCGTCTGTTCCACCTTGCGCCTGGTACGCCTGTAGTTCCTCTTACCCCGCTGGTTCGGTTCCTGGGAGCCTGGCTAGAGCTTCCCAGCCCGTCCCGCTGGCTCATCCGAACGATCAGGCTCGGCTATGTGATTCAATTCGGGGTTTCGGGGAGTCCACTTCACGATGGTGGGCAGGGACCCCCCCGTCATGCGAGCGGAGGTCGCAGCCCTATTGGCGAAGGGTGCGATCGAGCCAGTCCCTCCAGACGACATGAAGTGCAGATTTTACAGCCCCTACTTTATTGTACCCAAGAAAAGTTGTGGGTTACGGCCGATCCTGGACCTGCGTTCCTTGAACCTAGCCTTCTACAGGCTTCCGTTCAAGATGTTAACGCCCAAACGCATTTTCGAATGCATTTGTCCTTGTGATCTGGACTGTCCAGTACGCACCCTTTGTGTTTGCCTAGATAGAACGCTGTGTTTCAGGACCTCAGACCAGCTCTTTGTCTGTTACAGAGGCCAGCAGAAGGGAAAGGCTGTCTCCAAGCAGAGGTTGTCCCACTGGATAGTGGATGCTAATACCTTAGCCTACCAAGCCCAAGGACTGCCCTGCCCCCAGTGGTGAAAGCACACCTGGGCGTTGGCGCACGGCACCTCGCTAACAGACATTTGTAGAGCTGCGGGCTGGGCGACACCTAACACATTTGCGAGATTCTATAATATCCGTGTAGAGCCCGTGTCCTCCCGTATACTCACTTCAAGTAGCCAGTAAGTAGGACCTGCTCGGTGTCATTCGCTTGCTGCGCCATTCCACTCCATGGACTGGATGCGTGCGCTAATTTCCTCAGGTCAGTTCCACAGTTCTGAACCCTGGGTTCCTCCAGCTCTGTTGATGTCTAACGCCTGTGTGCTGGGCAATCCCAGGTGTGTATTTCCACTCTAAGTCTCCTTTGGTAGCACATGTCTTTCCCTTGGCAAGACCACTCTTGCCTCTCTGAGGTTGTCATGTACTCCACCCTCTGGCTGGGTTACCTCAGAGATCTTCCATATGTATTCCGTCTAGGTGGTTCATGTGTGTATTCCTAAGTCCTCCCTACGGGTAGGCATCATGCTGGCATTTTCCTGATGGAATCTGCTACCCTGTGTACCTTGGTAACTCTTGCGTTAAGCTTAGCTCTTCGCTCGTGCTGGCCTCACGACAGGGAGCTGTTACGTCCTCTTGCCCGAACCGCTGTACCGCTGAACGGCCGGCACACACCTCTCGGCTCCTCAGCGAAGAATGCGAATGCGAAAATCACGCGCTGCTCCTTATATACACACACAGCGGGGCGGACACACACACTTATATACACACAGCGGGGCAGAGCTCGCGATGCAGAATCCGCAGACCAAGGTACTTTGCGTACCATTGGCTCATTTTTTACAACTTGAAGGTGATTATGCTCTCGGGCGAGACCCCATTCGTCAGAAGTTCTGACGTAACGTCTCCGTTCCCTCCTTCAGGGAACGAGGGTTACATACGTAGCCGAGACGTTATCATCAATAACGTCATGCATGAAGAATTCAGCTTCAGTTCCCTCTGATTAGGCCTGTGAAACTATTAATAACATCCAAAATAAAATTCTTTGTGTTTACATAATATATGTGTGTGTACTGTGTATACTTATTTTGTATATATAAATACACACACGTGTATGTATATGTTTAAGAAATATTTGCATCTATATACTATATATAATTATATATAATTTATAGGTAACACTTTACAGTAAGGTTCATTAGTTAACTACCTTATGAACCGATAACGAACTAACTTATGAACTAACAATGAGCAATACTTCTACAGCATTCATTTATCTTAGTTAATATTAATTTCAACATTTACTTTTACATTATTAAAATCAAAGGTTGTATTTGTTAACATTAGTTAATGCACTGTGAACTAACATGAACAGCTATATTTTTATTAACTAACATTAACAAAGATGAACTAATATAGTAACAAATGTATTGATCATTGTTAGTTCATGTTAGTAAATACATTAAGTAATGTTAACTAATGAACCTTATTGTAAAGTGTTACCAATTTATTTTATATATAAATAAAACATTTTATTTTGGATGCGATTAATCGTTGCTCAGCCCTATATTTGACAAAAAATTATGCAAATTTGTCATTGTAATAAGACAAAACAGAGCGTTTGGACCGTCCTTTATGAGTGATTTGGATCAGCCACACGTTCCATGATGGACTGGAGAGATGAGATGAGTTTCACTGAGCAGAGAATGTGCAGAATCTGGCCTGGGGAAGTTATTCCAGTCACACTGTTCCCTTTGTCCTTCTACAATAACTTTGTGGAGGGACAAAGAGTCTCTGTGAGGAACACTAGAGTCGGTTCAGATTCTCCTGTGTTGTGCGGTACAGTCGAGGCTTTGTGTTCCTGCTCCGGGTTCAACCTGACGACCTCCTGAGGAAGAGCCGCGCTGAAACCTGCGGAGAACAACACCATCGTGTTCGGATCATTTCACTGACTCCCTCGTTCGATCTCGTTCATCAACATGAAAGAATCTTTATTCGAGTCATTTCGGTCATTTATACGTTATTACTTTTAACAGCCAGATTCCCGAACACATCCACCTACGCAATCTTGATCATAATCTGAATTAAGGTGAGGCAAGTTTATTTATACAGCACATCTCATACACTATGGCAATTCAAAGTGCTTTACACAGAGAGGGATTAAAATAATCACCAAATAAAAGCAAGGAAAATTAACTGGCGAAACACGACTGGTGTGAATCATATTTTCCTCGGAGCTCAGGGACGGACTCACGGGGACTCACGGGGACCCTCGGGTTCACTGATCCATCAGTAATTTACCCTCCGAGGCTCTGGCTCATTTGTCATGTGACACACGCAATGAGCGGATCGTTAATGAATGACCCATCACTACATGTCAACTACTCATGTTTGTTACGATGGATCGTTTCTAGGGGAGTAATGATCCCCTTACGTCACGATTCAATACATATCACAATACCATATTATTGTGATACTCCAAGACATAATTAAAGGTCAACCACAAATTATGAAAATGCTAAATTTGATATTATATTGTGTGTGTAAATGAATATTCTTGGACTTGGTGCTGAAACCCAATGCAGGACAATAGAGACACCAGAATAACAATACTCATGATTCTGAAGATGAAAACACAGAATTATTGTAGATGAATATGTTTGATCTCTGTCACTGACTAGATATATTTATAATAATGTTGGCCACTTTTACTGGTAACATCAGACATTTGGCATTATCAGGAGCCACAAATATCCCCCCATTGCATTATTATACATTATATTCAACATTATATATAGTAGTGTAATGTAGTTCTGACACTAAAACATTAATTTTTATTTTGGTTGAACTATCCACGATACATATTGTTGCATTTTTGTATTGCGATATATTGTTAAACCCCTAAAAGTGATGATAAATAAGTGTGTCAATGCAGGAAGATCAATATTATCTTTGAAAATGATATTAAATGTCCCCCCTAAACTAAGCAAGCCAAAAGCCAATGAAAAAAAAAAGAAAAGTGATGATTCAGTGCTGATGACAATGGTGTGTGTGTTCAGGACTGGGGGAGGCGGACCTGAACCAGAACAATGGCACTTCCAGCAAGAGTCCAGCGCTGAACGACTCCACGAGGGAGGCAGTGGACCGGAGCATCGGCACGACCCCTGACCCCGACGGGCCCCGCCCACACCTGACCCGCCTGTTCTCTCGGGACGCCCCGGGCCGAGAGGACAACACCTTCATGGACCGCCCCTCAGAGTCGGACGAGCTTCAGACCATCCAGGAGGACCTCGAGTAGATCAGCTCTCGCCTCTCCTTCCTCAGAGACTCACTCGCTCAGCATGGCATCCGCAAGCTCCTCGCAGTCCACACTCCGGCTGGGCCGAGCCAAGAAGAGCCCGACCGTCATGGACCAGATCGGCAAGCTCTTCGGAGGGGAGAAGAAGAAGAAGGGAAAGGTGAGGATTGAGCAGGCTTTTCTCCAGCTACTGTTCTGCTGGCTCGAGTGCGTCTCGACCGGCAGGTTTCCTGTGATTTACCAGATGATTTCTCGCTTTTTAATGACTTTTATCTTTCATCTCAAAGTGTATTGTGTGCCAAACCTGCTGTCGTACAGTATATCCAGTGTTGAATTAAGCTGCGGTTCGGGATGTAATGGGATTTTACTGTGATTCAAGGATCGTGAGAATTGTGTTTATAAACGTGACGTTTTTGCCTTTATAAGATTTTCAGATGTTTGAAGCGCCTGTACAGAAACTCTTCACTGACAGCACACAGAGCTCAGCACAGACGGTACATGTGGTGTATCTCCACATATCTATGAGCTTTCATACAGTATATCACATGAGCGTTGAACATGTATTTTATATCTACATGAGAGTCCAGTTTAACGCCTCAGGGTTTTTCACGGAGGCTTGGTTTCAAAAATGAATTTGCATCTTTTTGGAAATGATTTGTTATGCTTGTGCATTTATGCAATTTCTAAAGCCTTAACTTTTAAGAGGGAGGTGAATATTAGTTTCTTCTGAAATGTACTCATATTTAAGCCGTTAGATTGTGGAATGAGATCTCCGTGATGTACGTTTATAGTCGTGACCTTCTCTTTAAAGTGCCAAAGGATGGTTAGCAGTGTTAGAGAGACTGAGATTGTGATGTTCCAGCTGTGTAATAGCTCTGTCTCAGGGAACTCGTCTCGTCTCTGTGTAACAGTGTTCACGCACTAGTAACCCCTAAACACTGTGTGTCATCTGTGACAAGAGCTTGTGTAACAACCCTGACGCTGTTCCTGTCCTCAGCTTTGCACATTTGCTTGATTAAAATATATCTAACAACATCAACACTGACTTTTTTGTTTATTTGTTTAGAAACGGTGAAGCCCAGATTAAGGCTAGCGTGACATCGCATCTTTTGTTCCTTCATCTTTTGTTCACGCACACAATGCAAAATTATACAGGGGTAACGGTGAAAACCAGATGTTTGCATTTCCCAGAATACCTCGTTTTAAAGCAGCTTTACAGAAAGTAATACCGCTATGCTTCATGTTTTAGGGCTGGGCGAGATATATATATATATATGGAATATTAGTAATATTATCATCAATATTATATATCGTGAATATCGAATATTGTTGTATTGTTGAAAATTAAGATTAAGATTTTACTTTGTGTTTTTTCTAATGTTTTGCACTAAACATTTTGAATGTGCTTTAACAAAATAACTGTTTGTCCAAATCTGTTGTTTTTAATTGTGGAAAAAGAATTATTCTATTAAAAGAATTTTAATTATTCTAGAGCAAAACCAAAAATATTGAGATGTATAGTATATGGCTTATCATCAATATTTAGAAAGGTTTTAGGAATATATTCCAACCCTGGTAGCAGATATATCAGCGTGTCATCTGTGTCACCGGAGGATCGTTACGGTGTTGAACATGAACTACACATTCACAGTAAGATCTAGAACGTGCTTTTACAGCATATAGATCAGGTGAATGCTAATGATTCGTTGAATTTAATACTTTTTTTATGGTAAGTGGTTGCACACAATTGATTTTAGCTACTTTTAAACAAATGCATTAAGTTGAACTAAATATATAATATATATTTAAATGTAGCTAAAATCAATTGCCATAAAAAAACCACTTACCATAAAAAAAGTATTAAATTCAACGAATCATTTTTTTCAGTGTAGAACAAAACCTGTCTGTAAGTCTGCAGTACAGTATGATCAGACTATATTAATACTTTTTGAGAACTGCTTACTCTTACTTACACTGAAAAAAATGATTCAGTGTCAGCAAGAGTAAGCAGTTCTCAAAAAGTATTAATATTATCGGATCATATTGTACTGACAGAAAACTGCTAGTTGATATGAATACTGAACACAGATGCTAACACTGTCCCTGCTAATACACCGACCACTGAAGCTCCAGGTTCTCCTTCACTAGCGGTGTTCCTGACTTCAGTGACGTTTGTGTTTCATGAGCCACACGCTCCATTAAACCATCAAAATATGAGGAGAATATGTTCGATTTTAAATAGGCTATAACAAAACATTAAACTTGGTTACGGTATTTATCTATGGAAGCTTGTTTCCGCCACAGAGTGAGAAATAAAAAAGGTAATTGCGACTTTAAAATCTCACAATTCTGACTTTTTATCTCAGAATTGCATGTTTATATCTCGCAATTCTGACTTTGTAACTTGCAATTCTGACTTTATTTCACGCAATTCTGACTATATCTCGCAATTCTGACTTTATTTCACGCAATTCTGACTATCTCGCAAATCTGAGATGTAAACTTGCAATTGCGACTTTATATCTCGCAATTCTGACTATATCTCGCAATTCTGACTTTATATCTCGCAATTCTGACTATATCTCGCAATTCTGACTTTATATCTCGCAATTCTGATTATATCTCGCAATTCTGACTTTATATCTCGCAATTCTGACTTTATATCTCGCAATTCTGACTATATCTCGCAATTCTGACTTTATATCTCGCAATTCTGACTATATCTCGCAATTCTGACTTTATATCTCGCAATTCTGATTATATCTCGCAATTCTGACTTTATAACACGCAATTGCGACTTTATTTCACTCAATTCTGACTTTATATCTCGTAATTCTGAGAAATAAAGTCAGAATTGCGAGATGTAAACTCGCAATTGTAAGATAAAAAGTCGCAATTATCTTTTTAAATGTTTTATTCTGTGGCAGAAACAAGTTTCCATATTTATCTGACAAAATTGTGTGGCAAATAAAGTCAAATTACAGCTATAGGTTTTATTTTACTATGCAAAAAAATAAAACAAAATAATGCATATAAAAACAAAAATCTGACAGGAAGAAGCAAACATAGACTACAACATAATCAGTTATTAATATTCTGTTGGTTCTCTCTTGTTTTTGCACGTGTTCATCATTTCTTTGTTTGACAGGACAAAAATTATGTTGCACAATTTGTCATGTTTCATTGTTATTATCACAAATAAAACAATCGACTCCAAGCACAACTACGCAATATGACTACAAAATCTTTAATTCATTCATAATAATATTTAAGATATAAAAATATTTAAGATGTTGCTGTTTGATCATGAAGAAGCTCCAGTTCTTCTCTATATCAGAGTTTCTGAACTCCTGAAATGCCTCCATTGTAGTCTTGAGTTTCTTCCGGGAACGAACACGTCACAATATTCCTCATTATAATAATTAATGCGCAGAATAAAGGGGCGGGGCCTGGTTGAGTTCGTTAGTAGTGTGTTAAACTGGCGGTTATGGTCAGGGGCGGGACATTTCCAGAACACACTCGAAGCGCTCAACCAATCACAACACACTGCTCCAGCCGACCAATCAGAGCACAGTGTGCTTTTCAGGAGGAGGGGCTTCATAGAGACAGGAAGTAAACAGAGCGTTACTGACAGACTGGGAAGAGAGGAGCCGCAACAATGGAGAATATGAGGAGAATAATCAACATTCAAGCAGGAAAACCTGTTCTTGTAAACAAAAGGGTTGTGCTACAAATCCAATGGTTTGAATAAATGAGTTGTATATTTTTTCTTTATGCTTTATTTACCATCAGGAAAAATGACTTAAAACTTGTTATTTTAATATGAGGAGAATATCTGTGGCAAGAGCTCTGATCAGTCCGCTGCTGTATCCTGGTCCTCACCTTCACCTCCTCACTGAAACCCCAGCTGGCCAGACACTCATTACTTTCTCAAGATTTGTTAAAATACTGTGAGTTTGTAAACGCTTCGCTTCAGGTTCATAGTTAGTGCTCGTAAACGGCTGAACATTTCTCTCTGCTGCTGAACACAGAAGATGATGTTTTCTAGGATGTTAACCAAACATTCTCGGTTCCCTTTGACTTCCAAAAAATGCAGTACCAACATTCTTCAAAATATCTTATTCTGTGTTCTGCAGGTTTGGAAAGACACGAGAGAAAGTACATGAAGACTATTTTTATTTTTTGGGTGGACTATCCCTTTAAGTGTGTAAAGACAAACACATAATGAGTTCAAATGGACAAGGAAACATAACAAGGAAGTAAAATGTGAAGAATAAGCTGAAAGGCTCTACTGAATACTTGATGAATATTAATTAGGCCATGCTGACATTGATTGGTAACCTTCATTGCATCCAGTCAAGTAACCTAATTAATATCTGATGTTTTATTAACAAAGTTTGGGAGAAGCACGTTCAGATAATTAACCTAATTAACATGGGAGGAGCATGTTCAGTTAATCAACTCAGTTAACGAGATAAGAGGAATATACACAGCAGATGTGCCTCTATTCCATGACAGTTTCCCAACATCCCTCCTCCATCTCCTCACTTCTGACTATTCCTCTCCCAACCTGGGATACGGGACTTCACTGGGTTTGCACGCCAGATACACACAACCTTTACTCTAACTGATTATATGTAAGTGTGAACTCGTGAAGCTCAATCTAAGCTGCAGCTACAGAGGATGAAGAGGATGAAGAGGATGAAGGTTTCTAAAGCCTCATTCAGGCACGGTTCACATCTGATTCTGTGCATATCCGGTCCGGGTAACATCCAATTACTCCATTCAAACTGGCAAACTAAAAACGTGAAAAAAAGGTAAATATTAAATTTTTCTGTATGAACCAAATAAATGAAAGCTGGTGTACCGTTGGGGAATACGTGAAAACCGTGATCATTTCTTGAATATTCCCCCAAGCAACACCAGCTTCATTTCTTTTGGTTCATACAGAAAAACAATAAACCGTATAAACCGTTTTCCTGTTGTTTGTTTGCCAGTTTGGATGGAATAGTTCAATGATGTGATGATACACGGACCATATCCAATTCACCCTTCGCAGGGAGTTTGATTGACAGGTGGTCTGACCAATCATAATCCGCCATCCGCCCAATCCGCCATTTTGTCCGACGAAGCAGTCAAGAGAGTTAGCAGATTAACGTTGGAGGATTTGAACTTGAATAACGGAGTGTACTGACGTCTTTCCACGGTTGAAACAACATTCCTTCTGATGTTCATACATGTTTATTTGATGAATTTCTTTAAAAAAGGACCAACTGCTCCAAAAGTAAAGACTGGTCTGTCCTCTCCGCTCCGCGATGTGTGTTTCACTGCGTGAGAACATGAGTGTGTGGCGTGAGAGCGCAATGGCTTGTCGGACATAGCAACAGTAACTAAAGGGGGCGGGTCTTTTGGGGGTCGAACGGTCAGTTGGAATCTGATCAGATTTAACCAGTGTGAAGGGCAAAAAATCACATGAAATGCAATTTTTACAAATCCGTTTCGAGCTTCATTCATATGTGGTTTGAAATCCAATTCAAATTACATTTCTGGAAATGCGTGTCAGTCTGACCGCTCTGATCGGGTTTCACATGGTTTATTTCACTTTCTCACGCCACGTTAAACGTACACATGTTAGACCTTGTTATAGGAAACATGCTGTAAGTCGCTGCAGAAGCAAGGGTGTGTTGTTGAGCCGGTCCAGCAGAAAATGACAGTACAATAAAGATGTGTTTTGAAACCGGCGGAGACGACAGTACGGAGTAAAGCCTGTTTCTGGCGCTGCCTCAGACGACATCAGTGTGGACTTCTAATCCTAATCGGATACACAAATAATCGGATTTGGACTGTCAGTGTGAACATACAGTAGCCTAAGGCTCAATACCCACTGTGAGCCATCGAGCTCAAGTCAGAGTTATTGCTCAGATCCGGGGTTTTGTTGTATAGCTGTTCACACGGTTGATTTAAACGTGGCAACATCAGATTCCAGTGCGAACAGATCATGGGCCTGAACTGACCCGCACAAAAGAGCAATGAGAAGAAGCCACACAGAACGAGTCATACGGAAGTAAACATGGAGAACATTAAAGTAAGTATATTTATTAAAATGGTTAAAAGTATTGTTTATTTATAGAGATTAGTGTGATCTGCCGCGGAAGCCAGTGAATTTACGCACAGGCAATATAAAACAAACACGAGGATGCAAAAGGAGAGCAGAGTTTTTAAACCTTCATGATACGAGGTCTCGTGTGTTGCTTGTATGATGCTTTTGAGTTCTGTCACATCACTGTACTTCACTGACTACCTGTCACTACTGTCTTGATATGATAACTCTGGGAATGTTAAATCTTTGAAGCGACAGTGAGCGCAGAATTGTGAGGAATGTTGATCTTGATCGGGGGTGGCGAACTCCAGTCCTGCAGAGTTGAGCTCCACCCTGATAAGAACTCAGCTACGCCTGCCTTTCTAGGAACCCTTCAGACCTTGATGAGCTTGTTCAGGTGTGCTTGATTAGGTTTAAAGCAAAACTCTGCAGGACCGACGTTCGCCACCCCTGATCTAGAGTAACGTAAAAGTCGCATGAATTCCGATTTGACTGTTCAGACTGAGTTCGCATTGCAAAACATCTGACCTGTATCGGATCTAGGACCACAAATGGAAGCGGCAAAAATGTGGAATTTAAAAGATCAGATTCCATGTGGTTTGTGCTGATCACACTGTCATGAGAACAACAGATCTGAGTCACATGAGAGCAAACAAATCTGATTTTGGCCACATTTGCCTGCAGTCTGAACGAGCTTAAGAGTTTGGACTGCTGAAATGTTTAATAATCAGAAGCAGGGGCAGAGCGAGGGCATGGCTTCTGGGGCTTTTTCAAACATATCTATACTGAAATAGTTCTGTATACTATCACAAATCAGCTGGGCCACCTGGGGAGGGAGACTCCATCGGCTCGCCCGGGGTGTGAATGGCACGAAGCGACTCCAGAGGAGGAGGTGGCGGGCGAGCTGTGACATGCGACTGGAGCGTACACCACCCTGATGGTAACGTGCCTGAGCACCCGGTCCCTGTGTTCGCTTGACTGATCTTGCGACTGGGCCAGGATGAGCCCGTCGTCGAGATAGTTGAGGATACGAATATCCATTCCCTCAGAGGGGCAAGGGCAGCGACGGGGACAGGCCCAAGGGGAGGACCTTGTACTGATATGCCCGTCCCTCGAACACAAAGCGTAGGAGCGGTCTGTGCCGAGGGAGAATTGGGAAGTGAAAGTGTGCCTCCTTTAGGTCGATTGCAGGAAAGCATGGCAGTCAGCTCTGGGTCAGACTCGGACAACATTACTCTCCCCGAAGTGGGTAACGCAGCTGAGTCCTCATCCCTGGAGGAGTCTAGTCCACTTTCCGATCCTCCAGTGGAGAAGAAGGACCGGAAGCTCCACAGCTTACGATGCAATAGAGGAGTGGGGGGGCAGCGAGGATTAAACCCCCCACAGTAACCCTCAGATCAGAGCCGTCGCCAGGACATATAGAATGGGGGCATTTCATTTTCATAGGGGGCACACATCTTTATGATCTGAGAAATAGACCAACAAGTTCTATATTAACACCAAATCACAAGATAGTTCATCCTACAAACTACACCAGAACCCTTTTGCATTATGCCTATGCCTACGAGGCACAAAAGCTTTTCAATTCCTCCAACAGCACAATAATAAAAACAATACATACCAAAAAGAAAGTGCAAAAATAAGTGCATCTGTACATACTGAAGTGTGCCAAAGACTTTAAGTGTCCTCAGCACAGAAATAGCTAAAGGCGGCGGGTCTCAGAGTGATAGTCATTTATAAATATAATAAATATAACCTAATTATGTTTCAAGTTCCGTTTTGTGTAATAATGGGTTAAATATGAATTTTCTGATCATAGGCAGAGGGTGAACCAACTCCAGGAGATGCACTTCTCCTTTAAACACACACTTAAATAGATTTCCTTGAAATAGTTTCAAGTTCCTTGTCACCGCACAACCTACACACCCCAACACAAACACTCCATGAAGCGGAGTTATGTTCTATAACAACCGCCTCGCTCTACATTATCCCGCTTATTACATGGCTACCTACCAAATAAATCAATAATTTGACACAAAATATTGATTTAAAAAGGAGTTTATTGATTTAAAAACGATTGTATTGCTTCCGCTAAAGAAAATAGTCCGTTCCGTCTCTACGGTTAGAATCCTGCATCCATAGCAACGCTCTGTTTTCCATGGCAACGGTGTGTTATACTTCGCAGCGGTCTGATATCAAGAAATAACACACCGCATTCTACATTAGAATTCAACCAAGCCATGTAATAAAAAACAATAACATTCCCATATGTACATATACAATCTGTGCATACATATCCACCCCTACTCATATTCATATCTTCTAAAAATTTTAAATTCTAATGGCAGCTGGCACAAATTACATCTGGTACACATTTCTACTCGCCCGAGGTTGTCTAAAACGTCTCCTTGATGGTAAGGGATGAGAAGAATCCTCTGTAATAGAGCAGAATCTTCTCCGATGAGCTTGATGAGCGAGTGCTGCACTTGTAGACCCGTGGACGGGGAGCGGCTCCTGATGCACATCTCTCTCGCCAGTGTCCACTGGTTCTGTTCTGAAGGTGTTTGGGCTCTCGGGCACGATCCCAATTCATCAGTCACTGGCGTAACATAGAACATGACTGACTGAAAGGGAACAAAAATTAAATCATATTGCTGCCATAAATGTGTGAAAAATGTCCCTGGACCAACTCAATGTTAATGTCCAGCCCTGAATGTTGTCAGTGTCTGGCTCCCCCTGATCAGAAGTGTGTAGAAGTGTGTAGAAGTGTGTTGAAGTGTGTTGTCTTCATCACAGGGCTCTTTTCGAGGAGGTTTGTCTGCGTCCCCTCAGAGGAAAAGCGCGTCCCCGCGCCGCCGTCCAGATGAGAGCGCCGTCATGCACTTCCTAAGAAACATCGTTCGTATCTTTCCTCCTTTTCTCTGTTCCTTGCATCTGACAAACAATAAATAAATAAAATATTTCCAAAGATTCTCATTGTAGTCCCCCCCCCCCCCCCCCATTAGGTTTCTCCCTCTACCCCGAAATCTAAGGTAAGTCTCAGTCTTCTGAAGTCATTTCCATATGAGAAATGCATTTTAACATTATGCTGACTAATATATTTAATCATCATGCTTTGCCTTTGATTCATTACATGCAGATGTTCCATGAGGCACATAAAGATTTGAACTGAATTCACACTTTGATCTCACTCAGTTACACCCAGACATCGGTGCTGTGCAGTTTTATACAAATAAAAAAATCTATCAAATGTAAATTAATTTCCCAGTTACACAGTTAAATAAACATTACTTTACGTTACATAAAAAGAAACCAAATGCAATTCTCTTTTGTATTTTATTTTACATTAACAATGTAATAAATTTTCTGCATATTAAAACCAAGTATAAATCTCATTAAGTTAGTGTTTTTTACATGTTTTCCTAAATAACTAAAGGCAGTAATCATTTAAACAATATATATTATTTGTGAACTGGTGTTCATCTGTTCTTTTTAAAAGTCTATTTATTTTCGGATCATCAGTCATTAAGCTCGGTAAGCTGGTCACAGACATGAAGATGTACCAATGATTTAATCTGATTACTCTGATTTATGTGTTTACTATGGAGTTAATATTGTGCCATAATTAAACAGACAAATCCAGCATTTTGCAAACTAACTTGATCTGCTTTGCAAAGGAAAATCAGTGATCGAGTTTGTTTGCAAAATGCTGGATTTGTTTGTTTAATTATGGCACAATATTAACTCCATAGTTTTCAGGTCATTTTAAGTTCGATTTTGATGTGACAAAGTGGTGATATCTAAGGAGCTAAGCTGTTTACTTAATTAGTATTCCCTTTAACACCATCATTTTGTTCATTTAGACTGATTTGTGAACCAGGAAGAAAACAAGAGGCAGGATTTGTCACACAAACCAGTTATATCCGATCATATCCAATCATAGTGTGATGGTATTGCCTCCTCTCATGTGACTTTCCCTCATTCACTCACTGCCACACTTTGTAATATTTGTGTTGTTTTATGTTTGTAATATGGATTATTTTCTCATCCAGTGTTTGAGGAGGCACTGCCTCTCTTGCCTCTTTAGAGGAAATGCCCCTTTCATATTATATTGTATAATATTTTATAAGTAATCAGTAGCTCTGAATTGATCTGTCCTTTTTCGTGATCATCAATCGGCTTTTCTTTGCCATGACTCAAACACTAACCTGATGTCCCGACTCTGGAGACACGCTGTGACAGATGCACGTCTGCTGTGTTCACAGAGAGAGCAGAAATCACAGAAAGGCCAGAAGGGGCGTGGAGACAGTCAAGGCACCTTAACCCGCATCTTCAAGAGGGTAAAGCACACTCCTCATCACTAATGTCCGCACTCCTCATCACTAATGTCCGCACTCCTCATCACTAATGTCCGCACTCCTCATCACTAATGTCCGCACTCCTCATCACTAATGTCCGCACTCCTCATCACTAATGTCCCCACTCCTCATCACTAATGTCCGCACTCCTCATCACTAATGTCCGCACTCCTCATCACTAATGTCCGCACTCCTCATCACTAATGTCCGCACTCCTCATCATTAATGTCCACACTCCTCATCACTAATGTCCGCACTCCTCATCACTAATGTCCGCACTCCTCATCACTAATGTCCGCACTCCTCATCACTAATGTCCGCACTCCTCATCATTAATGTCCGCACTCCTCATCACTAATGTCCACACTCCTCATCACTAATGTCCGCACTCCTCATCACTAATGTCCACACTCCTCATCACTAATGTCCACACTCCTCATCACTAATGTCCACACTCCTCATCACTAAAGTCCACACTCCTCATCATTAATGTCCGCACTCCTCATCACTAATGTCCACACTCCTCATCACTAATGTCCGCACTCCTCATCACTAATGTCCACACTCCTCATCACTAATGTCCGCACTCCTCATCACTAATGTCCACACTCCTCATCACTAATGTCCGCACTCCTCATCACTAATGTCCGCACTCCTCATCACTAATGTCCGCACTCCTCATCACTAATGTCCGCACTCCTCATCACTAATGTCCACACTCCTCATCACTAATGTCCGCACTCCTCATCACTAATGTCCGCACTCCTCATCACTAATGTCCGCACTCCTCATCACTAATGTCCGCACTCCTCATCACTAATGTCCGCACTCCTCATCACTAATGTCCTCACTCCTCATCACTAATGTCCACACTCCTCATCACTAATGTCCACACTCCTCATCACTAATGTCCACACTCCTCATCACTAATGTCCACACTCCTCATCACTAATGTCCACACTCCTCATCATTAATGTCCGCACTCCTCATCACTAATGTCCACACTCCTCATCACTAATGTTCGCACTCCTCATCACTAATGTCCGCACTCCTCATCACTAATGTCCACACTCCTCATCACTAATGTCCGCACTCCTCATCACTAATGTCCACACTCCTCATCAATCACTAATGTCCACACTCCTCATCAATCACTAATGTCCACACTCCTCATCAATCACTAATGTCCACACTCCTCATCACTAATGTTCACACTCCTCATCACTAATGTCCGCACTCCTCATCACTAATGTCCGCACTCCTCATCACTAATGTCCGCACTCCTCATCACTAATGTCCGCACTCCTCATCACTAATGTCCGCACTCCTCATCATTAATGTCCACACTCCTCATCACTAATGTCCACACTCCTCATCACTAATGTCCACACTCCTCATCACTAATGTCCGCACTCCTCATCACTAATGTCCGCACTCCTCATCACTAATGTTCACACTCCTCATCACTAATGTCCGCACTTCTCATCACTAATGTCCGCACTCCTCATCACTAATGTCCACACTCCTCATCACTAATGTCCACACTCCTCATCATTAATGTCCACACTCCTCATCACTAATGTCCACACTCCTCATCACTAATGTCCACACTCCTCATCACTAATGTCAGTGTGACGTCGCTGGCCGGTTCTCATGTTGGTTCTCTCTTTCAGGGAGGAAGCCAGACCACTTCATCCGCCAAGCGCTGAACCATCACCTCTTCTCCTTTAAACACAGAGGATGACAGATTCAATCTTTTTATTTTTCTAATACAGTAACAATGACTTGAAGAGGCTTCTGCATTGATATGTTACAATCTGAATCGCTCCTGTTCGGTCCTGTATCATGTAGTTGTGTATAATCTTGAACTAGTGATCAGTGTGAGTGTCAGCATGTTTGTCTTGTTGAAACGCTTTGGTCTCGTCTCTGTAGTGTTACTCTTACCTCGTCTGTGAGTGTGTGTATTAGACCTCAGATGTGTTTTCTACACTCTTCATGTGTCCATGAACAAAGAGTGATGCGGTCTGTGTCCTGTAACCCACTAAACATGTTGTGCATGTGCTGAGATCCACAACACACGACTTCCGAACACAAACGGGCTTGTTCAGTGTTTAACTCCATGACTGATGTATGTGCCCTTCGCTTGTTATAGTTCCAGCCTTCATTTTCTATTCATCAGGAAGAAGCAAAAACAGGTTAAAGTCATATGAACACCATTATGTATCTCACACTTGATACACTTTGTATGTTATTTTAATTTAACATGCTTTATATTAAAATCAAGTCACGTAAAAACTTGTTCAAGTGTTCATGTTTTTCTACCCTGCTCATACAGAAACTGCACTGTTCATTTCTAAAGGGTTGTATGTTCATAGTCACCTTCTTCTCGTAGCATTACTCTATAAGTGCAGAAGAATTAATGATGATCCAGGGCTTGAAAACAGTCTTCACTCACTGCACTTCAGATCTCTCTCACACACACACACACACACACACACACACACACACACACACACACACACACGAGTCTCCCTCTGAAACACAAACAGCTGCAGCAGATTATAAAGCCTTCACTTTTGTGTAAATGTTAAGCCGGCAACAACAAATACCAGCGTATGTTAGAATAGTGTGCTAGATATATCGCACTGAACACTAAGGTATTAGTTGTTGGCCGGTTTCTGTGTCAGATAATGCAGGAGATATAGTGATCTTCAGTCACTCAACGTGGGAAATTCGTTTCTTGTGTGTGTATTCAGTGTTTTCAGAGAGAGTTCATTATAGTTTAGTCAAACTAATGCTGTCACACTTAATCCATAAATAAAACCCATAAATTCATAAAAACAGATTAGAACAAAGTTGCAGAAAAACTAAAATTGAAAACTGATAAACATTTGAAAAAAAATCCCTACATTTATTCTTAAATATTTGTGCATATTACAAAAACGTTTGCCAAAATTGGATCCCATTAAACTGATCATGTGATATATCAGGGATTGTGGGACTTTAGTATCTAGAACGTACTGCTTTAGTTTGACCACAGATGAGGATACAAATCAAGACTTGAAACTAGATCCTTTCAAATACACAATTACAATCTTTACTTTAGTCGTGACACATATGGCTCTAACGTAAAACAATAATTAAAAAAACTGTAAAAAAATGAAACTTGCAACCACTTCTTTGAGTTCAGTCCTCGAGTCTGAGAGTGTTCAGATGCAGCATGGAGTGTGTACAATCATGGACATTCACATAAACGCATGATTCGTATCACTGTAAGTCCCGTGATCGGCGCTGCTGATGTCAGGGGAAGCAGAGGCTCATGGGAAGACTGTCAGTTAGGGGAAGCAGAGGCTCATGGGAAGACTGTCGGTCGGGTGAAGCAGAGGCTCATGGGAAGACTGTCGGGATGGGGCACTGCCAGCCCTCTGAAGACTCCTGCACGCTCTCCTCCAGATCCAGAGCCGACTCCGAGTGTTTGCCCTCCTGTGACGCCGCCGGCTGCGAGTCCGACTCAGAGTCGTGTTCCAGCACCACCTCCACCTCCTGTGGTTTCACTGTCAGGGAACAAGAGTTCACTGTTGTTGATATTATTCACGGTTACATTTATGAGCATTCACACCCAGTGCAAATCAGCCGGCGTGTGGTCACTAGCTCCGCCCACCAGTGTTTGATTGACAGACAGAACTACAGAAGAAACCTGTCTGATAACAGGATCAGTGTGTGGAGAGAGAGACGAGTGACGGCAGCTTTAGACACTTTAAACTCATTATTCTCCCTCTTCCCATCCATCATCAGCTCAGAGAGAACTTTACTTTAGTTAAAAATGAAGAAAATATTCAAGAAGTAAAACCGAATGTTTGTCGGGTGTTTAATCGTGGAAATAAAGTGTTTCCTAATAAAGCAGCATCTATTTTTGATTTTAATAAATATAATCATATCATAAATATCAATAGTATCAATAGGTGACAATTATTTTCAGTGTGCAAACAGCATTTGCCTTATTGGTTTTGTCTATAATTTTAACTGCCAATGTTTTAAGAAGAAACATCTGTAATATTAGCATCTGTGCGGTGAACATGTCCCTCAGCAGCAACACCTGCGATCACCTTTACCTGTGTATTCACACTCATACGGTAGGTTCCCTGAAGAGGGCACTCACGCTGTGTGGACTGACGCTGAGGGAACGTGTCGCGTAATGACGTCTTGAAGCACATATGACATCAGTCCAGTGGTGTGGCGGATCGTCAGGCGGGTGACGTCACGAACCAGGACACATGAGGCCTGCCCAAAACAGAGCCGCGCTAGCTTCTGTGTCTTAGCAAGCGCTCTGTGTGAAACTATCTCTGTCTGATTGTTGTTGTTCTGTCTTTCTATATATATATATATATATACACTACTGGGCAAAAGTTTTAGATCGGTAAGATTTTTTATGTTTTTAAAAGAAGTCTCTTCTGCTCACCAGGGCTGCATTTATTTGATTAAAAACAAGAAATAAATTAAAACAGTAATATTATTAAATATTATGACAATTTAAAATGACTGTTTTCTATTTTAATATATAGTAAAGTGTAATTTATTCCTGTGATCAAAGCTGATGTTCAGCATCATTACTCCAGTCTTCAGTGTCACATGATCCTTCACAAATCACTCTAATATGATGATCTGATGCTCAAGAAACATTTATGATTATTATCAGTGTTGAAGACAGTCATGTACAAATTTTTTTCAGGATTCTTTGATGAATAGAAAGTACAAAAGAACAGCATTTATTTGAAATATAATCTTTTCTAACATTATAAATGTCTTTACTGTCACTTTTGATCAGTTTAACTCATCCTTGATGAATAAAAGTATTGATTTATTTTATTTCTTTCTCCCAAAAATAAAATTTAAATTCTTACTGACCCCAAACTTTTGAACGGTAGTGTTTAATGTTACAGAAGCTTTAGATTTCAGATTAATGCTGTTCTTTTGAACTTTCTATTCATCAAAGAATCCTGAAATAAAAATTGTACACTGTTTTCAACACTAATAATAATAATGAATGTTTCTTGAGCATCAAATCATCATATTAGAGTGATTTGTGAAGGATCATGTGACACTGAAGACTGGAGTAATGATGCTGAAAATCAGCTTTGATCACAGGAATAAATTACACTTTACTGTATATTCACATAGAAAACAGATGATTTACATTATAATAATATTTCACAATATTACTGTTTTTGTTTGTATTTTTAATCAAATAAATGCAGCCTTGGTGAGCAGAAGAGACTTCTTTTAAAAACATTGAAAATCTTACCGATCTAAAACTTTTGCCCAGTAGTGTATATATAAAGTTATGGCGAGCAAGCAGCAGTTTAGAGTGTGTGTGCACCCCTGCCCGTGTTATTTACCGGGTGGACACACACAACCTTCGTGTTGCTTGTTTGGGTGAGGAGCTGGAGGGCGCCGGCTGTGGACACTGTGATGTGCTTCCAGTGCCGACGCTATGATCCCGCCTGGCGTTCTGTCGCGAGGACGCTCAGACCAGGGTCATGGGATCCCCAGGGTCAGGGGTCAGGATGGATCGTGGGGTTCACAGATGGATCTATCAGCGGGGTTAGAGACGGCCCAGCCTTATCTCTGCCCTCACCTGATGGACCCAGTGCCTTCTCTCAGGGTTTGGAGCACGTGCTGTGGGTACTTCCGCCCGGATTGAGGCACACTGCAGCTGTCTAGTCCTGAGGAAGCAGATGGTGTCAGTGTTGGAGCAGGAGATACTCAGGATTCACCACCTCAGTCTCATGCTTCTGCTTGAGCTTTTCACTGGCATATGAGTCGGTCGGACGCCTTCACCTATGCGGCCTCAAGGCCCTTATGTCAGGAGTTGCTCTCCGAGATGACTCTACACCAGGGTTAGGGTCTGCTCCTCGTGACTTCACACTGGAAAGCCACATTTGTGTGGCGGTGTCCGGTTTTACTCTGGATAAATTAATATTAGCAGTAGTGACACGTAACCTGGCCAGTGTCTTCATTCACCAACTTGCAACACAGACTGCCTTTAATGGATAAAAATAACTCTTGGACTTGGACTTGAATAAGCTATTAATGGCATGTTTGAGTCATGCTTCTTAACGAACTATTTTATTTCCTCTTTCCATATTGTGAATAATAAATGTGTATCATTTTAATTAGCTTGTTACACAGTGGAGCCTAACTTATTGCAATCATTATTTGCTTTTAAAATGAAAAGCTCTCAATTCATCTAAAAAATAAAACATTGCTGCGAAACGTTCTCGTACTTTAATTTTGAAGGCAAAATCACTAAAGACAAAGTTTTTGTGAGTAACTGTTGCTGTCATGAAGGATCTATTTCAGAACCAGCCGCTATCAGAATAATCTGCGGGTGCGGGCCAGATATTAGTGCTGGTTTTGGCCCGCGGGCAGCCTGTTGTTGACCCCTGGTATAGACGTCTGTGACCTCGGTTCCCTGAAGAGGGAACGAGACGCTGCGTCACCTTGCCATATCTCCTACGTGCCTGTCAGCGGCTTACTTCAGACTTTACGAGGCTAGCGCTGCTCTGTTTTGGGCAGGCCTCATGTGTCCCGGTTCATGACGTCACCGGCCTCTGACGTTCTGCCACACCACTGGACTGATTTCACATGTGCTTCAAGACGTCATTACACAAAGCGTTCCCTCAGCGTCAGTCCACACAGAGCGAGTGCCCTCTTCAGGGAGCCGAGGTTACATCAGTTGATCTGAGTAAAGCATGACTTCCTGGATCACTGGGCAGTAAATCTGAGGTGACTAGTCCACATTGTCTATAGCCTATAAGAGAAAGACCCAAGAATACAGTAATGATGAGCTACTAAAGGCTGAAGAGCTGAACTCAGAACACGGCCGTGATGAAGTGTGTGGCTCATTTGATGGCTGTGTATTAATCTCCTTTCTCCAAAGCAAAATTCCAGGGACTTTACCACATTTATTCATTTTTAGGCAGACACAGAAGCAAAAACTTCAGAAGTTTAACCCTGTTTCATGTGTCTGTCTCTGACATGCGGCAGAAAGAGCCTGAAGTCAGCATTCACCCCACGTACCGGTGAGTTTGCTGCAGGACGGCAGATAGCCATGAGATCTCTTCATGTGCAGCTTCATGTTGCTCTTCTGGGTGAAGCTGATGGTGCACACCTCACACCTGTAGGGCTTCTCTCCCGTGTGTTTGACCCGGTGCACCTGCAGAGCACTCTTCTGGTTGAAGGCTTTATCACACAGAGGACACTTGAAGGGCCGCTCACCTGAAACCAAGAACACGTGCCAGTGAACCTTCACAAACACCTGACTGTACTCAATATCTTACACAACTATTACTCAGAAAAAAAAATACAATAAATTGCACTAAAGGAATTAAAAGGGCAGGCCTTAAAGTAGCCAATGATGTGCTGTTTTTAAATCACATGACATCTGAATGTCCCTCCAGAACTCTCCATCTCCTTCACATTAAAGATACCTGTTGAAGTGCTCCAGATTTTTTTTTGCAGCATCTTTGATAAGTAAATTATATATTTTTACTCACAAATCAACTGTGTCTAACATAGTTTTACTGTAAATTAATAAAATATCAATGTTTCCATATGGCAGCGCTGCACCACAGTGGAATTGCAGTAATGTATTTCCCCAATGGGATTTATTTAAGGGTAGTGGCATCAACAATATGATTGCAGTTATTTATTTACGGTATTTGAAGTGATTATTGTAGTATAGTTGCATTTATGCATAAATAACAAATTGATTTCTTCTTTTCAGAAAATGAATACAGCAATATTTTACAGAGAGGGCAATAGAGCAGAGTTAGCTCTTCCATGTGATGAGGGTGAGCATGAGTTAGCCAAACGATAGGGATTAAATGATAGGGATCTATTTATGTTTGGTGTGCATGAGTTCCAAGTATATAAATCTATCAATTTCTAAAGGAAATGTGCAATTAAGTAGAAAAGAAAATCACAATTTTATAGAAAAACTATAATTTCCCTAACAATTCCCTTTTTTCAAAAAATCTTTTTGCATTTGTATGATTGAAGCTATTTCATGTAATAAAAACTGATTTGAAAACATATTTCATGGTTAGAACATAATGCATGGCATAGAGGGTTAATTCATCCATTTGAGACTGTGACCACATGACGGTCCTGCAGGAGAAGGACAGGACGGCAGTAACAGAGAGAGAGCAGAGCTTTACCTGTGTGTGTGCGGTTGTGTCTCTCTAACTGACTGGGTTTGGCGAAGGCTTTGTCACAGTTTGCGCATTTGAAGACTTTGGGTTTCTGAGCGCTGACTTTGGGTCCCTTCTTATGGACATACTCGTGCTCCTGAAAGAGACATTCAACAGTTCATTACAGTAACAAAGACCCAGAGGATCAGAATGACACTCATAATCACATCTATAGCAGACTTAAAATGATCTGTGACATGCTGTCGATTAACAGAGAACAACATTTAGACTCAGTTTGTAAACAAAACAAATGGGAAACAGTAATGTAAAGTACTTATAAAGGGAATATGACATGAATTAAGGATTTAGAGGAACATTTGGTCATGGAGTGTCAATATGTGCTGTAAAATAAGAGATTTTAATAGAGGACATTTTTAAATGTTTGTTTAGCAGCCATTATTTGTTTATTCACACATTGTGCTGCTATGATTTCTATATAGTTGGGTAGAATTAAATATAATTTATATATAAAACATGTTTTTTGACTGTTGAATTTGAAAAAGCAATATCTGTGAATTGTTGATTTCTGTTTGTTGGTTTATGCCACTTTTCTGCATATGAAGGAATGTGTCGTGTATTGGGGCAGATTGCTGCCATCTGCTGAGAGAAAGAGAAATAACATGACTTGAAAATCATGTGACCATAATAGCCAGGAGATGCTTACAGTGTAAAGTTATGCATCTGGATATACACTATGTGGACAAAAGCACTTAATTACTGAAGTCAGGTGTGTAGATCAAGCCTTTACTCTTGCAGTCTGCATTTACAAACATTAGTGACATAAATGTGTGGTTCTTCTGGAGCTCAGTGAACTCCAGTGTGGTCAGTGATAGGAGGGCATCTTTGCAGTAAGTCAGTTCATGACATTAGATCCCTGCTAGATTTTCCTCAGTCAAGTGGCATTATTGGAAAGTGGAAGCATTTAAAACCAGCAGCAACTCAGACATGAAGCAGAAGATCATGTAAAGCCACAGAGTGAACTTCCACCGGCATCCATCACCGCTGAGATGAGCTGGAACAGAGATCGTGAACCAGACACACGGGAATCTAGTGGAAAACCTTCCCAGGAGAGTGGAAGCTGCTATAGCTGAGTGAATACTGTGTTTTGATTTTTTTAAAAATCATTCCACATTTTTTAATGGAGAATTTGTTACAGGCTCAGGACAGACAGACCCGGTTGTACAACAGGGGAACAAAACTGAGAGAATTTATACACCGGGAGATAAAGTCCTTGTATTGCTCCTTACGTCGAGTTCCAAATTACTAGCAAAGTGGCAAGAACGGATAGGAGCTTACCTAGATAACATTATTGAGATACCTGGAGGTGTGTGTGGAGCAGGTGTGTGTGTGTGGAGGATACCTTGAAGTGTGTGTGGAGCAGGTGTGTGTGTGTGATACCTTGAGGTGTGTGTGGAGCAGGTGTGTGTGTGGAGGATACCTTGAGGTGTGTGTGGAGCACTGTAAGAGTGTGTATGAGGTGTGTGTGGAGCACTGTTAGAGTGTGTATGAGGTGTGTATGGAGCACTGTATGTGTGTGTGTGTGGTGTATGTGTGTGAGTGTGAGTGTGTGTGTGATACCTTGAGGTGTGTGTGGAGCAGGTGTGTGTGTGTGATAAGTTGAGGTGTGTGTGGAGCACTGTAAGAGTGTGTATGAGGTGTGTGTGGAGCACTGTAAGAGTGTGTGTGTGATACCTTGAGGTGTGTGTGGAGCACTGTAAGAGTGTGTATGAGGTGTGTGTGGAGCACTGTAAGAGTGTGTGTGTGATACCTTGAGGTGTGTGTGGAGCACTGTAAGAGTGTGTGTGTGATACCTTGAGGTGTGTGTGGAGCAGGAGTATGTGATACCTTGAGGTGTGTGTGGAGCAGGTGTGTGTGGGCAATACCTTGAGGTGTGTGTGGAGCAGGTGTGTGTGTGATACCTTGAGGTGTGTGTGGAGCAGGTGTGTGTGTGTGATACCTTGAGGTGTGTGAAGAGAAGGTGTGTGTGTGTGTGTGTGTGTGTGTGTGATACCTTGAGGTGTGTGGCCCGTTTGAAGGCTTTGCTGCAGACTCGACACACGTGGCAGCGCTCCTTCCCGTGCTCCTGTCTGCAGTGTCTCCTGAGAGCGTTGGCCGTCAGCAGAGTCTGACTGCAGTAGAAACACTGGTGCTTCTGCTTCGGTTCGGCCTCCTTCTCCTCCGGCTGCGGATCCAGCATCTGTGTCACAAATCACACACATCCACATCAGACCCAGTGTGTGTGCACAAATCACATACATCCACATCAGACCCAGTGCAGCACTGAAACCAGGTCTCAATACACGAGTAAGGAAATTAACTCACCGAAGAACTTGAGACGCCACAGACGGCACATTCAGTGTGTAAAATCTGGCGAAGGTGTTCAGAGAAGACCAACCAGCAGCAAAGCATATATCCTGAACACACATCCCTCTACACCAGGCCCACGGAGAGGCAACAGCCCTCGTCGAATGAGCTCTGATGTTACGAGGACAATCCTTCCCCTGGCACGCATAAGCCAGCGAGACAGCGTCCACAATCCACTGAGAAAGTCTCTGTTTTGAGACAGTTCATGTCTTTACCTTAGTACATCCACCAAAGCACACGAAAAGCTGGTCCAACTGAAGGAAAGCGGCCGCGCAATTCACATGGATCCGCAAAGCCCTGAAGGGCAAACAGCGCTCTGAGCATCAGCGTCACGCGAGGATGACGGCTCAGCAGATAACACGGGCAGAGAAACGACCTGTGCTTTAGAGAGGGTGTAGACAGAGACTGAGGCACGTAGCCCTGTCTCGGCCGGGAGTAACACTGCAGTCTCCGGGGCCGAAACAGATAATATCACCGTCCATGAGAACGTGTGTAAGTCCCCAATGCGCTTAGCTGAAGGCAAGGGCAAGGAGCAGAGCCGTTTTCAACGAGAGCTCCTTAACAGCAATCGAAACCAAGGGCTCGAACTGTGGTAGAGAGAGCCCTCAAAACTTGAGCTAGAACCCACGGCGGCACTGAAGGCGGTCGTGAAGGACATAATCTCCTCGCTACCCTGAGAAATCTGGCCACCAGAGCATGCCTTCCGATCAATAGCCCCTAACCGGGGAACGAAACGAAGCAATAGCAGCCACGTACCCCTTCAGCGTGGGTGCAAACTCACATTATTTTCCAGTCTGTGCTGCAGGAAGCGCTTAACATCCGACACGGGGGATCACTGGGTCGACATCAGTATCCTGGGACCATTAAGCAATCATTTCAATTCAGTATCACTTCAGCTTGAGGCTGCGGGAACAGAATCAATCCCGCCGCGCAGAGGTGAAGATCAGGCTGAAGATACCGGGCTAGGGCTACACCAATCACAGAGTAGAACAACAGCCAATAGCGTTGTTCCTCTAGGAGTGCTCACAGCTGATAGACAGGGCAAGACCAATGAGCTGCTCAGCTCAAGTACACCGGAATGTGCATATCAGCTAGAATATCAGGACAACAGCAGTGATCACACATCAGTGTGCACATAAGCACAGCATCAACAGCCGAAGCGGCAACAACTGTGAACAACTGTGCAAACACGTAGTCAAGACTCAAGACTAGGAGATAAGTGAGGTTAATCACTCACCGAAAGCACTTGAGATGCCAGGGACGGCACACTCGTCTTGTAAAACCTGGCGAATGTGTTCTGTAAAGATCAGCTGGTTGCAAAACAAACATGCAAAACATACTAAGACACACTTACCTGGCCCATGAAGAGGCGATAGACCTCGACGAATAAGCTCACAACATGTTAAGGGGGGTCTTTCCTCCTGAACGCGTGCTTGTGAAGTGCTCGGTTGGGGGTCTCGGGTCCAGTATCAGACGGAGTCCTCCATCCCGAAAAAGCGGCTTTAAAACCGCTCTGCTGACACACTCTATCGCTTCTTTTGTGAGCAGGCTGTGAACTTCCTGTCTCAGAACGGGGCATTTTAGGGCAAAGTCAGTGATGTACCCACGCCTGAAGTGGGGTGGTCTGCGTCTGAACTGAAGAGAATATCTGTGTTGAATTATTTCTATCCCCGGAGGAAAGGACGGGCACAGGTGCGCTGCGACGGTCTCCTCAAAGGAGGTCATGCACACAGAGCCGTGGGCTTCCGCCCCGTACACATGGGAGAAGATGGCCTGTGTGGCAGCGTGAACGCGCGCCAGCACCTCAATCTTTTGGGGGACTTTTGTGTGACTGGGGACTTTTATCGTTTAAAAAATTGCTTTGGACATCGTGGAAGAACGGAGTCCTCCTCCTCGAAGCAGCCTAGCGGCGGCCTGACTGGATGACCCTAGGATTCCAACTTACTCTTGTTCTTGTAGGCTCGTCCGGAGCATTCCACGTCGAGTCCAGCGCGTCTACGAAAAAGGACCGGTGGAACGTGTCGACGGCAAAGGACGTCGGCTCCAGGCCTCGTCGTCACCGCCGCTTCTGGGTGGGGGAGGGTGGGCCTCGACCCCGTAAAAGCATGAGCAAAAACCCTCCTGGTTCTCAAGTGCGCACCGAGAGGTCGGCGAGAACTCGTAGGTGTCGGGCGGGCCGATGGGGTATCCATCGGATGCGAGGAAGAAAAGGTAACTAGTCCCCAGGTGGAACTTCAATGATGACAGCGTGAATAAAGAGCTTCGGACGTAATTGTTGCGCCAATGCATTTTATACTGCTCGCAAGCCTGTCAGTATTTGCATACTTCGCGACAATTGGCCAGCTGTTCCAAGCCGTCGTTGGCCTATAAGATTTCAACAAAAGTGGAGAAGAAAAGAGTTCCCGCAGCGCCATAGCTGACGCAATGTTGAAGTTACCGCTCTCGAAAGGGAACCTCTTCTAGAAGAGCATAGTAGGTCCTCTTTAATAAAACGATCATGTTGTCATAAATCACAAATCTTCTATTTATCTATTAGCATTAAATTCGAAGAGACTGTGTATCAGCTGACAGCATTATTCACCTGTGTGCTGAGGTTGAGCGAGACCGTATCCAGGATCTGTGTGTCGGACAGAGTCAGAGTCACGCTGCCGTCGCTGGCCACGCCCCCTGATGACATCAGAGTCACGCTGCCGTCGCTGGCCACGCCCCCAGATGACATCACCAGGCTCTGCGAGGACAGGGAGGTGCTGGGAGCCAGAGCACTGACTGATGGGAGAAAACACACACTTACTGAGTAAACATACGTCTATCGCAACTCCATCGCCCCGTGCTTCTGTGACCCTCACGCTAATCACGTACAACAGGGCTGTCAAACTCACTCTCTGCCGGACTGAGAAGAAAAGTGCTGATTGGCTGAGACGATTCGTTCATACGCTACCAGTCAAAAGTTTTAAATCTGTAAGATTTTTAACGTTTTTAAAAGAAGTCTCTCCTGCTCACCAAGGCTGTATTTATTAAAAATACAAAAAACAGTAATATTGTGAAATACTATTACAATTTAAAATATCTGTTTTCTATGTGAATATATAGTAGTGTCATTTATTCCTGTGATCAAAGCTGAATTTTCAGAAAGTAGAAATAGAAATAGAAAGTTCAAAAGAACAGCATTTATCTGAAATACAAGCTTTTGTCACATTAAACACTACCGTTCAAAAGTTTGGGGTCTGTAAGAATTTTTATTTTATTTTTTGAGGGAAAGAAATAAAATAAATATATACTTTTATTCATCAAGGATGAATTGAATTGATCAAAAGTTACAGTAAAGACACTTATAATGTTACAAAAGATTCTATTTCAAATAAATGCTGTTCTTTTGAACTTTCTATTCATCAAAGAATCCTGATTTTTTTTTTACACAACTCTTTCAACACTGATAATAATAATAATAATGAATGTTTCTTGATCATCAAATCATCATATCAGAGTGATTTCTGAAGGATCATGTGACACTGAAGACTGGAGTAATGATGCTGAAAATTCAGCTTTGATCACAGGAATAAATTACACTTTACTGTATATTCACACAGAAAACAGTTGTTTTAAATTGTCATAATATTTCACAATATTACTGTTTTTTTGTTGTATTTTTAATCAAATAAGTGCAGCACTGGTGAGCAGAAGAGACTTTTAAAAACGTTAAAAATCTTACTGATCCAAAAAGCTTTATTATGGATGCTTATGAATGCTTTATCAAAGTGCAGTCTCAGCACTGTCCAACCAGTCAGCACTTTTCTTCTCAGTCCGAGCAGAGAGTGAGCTGGACAGGCCTGTTGTGCGTGATTAACTGTACGTCAGTGTGTGTCTCTCACCGGAGAGGGCCGAGGGAGGAGGACTCTGAGGAAGGAGCTGATCACTGCTGATCTGAGCCAGTCTGAGCCCAGGGCTGATGCTCGCGGTCGAGGAGGGACAGTGATGGGGCAACAGATCCTGACCTTTACACACACACACACACACACACACACACACACACACACGCACACAGATCAGCACAGCTATTCCTAAACACAAGAGAAACTCATGATGAGAGTCAAATGTGTGTCAGATCTGGTGTTGTTTTGTCTGTGCAGCTCCTCAGAAGGATTCTAACACTTGAGTTTGATCTCATTTCATGAATATTAGAGGTGTAACAATATATCGTGTCACAATATATCGCAATACAAAAAAAAAAATATATATATATATATATCGTGGATAGTTCTCCCAAAATAAAATTACTGTGTGAGAAAAAAAGCGAGACGCGTGAGAGTGGGAATACAAACTCATTCTTCTCCATTTTCCCATCGATTATCGGCTCAGAGAGAGTCAAACTAAGAAAATATTTGAGAAGTGGAAATAAAGTGCCTGACGTGTTTATTAGTGGGAATAAAGTGTTTATCGAGTGTTTAATTTGTGTGTGTTTGTGTCCTGCAGCAGTGTGTGTGTGTGTGTTCATCTGCTATAGTGAGTGTGATCTCAGATGTGTGTGTGTGTGTGTGAGAATGTGTGTGTTCACCTGCTATAGTGAGTGAGATCTCAGATGTGCTGGTGGCAGCAGTGTGTGTGTGTGTGTGTGTGTGTGTTCATCTGCTATAGTGAGTGTGATCTCAGATGTGCTGGTGGCAGCAGTGTGTGTGTGTGTGTGTGTTCATCTGCTATAGTGAGTGTGATCTCAGATGTGCTGGCGGCAGCGGTGTGTGTGTGTGTGTGTGTTCATCTGCTATAGTGAGTGTGATCTCAGATGTGCTGGTGGCAGCAGTGTGTGTGTGTGTGTGTGTGTGTGTTCATCTGCTATAGTGAGTGTGATCTCAGATGTGCTGGTGGCAGCAGTGTGTGTGTGTGTGTGTGTTCATCTGCTATAGTGAGTGTGATCTCAGATGTGCTGGTGGCAGCAGTGTGTGTGTGTGTGTGTGTTCATCTGCTATAGTGAGTGAGATCTCAGATGTGCTGGTGGCAGCAGTGTGTGTGTGTGTGTGTGTGTGTGTGTGTGTGTTCACCTGCTATAGTGAGTGAGATCTCAGATGTGCTGGCGGCAGCAGTGTGTGTGTGTGTGTGTGTGTGTGTGTGTGTGTGTGTGTGTGTGTGTGTGTTCACCTGCTATAGTGAGTGTGATCAGTGTGTGTGTGTGTGTGTGTGTGTGTGTGTGTGTGTGTGTGTGTGTGTGTGTGTGTGTGTGTGTTCACCTGCTATAGTGAGTGTGATCTCAGATGTGCTGGCGGCAGCAGTGTGTGTGTGTGTGTGTGTGTGTGTGTGTGTGTGTGTGTGTGTGTGTGTGTTCACCTGCTATAGTGAGTGTGATCAGTGTGTGTGTGTGTGTGTGTGTGTGTGTGTGTGTGTGTGTGTGTGTGTGTGTGTGTGTGTGTTCACCTGCTATAGTGAGTGTGATCTCAGATGTGCTGGTGGCAGCAGTGTGTGTGTGTGTGTGTGTGTGTGTGTGTGTGTGTGTGTGTGTGTGTGTGTGTGTGTTCACCTGCTATAGTGAGTGTGATCTCAGATGTGCTGGCGGCAGCAGTGTGTGTGTGTGTGTGTGTGTGTGTGTGTGTGTGTGTGTGTGTGTGTTCACCTGCTATAGTGAGTGTGATCAGTGTGTGTGTGTGTGTGTGTGTGTGTGTGTGTGTGTGTGTGTGTGTGTGTGTGTGTGTGTGTTCACCTGCTATAGTGAGTGTGATCTCAGATGTGCTGGTGGCAGCAGTGTGTGTGTGTGTGTGTGTGTGTGTGTGTGTGTGTTCACCTGCTATAGTGAGTGTGATCTCAGATGTGCTGGCGGCAGCAGTGTGTGTGTGTGTGTGTGTGTGTGTGTGTGTTCACCTGCTATAGTGAGTGTGATCTCAGATGTGCTGGTGGCAGCAGTGTGTGTGTGTGTGTGTGTGTGTGTGTGTGTTCACCTGCTATAGTGAGTGTGATCTCAGATGTGCTGGTGGCAGCAGTGTGTGTGTGTGTGTGTGTTCATCTGCTATAGTGAGTGTGATCTCAGATGTGCTGGTGGCAGCAGTGTGTGTGTGTGTGTGTGTGTGTGTGTGTGTGTGTGTGTGTGTTCACCTGCTATAGTGAGTGTGATCTCAGATGTGCTGGCGGCAGCAGTGTGTGTGTGTGTGTGTGTGTGTGTGTGTTCACCTGCTATAGTGAGTGTGATCTCAGATGTGCTGGTGGCAGCAGTGTGTGTGTGTGTGTGTGTTCATCTGCTATAGTGAGTGTGATCTCAGATGTGCTGGTGGCAGCAGTGTGTGTGTGTGTGTGTGTGTGTGTGTGTGTGTGTGTGTGTGTTCACCTGCTATAGTGAGTGTGATCTCAGATGTGCTGGTGGCAGCAGTGTGTGTGTGTGTGTGTGTGTGTGTGTGTTCACCTGCTATAGTGAGTGTGATCTCAGATGTGCTGGTGGCAGCAGTGTGTGTGTGTTCATCTGCTATAGTGAGTGTGATCTCAGATGTGCTGGCGGCAGCAGTGTGTGTGTGTGTGTGTGTGTGTGTGTGTGTTCACCTGCTATAGTGAGTGTGATCTCAGATGTGCTGGTGGCAGCAGTGTGTGTGTGTGTGTGTGTTCATCTGCTATAGTGAGTGTGATCTCAGATGTGCTGGTGGCAGCAGTGTGTGTGTGTGTGTGTGTGTGTGTGTGTGTGTGTGTGTGTGTGTTCACCTGCTATAGTGAGTGTGATCTCAGATGTGCTGGTGGCAGCAGTGTGTGTGTGTGTGTGTGTGTGTTCACCTGCTATAGTGAGTGTGATCTCAGATGTGCTGGCGGCAGCAGTGTGTGTGTGTGTGTGTGTGTGTGTGTGTTCACCTGCTATAGTGAGTGTGATCTCAGATGTGCTGGTGGCAGCAGTGTGTGTGTGTGTGTGTGTTCATCTGCTATAGTGAGTGTGATCTCAGATGTGCTGGTGGCAGCAGTGTGTGTGTGTGTGTTCATCTGCTATAGTGAGTGTGATCTCAGATGTGCTGGTGGCAGCAGTGTGTGTGTGTGTGTGTGTGTGTGTGTGTGTGTGTGTGTGTTCACCTGCTATAGTGAGTGTGATCTCAGATGTGCTGGTGGCAGCAGTGTGTGTGTGTGTGTGTTCACCTGCTATAGTGAGTGTGATCTCAGATGTGCTGGCGGCAGCGGTGTGTGTGTGTGTGTTCACCTGCTATAGTGAGTGTGATCTCAGATGTGCTGGTGGCAGCAGTGTGTGTGTGTGTGTGTGTGTGTGTGTGTGTGTGTGTGTGTTCACCTGCTATAGTGAGTGTGATCTCAGATGTGCTGGTGGCAGCAGTGTGTGTGTGTGTGTGTTCACCTGCTATAGTGAGTGTGATCTCAGATGTGCTGGTGGCAGCAGTGTGTGTGTGTGTGTGTGTGTGTGTTCATCTGCTATAGTGAGTGTGATCTCAGATGTGCTGGTGGCAGCAGTGTGTGTGTGTGTGTGTGTGTGTGTGTGTGTGTGTGTGTGTTCACCTGCTATAGTGAGTGTGATCTCAGATGTGCTGGTGGCAGCAGTGTGTGTGTGTGTGTGTTCACCTGCTATAGTGAGTGTGATCTCAGATGTGCTGGTGGCAGCAGTGTGTGTGTGTGTGTGTGTGTGTGTTCACCTGCTATAGTGAGTGTGATCTCAGATGTGCTGGTGGCAGCAGTGTGTGTGTGTGTGTGTGTGTGTGTGTGTGTGTGTGTTCACCTGCTATAGTGAGTGTGATCTCAGATGTGCTGGTGGCAGCAGTGTGTGTGTGTGTGTGTTCATCTGCTATAGTGAGTGTGATCTCAGATGTGCTGGCGGCAGCAGTGTGTGTGTGTGTGTGTGTGTGTGTGTGTTCACCTGCTATAGTGAGTGTGATCTCAGATGTGCTGGTGGCAGCAGTGTGTGTGTGTGTGTGTGTGTGTGTGTTCACCTGCTATAGTGAGTGTGATCTCAGATGTGCTGGCGGCAGCGGTGTGTGTGTGTGTGTGTGTGTGTGTGTGTTCACCTGCTATAGTGAGTGTGATCTCAGATGTGCTGGTGGCAGCAGTGTGTGTGTGTGTGTGTGTGTGTGTGTGTGTGTTCACCTGCTATAGTGAGTGTGATCTCAGATGTGCTGGTGGCAGCAGTGTGTGTGTGTGTGTGTGTGTGTGTGTTCACCTGCTATAGTGAGTGTGATCTCAGATGTGCTGGCGGCAGCGGTGTGTGTGTGTGTGTGTGTGTGTGTGTGTTCACCTGCTATAGTGAGTGTGATCTCAGATGTGCTGGTGGCAGCAGTGTGTGTGTGTGTGTGTGTGTGTGTGTGTTCACCTGCTATAGTGAGTGTGATCTCAGATGTGCTGGTGGCAGCAGTGTGTGTGTGTGTGTGTGTGTGTTCATCTGCTATAGTGAGTGTGATCTCAGATGTGCTGGCGGCAGCAGTGTGTGTGTGTGTGTGTGTGTGTGTGTGTGTGTGTGTGTGTGTGTGTGTGTGTGTGTGTTCACCTGCTATAGTGAGTGTGATCTCAGATGTGCTGGCGGCAGCAGTGTGTGTGTGTGTGTGTGTGTGTGTGTTCACCTGCTATAGTGAGTGTGATCTCAGATGTGCTGGTGGCAGCAGTGTGTGTGTGTGTGTGTGTTCACCTGCTATAGTGAGTGTGATCTCAGATGTGCTGGCGGCAGCGGTGTGTGTGTGTGTGTGTGTGTGTGTGTGTGTGTGTGTGTGTTCACCTGCTATAGTGAGTGTGATCTCAGATGTGCTGGTGGCAGCAGTGTGTGTGTGTGTGTGTGTGTGTGTGTGTGTGTGTGTGTGTGTGTGTGTGTGTGTTCACCTGCTATAGTGAGTGTGATCTCAGATGTGCTGGTGGCAGCAGTGTGTGTGTGTGTGTGTGTGTGTGTGTGTGTGTTCACCTGCTATAGTGAGTGTGATCTCAGATGTGCTGGTGCCAGTGGATGATGAACTGGTCTGCAACGCTTGAGTCAGACTGGAGTTGTTGATGGTCAGAGTGATTTCTGGAGCTCTGTTGCTGGACACTTGAGAACCTGACACACACACACACACACACACACACACACACACACACACACACACACACAGCACAACATCAACATCAGACAGAAGTTATGTTCAACACTGCATAAACAACTCAAAACAGAACTAATATTTAAGATTTATAAGCTAACAGTTACAACAAGAACAAATTCTTAAAGATAACTTATTTAGCAAGTAAAATTATTGGTATCCCTACCCCTAATTTATTGGATAGTGTCTCTACATTCACGTTACGAAAACGACCCAGACCACCCACTTCACAGATATTTAATCCCCCAGCCTTCTGGCCGTAGGTATAGGTTACCCATGTGTAGAAAGGCCAGGTATAGTGAGAGTTCCTGTATCTATACGAGCTCTAAACACATAGGAAATCAGCCATTGATACGTCACTTATGCTCTCTTTGTTGTTTTTTTGTGATGTCAGTGATTATTTTTGATTGTTTTATGATGTCGATAATTTAACATGTTGTGTGTGTTTGTGTTATGTACGCATCTACGGTGGAAACAAATTTCCTCTCGAGGACAAATAAAAATCTATCAATCTAATTAACAGTTATATGGAACTATAATGCAGTCAATAAGTACTTCAGCCATGCGTTTACAGATGTGAGGTGGACATGTGTGAGGTGGACATGTGTGAGGTGTGAGGTGGACATGTGTGAGATGTGTGAGGTGGACATGTGTGAGATGTGTGAGGTGGACGAGTGCAGAGACACTGACCGGTGTTGTCCTCGTTGCTCAGGCTGATGGCTGAGGCTGGAGGCTGTAGAGAGAGACCCGTCAGAGGGTGGATCACCACACTGGCAGGAACACTGGCGTCTCCGTCAGTCATGAGGTGAGCCGTGGCGTGCTGCGTCAGACTCGAGTCGCTCGTCAGTGAGTGAGACAGCAAACTGCCCTGGTGAAGCGTCTGCTGGAGAATACTGGGGTCGATCTGAACACAGAGAACAAAACTGCTTTATGGGGTGTGACAATATATTGCAATACAAAAATGTATCGTGGAAAATTCACCCAAAATAAAAATTACTGTGTGAGAAAAAATTCAAGTTTTCAGCGTTTTAGTGTCAGTACTGCATTCAACTACTATATATAATGTTGAATATAATGTATAATAATGCAATGGGGGAATATTTGTGGCTCCTGATAATGCCAAATGTCTGATGTTACCAGTAAAAAGTGGCCAACATTATTATAAATATATCTAGTCAGTGACAGAGTGCGAACATATTCATCTACAATAATTCTGTATTTTCATCTTCAGAATCATTAATATTGTTATTCTGGTATCTCTATTGTCCTGCATTGGGTTTCCAGCACCAAGTCCAAGAATATTCATTTACACACACAATGTAATATCAAATTTAGCATTTTAATCAACAGTATTTTTGGTTGACCTTTAATCATAGTCTTGGAGTATCACAATAATATGGTATTGAGAGTTCAGTGTGGTGATATGTATTGAATCATGACGTGAGGGTATCGTTGCACCCCTACAGCATCACACACCCCTACACACACGATCAGTACAGCACAGAGTCTCTTGGGTCGAGCCGTACCTGCAGAGTGATGTTGTTGATGTTGCTGGGGTCAATCCCAGAGATCTGCACATTCGGACACACCAGGTGAATCCCTTCAAGAGTAGCGAGACCCTCCGTCAGAGAGACCGTCAGATCTCCACCCGCTGAAGGAAGAAAGAGGAAGATCATGCACTCATCCACCTCATGATGGATCTGCTTGTGCCAAATAACATCTAAAATGTGGAGAGTTCCAGGAAAAGTCTGAAATCTGCTGGTCTAGAAAAAGCAAGAGTTCTCGCCCTTTCCGAGACCAGTCCAATATTACTCACATTAAGGGCTCTATCATACACCCGGCAGGAGCGACGCAAGTGTTTTTTGCTAGTTTCAGCCCGACGCAGTTTTCATTTTCATGTTCTGCTCCACGTTGTTTAAATAGCAAATACATTTGCGCCCATTATGGTCTGAAAACCAGGTGTGTTCAGGCGCATTGTTGACGCATTGCTATTTTGAGGAACTGAAACAGTCATTGACCAACTGAACCTGGTCTAAAGTCAATGGCGCAATATTTTTTTTGTTATAAGTGTCACCTTTTGCATGAAATTGAGACAGTAGCAGGCAGTGTTTGCATGTGTGTGTATTGTGCAGTTATGAGTACCTGAGACAGTAGCAGGCAGTATGGCTTGTCCCACCAGGCCTTGCTGCAGCAGACTGGGCTCATACTGGCCCGTGAGCACTGGGTTCGCTGGGATGTAGATGTTGGGATCTGAGCTGGGGGTGTGCAGTAGAGTCTGAGCCTCCTGAGCCTGAGGAGCGCACTGGTCCTGCGGTGGTCTCTCTGTGCCGGCGCTCCGCTTGGCCTTGCGGTCCGAGGGCCTGATGTGACCCTGGATGTGGGTCTTGCGGTGGCCAGATGTGCGGAAGCGCAGCTCACAGAACGGGCACTTGAAGGGTTTGGAGCCGGTGTGCAAACGCATGTGGACCTTCAGACTGCCCTTGGTGGAGAACGACGTGTTGCACATGTGACAGCTGAACAGCTTCTGCCCTGCACACACACACACATCGGACTTTAAAGAGGCGGGAATACAACAAGGCTGTTGCTGGAGCAGATGTGTACATTTTCTGAAGAACTCTTAAGTGGTGTTTGGTTGTGCAAAAAATAAGTGCCATGGTGTTTGAGTGGTTTCTGGGTATTGCTGTGTGTTTATGAAGCTTTTCTGAGAGGTACATTGCTACGCAGTTGCTATGGTGTTCTGGGTGGCATCTACAGTAGGTAGTCTCTGCCTTCCTTTAATGCATGTTATAACACCGTGTCCTAAGCAGACGTGATGCCGTGACTAAGGAAAACAAGACCGTTTAATGTAAACAAGAACGTGGCTGTGGTTTTTGACTGATTTGATTAAGAGTGCAGTGCGCCTGCAGAGAGACTCCGCCCACACTCTCTTCTGATTGGCTGTGATTTTTGATTGATTTGATTGAGAGTGCAGTACGTTTGCAGAGAGACTCCGCCCACACTCTCTTCTGATTGGCTGTGGCTTTTGATTGATTTGATTAAGAGTGCAGTGCGTTTGCAGAGAGACTCCGCCCACACTCTCTTCTGATTGGCTGTGGCTTTTGATTGATTTGATTAAGAGTGCAGTGCGTTTGCAGAGAGACTCCGCCCATACACTCTTCTGATTGGCTGTGGTTTTTGATTGATTAAGAGTGCAGTGCGCCTGCAGAGAGACTCCGCCCACATGCTCTTCTGATTGGCTGTGGTTTTTGATTGATTTTGTCACTTCTGGTGTGGACAGACGTTTAACTGCTTGTCGCTGGAATCTTAGCGCATCATGTCTGGTTAGGGCACAGTATTAGTTCCCTTTCGAGGGAACTCGCAATGCGTCGATGACGTTTTTGGGAACCCCCCTGCTTGATTGCGTCTGAAGCACGTATGTCAACTCAGTCCAATGGCGAGAGTGAGCGTCACGGCGGGTGACGTCACGACTAGGAAAGGATAAAAGCACATCCAGTCTGACCGGCATTAGCTTCTGTGCCTCGGCAAGCGCTCTATGTTGAAATTGTCTGTCCTTTTTATTGTTGTCTTGTCACAAGCATCTATATATCATTATGCCGAAAGATATCTACAAGTTGTGTGCTTCTCCCTGCCCGCGCTATTTAATGGGTGGGGATACACACAAACTTTGTGTGATGTGTTTGGGAACAGAGCATGCTATGTCAGCCTTCGAGGAGCATTGTGAGAGGCTTCCCCTTCACACGCTACGCTCCCGCCTGTCCCTTTTCGAGGAAAGTGACCAGGCTTGCGATCCTCAGGGATCCGGACCCAGCATTCTTGGGGATCGCAAATGGATCTCTGGGCGGGGTTACAGACGGGCCCCGCCCTTTCTCTTCCCTTACCCGGGGGATCCAGCGCTCTCTCCCTGCCCAGCGGCTTCTTCTGCCCGGGGTGAGAGCCCAATGCTTCAGTGCTCTAGTTCTGAGGAATTAGATGTACTGAGCATTGAAGACGACAATATGCGGGAAGAGACAATATTCACCACCTCTTTCCTCAGCATATGAGGAGCTGGTGGAGGTGATCAGGGACCAATATCGGGTGCTTCCATTCGGTCTAGCTCTATCACCCCGCAAGTTCACAAAGTGCGTAGATGCAGCTCTGGCCCCGCTCAGGCTGCAGGGCATACGCATTCTGAACTATATCGTCGATTGGCTGATTCTAGCGGAATCGGAGCAGTTGGCGGTTCGGCATCGAGATGTCGTCCTCGCACACATGCAAAAATTGGGGTTAAAACTCAATGCCAAGAAGATTGTGCTTTCTCCAATACAGAGAACCACTTCCCTTGGTGTGGTCTGGGATTCGGTCACGATGCGAGCCGGCCTATCGACCGCTCGTGTAGCTGCTATCCTCACAGCCACGAAGGAGTTAAAGCTAGGCCAGTCACGCACTGTGAAACAGTTCGAGAGACTGTTAGGCCTCATGGCAGCGGCATCCAATGTGATACCCTTTGGCCTGCTGTACATGAGGCCCCTGCAGTGGTGGCTCAGGACCAGAGGTTCTCCCCGAGGGGAAACATCACGTGGCGGTGTCTCCGCGCCTTGGTTATATGGAGGAAATCTTGGTTCCTGTCCCAGGGTCCAGTGTTAGGAGCTCTTCGCCATAGAGTTTCGCTCTCGACAGATGCTTCTCTCACTGGCTGGGGAGCGGTAATGGAAGGCCGCTCAGCTCAGGGTCTGTGGAGGAGTCATCATCTTTCGTGGCACATAATCTGCCTGGAGATGATGGCGGTCTTCAATGCGTTGAGACACTTCCTCCCAGACATGAGAGACACTTATGTCCACAGAGCTGCTCCGTGGAGAAAATCAGATCAGCTGTTCATCTGTTTTGGATCACCTAAGAAAGGTCTTCCAGCTTCTAAGCAGACGATCAGCAAGTGGATAGTCGAGGCTATTTCTCTTGCTTATGAGTCCTCTGGCCAGCCGTCACCTTTGGTGGTCAGAGCTCACTCTACTAGGAGTATGGCGCCTCTAAAGCCTTAATCTCAGGGGTTTCCCTACAAGAGGTGTGTGATGCAGCGGGCTGGTCTTCCCCGCTCACATTTGTGAGGTTTTATAGCCTGGACCTGGATGCTGTCCCAGGGTCTCAAGTGCTTATGACTCAGTTGCCAACAGTTTCTCATAACAGGCAATTGTACGTACACGTTTGGGTATTATCGTTCCCAAAGCGTCATCTACGCAGTGCAAGTCCCCTCGAAAGGAAACGTTTCAGGTTACGACTGTAACCCTAGTTCCCTGAGAAGGGAACGAGACGCTGTTACTTCCTGCATCCCTGTGATCGACTTGCTTTGGCTAATTCGAAGCTACTGCCGGTCAGACTGGATGTGCTTTTATCCTTTCCTGGTCGTGACGTCACCCACCCGTGACGCTCACTCTCGCCACTGGAATAAGTTGACATGCGTGCTTCAGACGCAATCACGCAGGGGCGTTCCCAAAGCGTCATCGATGCAGCGTCTCGTTCCCTTCTCAGGGAACTAGGGTTAAAGTCGTAACCTGAGACGTTTTATCATCCACCAGGTGAAAATCACTAAGAAAATAAATAGTTTTCTTCAACAAACCACATGAATTGGTACATTGTAAAAAATATGTATTTTTGAAATTATTTAAGTTGTTTTTCAAAGATTATTGGAGTGTTTAAAAAGAAAATTCTATTTTATTCTTTCTACTTCAAAATGTAATGTTTAATTCAATGTGTTTATGTTTATTTGAAAAACGACGATGCACATTAATTGACATGAGCACTTGCGTCCATCATGTAAATGTGCCAAATTTAACCATACAGGATCATTTTCATCTGCAGTCCCTGGTAGGTCGACAGTAAGAAAAAGAAAAGAAATAAAGTTGTATAAATAAATCTGCCTACAATTACTAAAACTATGGCATGACCATTATGGTACATAAAACACTAAAGAATCATGTTCCAGTAAACATAAACAGAAGCATATTGGCAGAAAAAATACAAACAAAATTACTTCAAATAATCAGACAGAAAACAAGCCATTTCTCCAGATTATAACAACACAGGATTCAATGCTGTTTGTTTATGACACTTGCTGTTTGTTTGTAATTATTTGAGAAATTTAAATATTTTTCAGTGTATTATTCATGTCTGCAGAACAGCCAGTATTACATGCTGAAGTTAAGCAAGTATAATTAACAGTGATGATCAACTTCACCAGGCAATATAAACACAAACACAGATCTAAACGCACCTGAGTGAGTCTTAACATGACAGTCCAGAGTGGACTTCACCGTGAAACTCTTCCCACACTCATCACACTTGTACGGTTTCTCGCCGGTGTGTATCCGGATGTGTCTGAAAGATGAAAAACAGTGTGTGTTCTGGGCTACTGTTAGGACAGATGTGCAGTCAAACCAACATGTATTCAGACTCCTTCAACATTCTCACATCATCACAGTTTATTCACTATAGTTTAGAAAATGGTAATAAAATATGAGCAGAACTCAGTTGATATTTGACTGGTTTTGTTCGTCCTTCTGTTAGACTGTCTCACACATGAATTATGTTGAATATCTGTCAGCTGTTAAATTTAACTACACAATTAGATAATACCAGTTTAGCTCAACCAATCACCAAGCAATGCTTCATTTTGTTCAGTCTGTGTGTAAAAAGAGCAATTAAAGACAACACACTTCAGCAAAACATGATCAGCTCAAAGTGTCCGAATCATTTCTGGCCCCAAATGTTTATAGATGTTACTGGTAGTCGCTGTATGAAGAGTTATTGGGTATAATATGTCATAGTTTACTTTATTTTGCTCTCCTCACTTACATAAATGAACTATAGTGTCCTGATCACACTAGGAGAAACACATCAGAAATGGTCTCTGGTGTCTGAACGATGTTTGGTTTGCCTGTACATCGACAGATGGAGATGTGCAATGAGCCGTTACAGATGTTCTCAGATGTTCAGAGGTGATTATTACCTGACCAGGTCGCTGGGCTTCTTGAAGCTCTTCGGACAGTACTGGCAGCGGTTGGCGAACTTCGGCTCTATGTTGAGCTCCACACACTTGTCTTTAACCTCACTGATGCGGTCTCGTTCGGCAGCCGTCTGGGCCAGAACCTTCTCTGAGAGACTGGGCTCATCGCGCGGGTCTCTCTTGGCTAGCTCTGCTGTCTGCTCTTCTGTTAGCGTGATGATGCCGGTGCGGTTCCTCTTCGGCCCGGAGCGATCCGACCCGTCCTCCTCCTCCTCTCCGGCCTCGTCGCTCTCCAGAACTAACATCAGTCAAGTCAGCTTTATTTATACAGCACTCTTTAGTCTTTACAACACAGAGTGTTTCACAGCAGCTTTACAGAGATAACAGGAAAATAATGCAACAAAGTGTGTTTCCAGAAGAAAACAGCGATTTTTCAGCAAGTTCAGTGATGGTTCATTTTAGGTGTAAAAAAGTTATTAATTTAGTTAATTTATATATAGCCGTTCTGGAGAAAACAGTGATGTCATCGTTCAGCTCGTTTTTTCCCAACGTTATATTGCTGCTTAGACTCATCTCTTTATCATCCAGCTGTGCTCCTGGAAGCATGTCTTTATTGCATTGAAATATTTAGCAAGTATTTCGTTAAATACTGTGTTTAGCACAATTCAGTTTTATATATATATGGTAACACTTTACAATAAGGTTGATTAGTTAACATTAATGTATTAACTAACATGAACTAACAATGAGCAATACATTTGTTACAGTATTTATTCATCTTTGTTAATGTTAGTTAATAAAAATCCAGCTGTTCATTGTGTGTTCATGTTAGTTCACAGTGCATTAACTAATGTTAAATACAACCTTTAATTTTAATAATGTTACTAAATTACTATTAACTAAAATTAATAAATGCTTTATTAAATGTGCAGTACATTATTAGTTTATGTTAACTAAGGTAAATAACTAATGTTAATTAATAAACCATATTGTATAGTCTTACCAAAATAATATATATAAAAATAAATAAATACTTTTTTTTGAGGTAATCAATATTATGCCACAAATCCTGTTGATTGAGGAGTAGAGGAATTGGGCATCTTGTAAATGCAGATCAGTGCACAGCTGACTAATGAACGTGCAGAGTAATGTAATGCTCGCTTCAGCTGAAGGTGACGAGGTCTGGTGTGTCGTACCTTTGGGACCCACAGCATGATGGAGTTTGGTGTGTTTCCGGCGCAGGATGACGGTGCGGAAGCTTTCCTCACACACCGTGCACTTGAAGGGCTTGGTGTTCAGGTGGATGATCATGTGTCGGTTCAGACTACCGTTAGTGGTGAAACACGTGTCGCAAACGTTACACTTATAAGCCTTCACTCCTGAGAGAGCAAGAAGAGGAGAGACTGCATGAGTCTCAGAATGGATTATAACACAGCGTGATGAAGTGTGTGTGTGTGTGTGTGCAGGTCACCTGTGTGTGTGTTCAGGTGTGATTTGAGCACTCCGGCGGACACGAAGCTCCTCCCGCACAGGTTACAGCGGTACGGTTTCTCTCCGGTGTGAGAGCGCACATGTTGCTTCAGGTGACTGGACTTCTTAAAGCTCTTATCACACATATTGCACCTGACAAACAAAACACATTTCACTGCACTGACTCAACCAAACGCACGTGCAGGTTTAAGTAAACAATGGGACACGAGTGAAGTGCAAAGATTTGTTTACAGAAGAAAAAATACAATTAGCAACTAAATGTTGCATTAGAAATCTGCAGGTTGCTGGTGCTCTTCACGTGTCGGTCAAAAATGACCTTTTTTATGCAATGAATGTGTACTATATTTTAGTTTGATAATGTTTTTAATTTAATATTTAGTATTTTTAGGGGATTTAATACTAAATTATATTTACGCTGTATTTATAATCAATTTATTCACTTTTTGAGCATAGACCTGAACATTTTATTTCCAACTTAAACTGTGGTAAATCTTGAACGCTTTAGAGCGACAGACTGAAGTTTGATTTCTTTTCAAAGACGACACTTGGCAGATTATTGCTGAAGTGAATCTTTTTTAAAAAGTGAACTTAAAAAAAGTATTTTATGTATATTGTTAAGACAAATTTTCAAAATCACGTTTTACTCCAAATCACAGTACACATCATGATTCAAAGAGAAAAGTGCAAAAGAAAAACAACTGCATAGTAGGAGTTTACAATAACAAAATACAGTTACAGTTTACAAGATTATTACATTTGATTAAATTTCTTTCTAATAAAATGATGTTTATATCTAATAATATTTATATGTATATCTTATTAACGGCAAGGCTTTACTTGTAAAAAGGTACAAGACATTCATTGTTTTCAAGACTATTCATTTTCTCATCAAAGTGAGTAGGATAGCATCTGCCTTTTAGTGTTTGATGCATGTGAACTTACTGATAAACTCTCTTGTTGATTTCATCCTCATCCTGGAAGTCTTGTGTCTGTATAGACAGCTGCAGCTCTCCTTGACTCGCCTCCTGTAATAAACCACTCGTCTACACGCGCACACACACACACACACACACACACACACACACACACACACACACACACACACACACACACACACACACTTACCATACAGACTAACATCATTTAATTTCGTCTCGTCTCCGAATGGCCCCCAAAGTTCAGTTCTCTCAACTCGCAGTCAGGCGTGTTCTCCTCAGCACTTTACGAAATATACTCCATAATCATAGCCACCATCCTTCTGGGGGTCATGAATGGTCTAGAAATTCAGACTTCTGTCTCCAAAAATCGGACATTCATCCAATATAGGTCCCGCTGTTTTCATCCACCGACCTACTTAGCCTCTGCATCCTCTCTCTACGCTCAGGCTATTTAAACCCACCATCGCCTGAACCTAGAGCCCATGTTCCTGGTTGCCTTTTTGGTTTCCTGCGACATTCAAAAATGTACCCCTATTTTCATCCACCTTCAATCTCTACATCTCTGTAATTTCGATCTACTTTCTAGACACAATCATATTCACTCTTCGGAGAAGCAAAACAGACCAATTCGGAGCTTCATACCCTACATCTTCCATTTAAACTCCTACCTCAGCCCATTCAAACCTAATTTGGAAAAAGTTTACTCCTGGCATATTGCCAGAGCATCTCCCAAGATCTGCTCTTTCTTACCGAAACCGAAAACTGGCCACAGGACACCGGCATATTTCCAGAACATTACTCAATACATTCCTTACGTATCTGAGCAGCGACCTCAGTGGCCAGACGAGGTATCTCAGACGAGACGATCTGACTCCTTGGCTATTGATCTTCAGAAGCTCTTACATTCGTAACAATCTCAATGACCTCCATCAAGCCAAGCTCACCTCAGCTCTTCCCAATCTTTAGGGGTCCTAATCACTCGGCCTACATTTAACTGAGATGATGCCCTCACTCTGAGTCTCCTGGCCACCAACACCAAACGACCAGATCAACCTGACTGCCATCCTTTTTCCCCTTCCACTTCCACTTTATCCTAGCCTTAGTCATTCCCAACTCTCTTCAATAACAGATCAACCTGACTTCCATCACTTTTCCCCTTCTACTTCATCCTTCCCCTATTCATCCCCAACCCTCTTCATCCCCAACTCTCTTCAATAACAGATAGACCTACTAACATCCCTTTTCCCCTTCCACTTCATCCTTCCCTTATTCGTCCCCAACTCTCTTCATCCCCAACTCTCTTCAATAACAGATCAACCTGACTACCATCACTTTTCCCCTTCCCCTTCATCCTTCCCCTATTCATCCCCAACTCTCCTCAATAACAGATCAACCTGACTACCATCACTTTTCCCCTTCCCCTTCATCCTTCCCCTATTCATCCCCAACTCTCCTCAATAACAGATCAACCTGACTACCATCACTTTTCCCCTTCCCCTTCATCCTTCCCCTATTCATCCCCAACTCTCCTCAATAACAGATCAACCTGACTACCATCACTTTTCCCCTTCCCCTTCATCCTTCCCCTATTCATCCCCAACTCTCCTCAATAACAGATCAACCTGACTACCATCACTTTTCCCCTTCCCCTTCATCCTTCCCCTATTCATCCCCAACTCTCTTCAATAACAGATCATCCTGACTACCATCACTTTTCCCCTTCCCCTTCATCCTTCCCCTATTCATCCCCAACTCTCTTCAATAAATTATTTCCAACATTCATGGTTGTGGTGTGGTCCTTGCTCGTGAATTAACAAAAAAGTAACACTTATAATACAACATTTTAGTTTGTCCCTCAGTGTGTGTTAGGTTCAGTAGGTTGGGAGGGTGTTTGTACCTCAGTGTGTGTTACGTTCAGTAGGTTGGGAGGGTGGTAGCTGGTGGTCAAGGCTTGTGACTCCAGTGTGCTTGAGTCCTGAAGCTGTTGTACCGTAGAGAAATGTGCCTGCTGGGTAAATCCCTCAGCTATAGTGAAACCTGCAACAGAGCACACACACACACACACACACACACACACACACACACACACACACACACACACACACAAAAATCAGGGTACCTCAAATTTCACTCCAACCCCAATCAAACTCACCTACCTGTAATTTTCTAGTATCTGTGATGACTTGATTAGCTTGTTCAGGCGTGTTTGATTAGAGCAAGTCTGTATTGACAGACAGAAGAGTGTGTTCGAAGCTCACCTAGAGCTACACTCCTACCGGAGAGGTCCAAATCTATTATGCGGTATTCCAAGTGTTCAGGACAATCTTGCGGTGTCAGTTTTTCTAGGCTGCCCACCTCCCGTTTCCATATCTCTCTCCGATCTGTTGGCTTCTAACACACGGGTACAAGCCAGTCTAGATGCTTGTGGTACTCTCATCACAGCAAGGGATTCTTTCCCTTCTGTCTCATCTGTCACCAGGAAACTACTGTGTCAGAGATTGAAAGTAGCTGCCACTGTGCTGATTTGGAGTTTGATAGGATAGGATAGGATAGGATGCTTTGGCTGCATTACCGAATACAGTTTTTTAAGAGTATTGTGAGCAAGCAGCTAGTAGAGGGACATCTATGATGGCTAACTTCTGATCCCCCCGCCAGGCCCCAGGAACGAACCTCTCCCTGCACTACTGAGCAGGTTTCACATATTGCTGATGTGCTGGGATTCAGGGTGAATCTGGCCAAGAAATTGTCTTTTCGATGTGTGAGTGCATTAAGTTTGTCTTGGACAGTTCAAAGGAGTGAGAGTGTGGTATCGCATATGCATCAGGCTTCAGGGTCTTATGGCATAAGCTGGTCAGGTGTTGTCTCTGGGACTTCTGACTCATGTAGTGAATATTATCCCTTCGCCTCGATCCATGCACACTTTTACATGCACAGTTCTCTCCCTTAGCCTTGGCCAATGGGTCTATCATGCACGTACTTATGCTCACGACCAAGTGGATTTTTGTTCATCTGTATTTTATGTTCATGTTGTATGCTCCGCCTCTTTGCCATGCATATAAATTGTATAATTTTTACTACGAAATTCAGTAAATAAATGTGTTTTTGTGTCTCAGCTGAACCGATCATCTCTTCTTAGTTACAGCACCAAATAAACATGAATGAACACCAGAAAGAGTGTTGAAAGATACAGAACAACTAACTGAAATGAATCATGTCACTGCCGCTAAGTTTATAAAGCAATAGTTTATGTTTACGTGGTTATTTTTTTAAATCAAAAACAGTTGGAAAGTAAGAAAACGGCCACAATCAAGTTACGAATGGACATCTCTGACGACAGCAACATAGCCTCCCTGCTACAGGTATCACAGAGAGCACTGGCTTCCCAAACATACGTCTGTGAGAGTGTATTTACATCGAGAAGCGTGTGCGATGTGTGTTACCTTGTGTCATAGCTGGCTGTTCAAAGGTCTGCTGAGGCAGCACCGGTGTCTCAAACTGGCTCATGTGTTCGGGTAGAGCGTGCTGCGCACTCACAAACGATTCTGTTGATAAATACATATTTTCATTGTTCATTTAATACTGCTTTATATCATCTTCCTATCTAAATTAAGTTATGATGTAGAACACTATGAACACAAACCAGTGGCACACTGCAGTGTTGTGAAATGAAGAGGCAACAACCTCAATGTTTTTTTTTTAAATCCAGTATAAACAATTAATATTGAAATTTCCATGTGAAACAAATAAATAAACCATCAGATAAATCAATATGCCTTACACAATCAAATACAACCGGGTCAGGCAGCTTTCTATGTGCATGTGTCGTGTGTGTGAGCGTCTCTCAGACTGTATCGAACTCAATTCTCTCTCAAATCTAATCGCGCGTCAGTGGATTAGTACACACAAAGTTATGCCAAAATGCCTGTCTTGGCAAATGTTACTGATACACAGTCTTAAGTGAACAAAAACAGTTGGGAGAAATTGTGTGTGTGTGTCAATACAGTATATTGGATCTGTGCATTCGGTCTTAAAGGGACAGCAGTCTAATAAACCTGCTGCTGTCTGTGTCATTAACGTTAATCAAACAACGAAAGACAAATAAATCAGAGATTGCTGGTTTATTTTTGTACCTGCTACTCAAACCATCAAACAGACAGTCTAACATGGCCTCTCAGTGTCAGGCTCCCAGTTCATGTTTGTTAATAACTAAAAAGTGCACATTTCAGTTGTTTTCTAAGAAAAAAAATGTTATATTTGGGCTGCGTCTGAAATCACGTACTCTCTTGAAAATATTCTGAATAAGTGACAACTTCATAACCACTAAAAAAGTACATTCTATATAGTATGAATGTGTGTAGTATGAATATAATCTGGACGTACTACATTCGCCATGTTGTCATTATCATGTGACCTACCAGCGTCATTCACAAATCCTATCCTGTGGTCTCATGGGATAGTAAAGTGTCCATCGCATGCACACTTCCGAATCTCACCAGTAGTAGTAGGTCATCAGGAGACTCTTTGCCCACTCTTTTATGAGAACTGTGAATTCGGACATACTTCTCCTATACAGTAGGGGAGAATGCGATTTCAAATGCAGCCTTGGAGAAGAGAGCCCGTGTGCCCCTCACCTGACTCCTGCAGGGCGTCGTCCCCCAGTGCCGTGGGCAGCGCACCCTGCTGGCCATCTCCCACCGCCTCCAGCATGCTCTGGGTCCCAGTGTCCACTGCGGGCGGCTGCATGTCCTCTGAGCTCTGCTGGAGCTGCTGAGCCAGCTCATACCTGACAACATGACAACATGAGCCGAGTCAAAACAATCCCAAAACTGTTTCCTAATACCAGGAACATGGAGCAGAGGTTTATGTTCATATTCAGAATGACCAACAATACCATCCAATTAGACTAGCTCTCCATGATGGACATGTTTCAGGTGTTTGCTTGTTCATTAAAGGGTTAATTCACCCAAGAATGAAAATTAGCCCATGATTTACTCTCCCTCAAGTCATCCTAGGTGTGTATGACATTCTTCTTTCAGACGAATACAGTCAGAGTTATATAAAAAAAATTACTGGCTCTTCCAAGCTTTACAAGGGCAGTGCATGGCTGTATATTTGTTGAAGTCCATCAAAGTGCATCTATACATGATAAAAGTGCATCTGTCCATCATAAAAGTGCATCTATCATGATAAAAGTGCACCTGTCCATCATAAAAGTGCATCTATACATGATAAAAGTGCACCTGTCCATCATAAAAGTGCATCTATCCATGATAAGTGCATCTATCCATCATAAAAGTGCATCTGTCAATCATAAAAGTGCATCTATCATGATAAAAGTGCATCTATACATGATAAAAGTGCATCTATCCATCATAAAAGTGCATCTATCCATCATAAAAGTGCATCTATCCATAATAAAAGTGCATCTATCATCATAAAAGTGCATCTGTCCATCATAAAAGTGCATCTATCATCATAAAAGTGCATCTATCATCATAAAAGTGCATCTATCATCATAAATGGATCATCATCGTTTGTGTAATAAAAATATCCATATTTAAAACTTTATCGACTAAAATAACTAGCTTCCGGCAGACGGACGTCCGCATCGATTTACGGTGAAAGAGTAACACTTGACCAGATTGTATTGGTCTGAAAGGAGAATGTCATATACACCTAGGATGACTTCAGGGTGAGTAAACCATGGGCTAATTTTCATTGTTGGGTGAACTGAACTATCGCTTTAACAGACATGAGGCGGCCGTGAAGCGTCACCTGTGTGTCTTCATGTGCTTCCTGCAGTTAGGGGAGGACTTGAAGGTTTTCTGGCAGTAGGGACACATGTAGGGGCGCATGTCGCTGTGTGTGGTCACGTGGCGGCGCAGGCTTCCGCTGGTGGTGAAGGTGGTGTCGCACAGCACGCACTTGAAGGCTTTGAGGCCCGAGTGTGTGCGGATGTGGGCTTTCAGCACGCCGGATGAAGCGAAGCCTTTACTGCACTGCAGGCACTTATACGGGCGCTCACCTGTGTGTGACCTGCAAAACACACACACTCACACATCAGCCATCAGAACACTGCAGCTCACACACTCAGTTTCATGTGTTTTATTTTAAAGGTGAAGTATGTAGTTTCTGCGGCACTAGTGGCATCTAGAGGAATTACAGAAATACAGCATATTTTGCAAACACCCCTTACTCTTCTCAAACATCACAAACCCAGCTCTGACTCTGAAGGCATGTCTCAGCAGGGTACAGTAGCCCACATTCAATAAAAGCTCCAGCATTATAGGGATACTTTTAGCTGGGTTGTTTTTACACTTTTACCCTCAGTGTGCCATGAGTAATTGAGTAGCAAACACTATCTAGAGTGATCATGAGCATCTTGCTTATAATAAACCCATCCAATGCGTCTGCACTGGGCGCATTTATAAACGTGCCACAACTGTTGTAGTGCGTAACATGTTAATCTTTCAAGGCCTAAATACAGAACATTTCAGCCTGTTACAGTAGCCACGCCCTAATACAGTAGCCACGCCCCTAACCCTAATACAGTAGCCACCCCCTAACCCTCAGCCTGTTACAGTAGCCACGCCCTAACCCTCAGCCTGTTACAGTAGCCACGCCCTAATACAGTAGCCACCCCCTAACCCTCAGCCTGTTACAGTAGCCACGCCCTAATACAGTAGCCATGCCCCTAACCCTAATACAGTAGCCACCCCCTAACCCTCAGAATGTTACAGTAGCCACGCCCCTAACCCTAATACAGTAGCCACGCCCCAACCCTAATACAGTAGCCACGCCCCTAACCCTAATACAGTAGCCACGCCTCTAACCCTCAGCCTGTTAAAGTAGCCACGCCCATAACCCTAATACAGTAGCCACGCCCCTAACCCTCAGCCTGTTACAGTAGCCACGCCCCTAACCCTCAGCCTGTTACAGTAGCCACGCCCATAACCCTCAGCCTGTTACAGTAGCCACGCCCCTAACCCCCAGCCTGATACAGTAGCCACGCCCCTAAACTCTTGCTATAGGCTGAGCTGATAGTGATTGACAGATCTGAGTGGACACTCAATGTTTAAATGAGTCTAGGAGGCTCAGTGTTTACACTTTTGGGGAGATAAACCCATGAATGCCATACTATTAGTAGTCAATGATCAATAAACTGGGTTAAGAAAATTTATTTTAGCATTTAAAAAAAATCTTACATAATTCACCTTTAAGTTCATCTTGTTCATCACCGACTACATCTATTCAATCTGTTTCTGGAGAAGTGCTTCTCGAGGCGCTGTTGTGTTTCATCATGTTATGTTTTAGAAAGTGTGTGTGCAAACAGCACGCCATGTTGAGTTAACATCTGAATCGTGAAAAGTGTTTCCAAATCATGGCAAAACTAAATTAATTATGTTTTAAATGTAAACAGGGTTTGCCTGATTACTGATCATTTCTGCTTTTTTGTCCTCCACGAACCCCCCTGTCATTACTGATAGACCAACAGGCATGTGTGTAGCGGTGCGTGAGCTGGACCTGACGTGCTGCTTTAGGTGACTCGACTTCTTGTAGGCTTTGCTGCAGAATCCACACTTATACGGGCGCTCGTTCTCCACGATGTCCAGATACTGCTGCAGGGCGGCCCGAGAGCTCTGGTTCTGCACCAGTCCTGCGGGATACGGGATACACAACACACACACACACACACGACACGACACACACACACAACACATTGATCAGTAAGACTTCAGGGCTGTTCAGAGTGATCAGAGTGTTTTAAGCTGTCTCACATTACAACAGTTACTGACTCAGACTGAATTAGAACAATGACATACAGGCAGACCAAATATTATTCAGACACCAGATACAATCTGTTATATTGTTTTGCTAGTGTGTGCAGGACACTATAGTTCATTTATGTAAGTGAGGAGAGCAAAGTAAAGTAAACTGTGACATATTATACCCAAATATTCTTCATACAGTGACTTTAAGTGGCTTTAAGCCCCTTTCACACAGAGATTCCGGAAAATACACGGATAAAGTGACCCGGGATTTGACCTGGGTTTGATTTTGGTTCATTCACACTGCCAGTGATATTCCGGAATCAGAGAGTGCGTTCACACACAACCCGTAAAAATCCCGTAAAGACACGTGACATCGATGTGACTTGTAATGTCTCTGCAGCGTCTTCAGTTCGCTTATGAGCTGCGATTTCCACACTTGTGCATTTTTTTTCTCTTTTTTTTTTTTAGTTAAATTTAACAGCTGACAGATATTCAACATAATTCATGTGTGAGACAGTCTAACAGAAGGATGGACAAAACCAGTCAAATATCAACTGAGTTCATAACTCTGAGTTCTTGTCATGTTTTATTACCATTTCTAAACTATAGCGAATAAACTGATAATGTGAGAAATGTTGAAGGTGTCTGAATACATGTCGGTTTGACTGTGTGTGTGTGTGAGTGCAAGCTCTTCTGCAGAGCGGTGGTCTCGTACCCATGTCTGTGATGAGGATGGGCTCCTGGAGAGGGATGTCCGGCAAGGGCAGGTTGCTCCGGGACACTCGCGTCTTGTGGGGTTTTCGGGGGTACTTGTGTTTCTTGTGGTGGATGCTCTTGAAGTGAGAGGTGATGTGAGTCTTCCTGTGGCCTGATGTCCGGAAGAACTTCTCGCAGTGAGGACAGGGGAACGGCCGAACACCTGAGGAAAGGCAGATGCACATCATTTACTCCACCTGTTTTCATGTTCTGATCTGGCAGCGGCTGAAGAAATGTAAGCTTTGGTTTGTTGCTGTTTGTTAAGCCAGTTTTCTCCCTTTAAAGGCGACCTATTCTGCCCTTTTCTTAACCCTCTGATGGTCTTTATTTATGTCTACACTCGTGTTTTTTGGGGTCTCCAGAGACCCCAGACAATAACATTTAATTTTGTAAGATAATAGTTTTTTTTTTTACAAATGTAATTTTATTCTGTTTGTTAATGTTTTTACTCAACATTTGTGCAGTTTTTGGAGAATTTATGATATCTTTTAAATTTCTATAAATAAATAAATAAATATTTATTTAAATAAGCTTTTTACAAAAAACCAGCATTTGATGTAAAATTCACTTTATAAAAGACCCAGATTTCTAACTTTCATTCATGGGGATAACACGGATCATTTTAAATGGTTTAATGTAACATTTTTGGAAAATGCAGTAAAAAAAAAAAAAAAAATCACTTTAACCACTAGATGGCCATAGAGCTCCACTATATGCTATTTGCTATTTGACTACCTGAAAGATATCTTTTCACAAGTTGGATTCAGTTGGATTCATATCTAAATATTATAAAATCTCAATTATAACAAAAATAAAATATTTTTGTCAAAGTTTAGCATTTTTTTGTACTGAACCCCCCCCCCCCCCATAATTTTGACAAATTATAGCCCTACAAATGTTCCTGTGTGTGTGTGTGCATGTGTGTGTGTGTGTGTGTGTGTGTGTGCGTGTGTGTGTGCGTGTGTGTGTGCGTGTGTGTGTGAGTGTGCACATTTTCAATGTGTCAGTGTCACCAATTTATTTTTGTGGTGGTACTGCATTTTGGATGATTTTATTTGACAAATGATAAGAGAACAGTTTTTATAGTCTCAAAAATGTATTCCTCTATATGTGTGTGTGTGTGTGTGTGTGTGTACGCGTGTTGTGAGCAAAATAATTTAGCATTGTGGATGTTTTTTGCATTGGTGGAAGTGTGCCACTTTATTTGTGCCATTTCTGTCGATGTGTTCTGCGTTGTTTCTGATTTTGATGATGAATTTTGTCTATTTTGATTGCGGGGTCTCCAGAGACCCCGAAGACCACGAGTGTCACAATTTTTGTCACGCTAACATAAAAACAGATATCATTCCAATTTAATTTTTTTTTTGTAGATCTAGAAAGTGTGAAGAGCCGTAGAAGGTTTCATACCATTTGGACAAAGGGAACATTTTTTTTAATTTGAGCAAAAGTCATTTGGGGTCAAAAAGACCCCGTAAACCATCAGAGTTTAAAGTCTTGTAGTTTTCAGCCTCTACTAGAACAGGTTTTCCTGCTTGAATGTTGATTATTCTCCTCATATTCTCCATTGTTGCGGCTCCTCTCTTCCCAGTCTGTCAGTAACGCTCTGTTTACTTCCTGTCTCTATGAAGCCCCTCCTTCTGAAAAGCACACTATGCTCTGATTGGTCGGCTGGAGCAGTGTGTTGTGATTGGTCGAGCGCTTCGAGCGTGTTTGGGAAATGTCCCGCCCCTTACCATAACCGCCAGTTTCAACCATAGACTGTAATGAAATATGTTCGTAGTGTGCGTGATGTCACCCGTAGTGTTTCTGAAGCCCAAAGTGGGCGGAGCCGGCCGTCGCCATCTTGGCAGCGTCACTCCCGGATAAACGAAAATGGGCGAAGAGGCGGATTAGCTGAGGTGACGTGGCGCTATCGCTAGCAGACAAACGGCTAGTAGTGACATCAGTGGCAATCCAGCTGTCACTCAAGTGGCCACGCCCTTAATTATGCAGAACTTTAGGGCTTAATATAATTTAAACGGTTGAATTGTAAATTAATTCACCCCCTCACAGTCGTCATGAAGAGCAAAATTAGCTATATAGACCAAAACCACTTTTAGCACCAGACTGTAAACATGTTTATTTCTGCTGTAAAGTTGGGCATTTTAACGTGGAGGTCTATGGGACTGAGTCTCTTCTGCAGCCGGCCTCTAGTGGCCAGTGGATGAACTGCAGTTTAATCACTTTCGTTATGGATTTGAGAGAGAACGCAAGGTTGCCGCTTGGTTCACGCACATGATATCAGGGAGCAGCGCAATACGCACATGACGACAGTGACGGCGGAGTGTAAATCGAGTTTCTCTCCCACTTCTGCTAGTTTACTGAGATCTCTTATCCTGTGCGAACTGGCCATCAATATTACAGACGTCTTGTGGTAAAATTACCATTGTAAAGTTAATCCCGTCCGAATAGGGCTTATGTCAGTAAGAGTGTGTGTCAGTCAGAGGGTGTGTTCTCACCGGTGTGCAGACGCTGATGGACCTTCATGCTCCCCGACGTGGAGAAGCACTTCATGCAGTACGGGCACTCGAAGGCCTTGACCCCGCTGTGGATCTTCATGTGAGCGGTCAGCGTGCTCTTGACGGCGAAGGCACGGAAGCACTGCTTGCACTTGTAGGGCTTCTCGTGTGTGTGGATGCGTATGTGGCGCACCAGATCGCTGGGCTTCTTGAACTCTTTAGAGCAGTACGGACATCCGTGCCACCGAACCCCGTTCTCCTGCCGGATGGTGCCTGAGAACAAGACCACGCTTACTGATCATCACATGACTTCAGGAACTGATCATCACATGACTTCAGGAACTGATCATCACATGACTTCAGGAACTGATCATCACATGACTTCAGGAACTGATCATCACATGACTTCAGGAACTGATCATCACATGACTCCAGAAACTGATCATCACATGACTTCAGAAACTGATCATGACATGACTTCAGAAACTGATCATCACATGACTCCAGAAACTGATCATCACATGACTCCAGAAACTGATCATCACATGACTTCAGAAACTGATCATCACATGACTCCAGAAACTGATCATCACATGACTCCAGAAACTGATCATCACATGACTCCAGAAACTGATCATCACATGACTCCAGAAACTGATCATCACATGACTCCAGAAACTGATCATCACATGACTCCAGAAACTGATCAACACATGACTCCAGAAACTGATCATCACATGACTCCAGGAACTGATCATCACATGACTCCAGAAACTGATCATCACATGACTCCAGAAACTGATCATGACATGACTTCAGAAACTGATCATCACATGACTTCAGAAACTGATCATCACATGACTCCAGAAACTGATCATCACATGACTCCAGAAACTGATCATCACATGACTCCAGGAACTGATCATCACATGACTTCAGAAACTGATCATCACATGACTCCAGAAACTGATCATCACATGACTTCAGAAACTGATCATCACATGACTTCAGAAACTGATCATCACATGACTCCAGAAACTGATCATCACATGACTCCAGAAACTGATCATCACATGACTCCAGAAACTGATCATCACATGACTCCAGAAACTGATCATCACATGACTCCAGAAACTGATCATCACATGACTTCAGGAACTGATCATCACATGACTCCAGGAACTGATCATCACATGACTCCAGGAACTGATCATCACATGACTCCAGAAACTGATCATCACATGACTTCAGGAACTGATCATCACATGACTCCAGAAACTGATCATCACATGACTCCAGAAACTGATCATCACATGACTTCAGAAACTGATCATCACATGACTCCAGAAACTGATCATGACATGACTTCAGAAACTGATCATCACATGACTCCAGAAACTGATCATCACATGACTTCAGAAACTGATCATCACATGACTTCAGGAACTGATCATCACATGACTCCAGAAACTGATCATCACATGACTTCAGAAACTGATCATCACATGACTCCAGAAACTGATCATCACATGACTTCAGAAACTGATCATCACATGACTTCAGGAACTGATCATCACATGACTTCAGGAACTGATCATCACATGACTCCAGAAACTGATCATCACATGACTTCAGAAACTGATCATCACATGACTTCAGGAACAGTGACTCAGTGTCAGTGTTGCAGGCCTGTAAAGCATACCGAGCATCTGCGGAGGCTTTTTGATGATGCTTCTCTTCTCCTTCTTGAGGACGGTGTCAGTCATGAGTATTCTGGAGGGCGCGGGTCCATCTCCAGCTGAGGTCGGGGCGAGCGTGTCCATCTGGAGCTTCTCTGATCCGCCGGGAGCGTCCGGATGAACTGGGATCTCAGTCAGTCCACTGTTCTCAAGAGCTTGCTGGGAAAACACCACAAAGCCTCATGAACTGCATTTCTAAATCACTTTAGAATATTTCCTGAGAAACTTTTCTACCCTAAGTTTAGCCCTCGTTTAAGACATTCTTCTTTCAGACGAATACAATCAGAGTTATATAAAAAAATGTCATGGCTCTTCCAAGCTTTATAATGGCAGTGAATGGCTGCTACTGTTTTAAGTCCTTAAAAGTGCATCTGTCTATCATAAAAGTGCATCCATCATAAAAGTGATTGTCATGGACAGATGCACTTTTAAGGACTTAAAACAGTAGCAGCCATTCACTGCCATTATAAAGCTTGGAAGAGCCATGACATTTTTTAATATAACTCTGATTGTATTCGTCTGAAAGAAGAATGTCATACACACCTAGGATGACTTGAGGGCGAGTAAATCATGGGATAATTTTCATTTTTGGGTGAACTATCCCTTTAAGAGGGCGTGTCTCCTTTAAGACTTCGATGTAAACGCCCACTGCTATGATTGGGTGACATCTCTCTCTCTCACTGGGACAGGTGTTGTACCTGTAGGATGTCCTGGTTGATGGGCGTGCCGATGGCCTGTCCAGGGGGAGGAGCCTGAGCGCTGTCTGAGGTCACATGGTCCGAGAGCTCCAGCAGCTGCTGGATGACATCAGTCACGCCCTCTGACCCCTCGGGACCCTCGGGACCCTGATCAACCCTGGCATTCCCCTTCTGGACAACACAGGAACACAGAGGCAGACTTCACAGGTGAGCTGCAGGTGTACATGAGATCAACACGCTTTTCACACTACAGTTAAACCTGGGTTAGGAAGGATATAATACAATTTCAAGTAAGGTGAGAAAGAATTGAATGGAAAATGTTTCATTAAAGAGGATCTACTATGCCTTGATGATGTGTTTGGTCTCTACTAGAGCCGGTTTTCCTGCTTGAATGTTGATTATTTTCCTCATATTCTCCATTGTTGCGGCTCCTCTCTTCCCAGTCTGTCAGTAACGCTCTGTTTACTTCCTGTCTCTATGAAGCCCCTCCTTCTGAAAAGCACACTGTGCTCTGATTGGTCGGCTGGAGCCGAGTGTTGTGATTGGTCGAGTGCTTTAAGTGTATTTGGGAAACGTCCCGCCCCTTTCCATAACCGCCAGTTTAACACACTACTGACCAACTCAACCAGGCCCCGCCCCTTTATTCTGCGCATTAATTATTATAATGAGGAATATTGTGACGTGTTCATTCCCGGAAGAAACTCAAGACTACAATGGAGGCGTTTCAGAAGCATTGACACTGTTATAGAGAAGAACTGGAGCTTCTTCATGATCACACAGCAACATTACACACTAAACACAGATGCTGTATTCAGTGAATCCTCTTTAGAGAGGAGATGATCTCAGACTGATCTCACCTGTGCTGCTGGCTCCTCCACCTCCATTACTGAGATGTGCATTTTGCTGATGTGAGCGTTGAGGCTGCCAAGCTTCTTATAGACGCAGCTACAGTCCAAACAGCGGAAGAGTTGAGCACCGGACGTCTGAAACACAGATCTCATCAGCAAGAGTCCCACTCCAGTGAAGTGTAAACCAGTTAGTATTATGATGTTGGCAAATATAAAACGAACCAACATTGTGATTATTGCAGTGATTTTATTTGGCCATTAACGTTCCTAAAAACATTGCCAGCAGACTCTTTCCACATCGAACGAGGAGTATAAGTGTGAGACGATATATGATAGAGATGATATAAATAGGTAAATGTAAATCATTTTGACCCGGGGGAAATGTAAATCTACTAATTTAAAGGTAAATAAAATAATACAAATAATAAAAACTTGCATAGAAAAAATACTATCAAAATGAAATGAAATAAGCTTTCTGGACAAAAAAAACGTAAGTATAATTTTAGGGCCACACACACATGCTGACGGGCTGCAGGAATGCTGGGTAATGCAGAAGTGTTACCTGAGAGTGGACTCTCTGCACGTGTGAGTGCAGGTTCCCCTTCTGGGAGAAGGATGCGGGACACAACACACACAGGTGAGGCTTCTCTCCGGTGTGCCGACCCATGTGTGTCTGCAGGACCACCTTCTGGTTAAACGCCTTCCCACAGTGAGAACACTTATACGGCCTCTCACCTGCAGCACAGGAACACACACACGCTCAGACACAATACAGACACACACACAGCAGAATACAGACACACACACATCAGACACACACAGCAGAATACAGACACACACACATCAGACACACACAGCAGAATACAGACACACACACACGCTCAGACACAATACAGACACACACACACACACACACACACACACACACACACACCTGTGTGGATGCGTATGTGCCGCACGAGCTGGCTGGGCTTCACACACACACACACACACACGCACACACGCACACACGCACACACGCACACACGCACACACGCACACACACACACACCTGTGTGAATGCGTATGTGCCGCACAAGCTGGCTGGGCTTCACACACACACACACACACACACACACACACACACACACACACACACACACACACACACCTGTGTGGATGCGTATGTGCCGCACGAGCTGGCTGGGCTTCACACACACACACACACACACACACACACACACACACACACACACACACACACACCTGTGTGGATGCGTATGTGCCGCACGAGCTGGCTGGGCTTCACACACACACACACACACACACCTGTGTGGATGCGTATGTGCCGCACGAGCTGGCTGGGCTTCACACACACACACACACACACACACACACACACACACACACACACACACCTGTGTGGATGCGTATGTGCCGCACGAGCTGGCTGGGCTTCTTGAAGGTCTTCCCGCAGTGGTGGCAGATGTTCTTGAATCCTCTCCGGTCGATGTTCTTGTAGTTCCTCGAGCTGGTTAGGATTGGCCTGAAGATAATGGAGGATCAGACAGTGAGCAACAGAGCTGAGGCGGCACACACAGGACATCAGCAGTGATGTGGACATGACCTGAGCTGAGTTTAGGGCACATGTTGTTCTCTTCCTAGCAGATGTTGAGATTGGTGTGTGTGTGATTCTCAGTTGTTTCGGATATGATGCACAGATTTTACGAGTAACCATTTACAAAGTCATCAAGTGTGTGATGTCGAGTGTTTTCTGTCTCTCTGTAAGCGCACTGCACTCGCAACCAGATGGATGAACTTGTTGGTTCTCAGTTTGATCATTCTTGTTTCATTTATTTTCAATATCTGATGTGAATTATCCATTGTTGCTTTCATTACAGCTATAAATGATATTCAAAAACACATTAGACGCTTTTAACATTAAATAAAGCACATAATCCGTATCTGAGATTATCGTTGTCATACTTTGTATGTTGTTTTTCCAGGTTAGGACAAAAACTCTGGTTAACATGGAAAAGACCCTTTTATTGTGTCTGGTGAGATCAGGGATCAGGGATCTAGTGCTGCTCTACTCAGGACAGGTCGAGGAGGGTCAAAACCACACATTTTGCAGCTTGTTTTCATAGTACCATTAACTTTTGTTTTCGTGAACAAATGACTCGCTCATCCCTGAAAGTTTAGTTCGTGCAAAAATGAAAACGATGTGATCATTCCCTCATGTTGTTCCAAATTAGCATGACTTCCCAATGTTCACCAGACTCATTTGAACAAATCTTTCCTTTTACACTACATGAACTGTGTCTGCATGCAAAAGTGCTGCGGGAACCTTTGTCTTGTGAAGACAGCAAGGCTGTACTGGTCTTGTCAGCACACACACCTGGTCTTGGCGTGGCTCCTCAGGTGTTCCCGGAGCTGGCTGTGCGTGGGGAACTCTCGGCCACAGGTTCTGCAGGAGTGTGTGTTGCTCCCGCTGAGCTCCTGCCGGTGCTCCTCCAGATGCACAGAGAGCTGACTCTGCAGGATAAACTCGTCTCCACACTCCGAGCACAGGAAGTTCTGATGACACAGAGCACACGCCACTGATGATGATGATGATGATGATGATGATGAAGAGATCAGTTAACCAAAGGTTCAACTCCTCAAGAAGCTTCCAGTGGAATTAATTAACCCTCATCCTTCCCTTTTTTAAATTGAGTGTTGATCGGAGGGGTCCAAGACCCCAGGACTTCTGTCGTACTTGAGCCACGAATGCACTTTTTATTCACTGTATAAGGCCATATAGAGTCATGAAATATCATGTTATATTATGTTATTTCCACAAGAGGTCTGCAAAGACACCCGATGTAAGATATGTAGAGCTGCATTAAAAGGGTCATGCATGAAATTGTGAGTTAGTTTGAATTTAAGTTGAAAGAATGTGAAGAATGTGCTTAATTTACTAACTTACAATTGATTTATTATTTATTGATCAAATCTAGAAATTGAAAGGTAAATCAAATTAAAAAAAAAATCTCCCCAAAAATTGCATTAAAAAATATAAAAATGAAAAAATATATAATAATAATTAAGTATAATGGAAGGATTTGTAACAGAACATGAGGAAAGATGAAGTTACCGACCTCTTCTTTCTCGTGGACCATGACATGAGCCTTCAGACTGGCCACTCTGGAGAACTTCTTGTGGCACACGGGGCATTTGGCCTCGCTGGTGGCGTGAGTGGATTTATGAAGGTTGAGATTGTACTCCACATTAAAGGACACCGGACACTGGTCACACCGATACGGCTGCGTGCAGGAGGAGTGAGGAACAGGTCGTTATCAGCATGACAAACACATCTATTACACTCTCTGCTCCCCCACAGAACCTTCCAGTGATCAGTTCTTAAAACAACCATTGTTTTCTTTGTGTTTAATAATCTAAAGAACCTTTTTACACTATATAGAATATTTTGTGGAATGGAAAGAGTCCATGGATGTTAAAGGTTTTTCATGGAACCATCAATGCCGCGTTTCCATCACCCTTCAAATTGAAAACTGAAAATACGCCCAATGGAAACACGTCAATTGCGCGAAAACTCTCATATATCGCAAAATTATTTTTTTTACGCTCACATGAGGAGGTTTTTCAGGCAATTCGAAAAAGGAATATTTCACAAAACTGCAGTGGAAACAGTTTTTCCGCATTTACAGTCCCTGACGTACGTTCTTTAAAGATGGGGCGGTGTGATCTCACAGAAGATGAGGCAGAGATCTCTATTAAACTCATAAAAGACAAAAGTATCATGGGAATACTTGATTCTAAACAACAAAGAAATGCCTCAATTGATCACAGATCTTGAAGCAGATCTGATGGAGAAACAGGCAGAAACTCCTCATGCGAGCGGCTCCCAGTATAAGGGGCTTTCCTGGCCAGTAATGCCTGGATAACACACTACGTCTCCTTCCATTATAATAATGGCTAGTTCTATAAACCTACCAACATCCATCGCCATGAGGTCTGGAATGACTTATCACGAGAGGAAAACATTTAGTTTTATTCGCATAACTGGAAAAAATGTTGGTAAATGGAAACGCCGTCATTTCGAAATAGTTTTTTATCGATATTTAGAAAATATCGCAAAGTTTTGAGCAAATCTGTAATGGAAACGTGACTAATAAACTCTACTTTTAGTTGTTTGTTACAATGCGCTGAGAACATTAGACAGGTTTACATACACAAGCATTCTGAAACTTCATATTATTCATAAAATCTGTAATCTGTATATAAACATTACAGCTTTTTTCCTTGTGGAGAATGAAGAGAAACTGTTGTATCAGAGGTGAGAGTCAGAGGCTAATGTGAGTGTGTGAATCAGTGCTGGAGAGGATTCAGAAGCTTTAAAACGAGCTCAAACAGCTTCACGATGTCATCTGGGGTGTTCATTATTCTTTCCCACAAGAACTGGACTCTCTACTTAAGGGCACAGGTACATCAGGGCATGTAAAAGTGTGACTTATAGACCTAAAAGTCACTTTTTATAGTGAATTGAAATTTTTTCTAGTTATTACTGTATGTTGAGCTCTAAAATATTCATCAGGTAGAAATTGCTGTTTGCGAATAAAAACATATTTTTTAAAACCCTGTAATCAAGGACTAGAAAAGTAATGTAAATCCGTTGCTATTAAAGTGTAAACCCAGAAGAACATTTGATTAACATTTGACATTTGATTGAGTTATGAACCATCTACTGATCATTCACACCATTATTAGACAGCTTGGCTTTATGAGCCTGTTCAAGAAACATGTGTTGAATGATATGGTCCTGTCTCAGATCTGGTGTGAGATGATGATGATGATGATGATGATGATGGTGATGATGAAGTGCGGTCTCTTGCCTTGTCGTTGACCTCATGCTCTCGCAGGTGTCTCTGAAGTTGACTCTCACTGGGATAATTCTGGGAGCAAATATTACATTTGTTCTCGGCCTGCTTCTGGCTCTCTGAGCCGGCTCCCGGACCTCCGTCTGAAGAAGACAGAAGACAGCCAATGAGGACAGAGGACAGAAGACAGCCAATGAGGACAGAGGACAGCCAATGAGGACAGAGGACAGAAGACAGCCAATGAGGACAGAGGACAGAAGACAGCCAATGAGGACAGAGGACAGAAGACAGCCAATGAGGACAGAGGACAGAGGAAGGCTCTACAAGCATCAGTTCGGTTAGTTTCGGCTAACACATTTCAGCTGAAGTGGTTTTGGACGGAGGACTGGAATCATTGACCATTTAATATGTGCTTCTCCGTCCAGCATCTGTTTCATGCACACAATGTGGATAAACTACAACTCATAATCCTGCCAGCTGTGTGGATGTTCAGCACTGGGTTGACAATATCGATTTCACGACTTTAATCAAAATATTATTAAAACTCACTGTTTTCTGTTGATGCGCGAACAAAACTTCACTAAACATTACCTATAGCTCCTGCCATCCAATAATCACAGTAATCTTTGTGCTTTGATACTTTGATATGCAACAAGGTCTCACAATTTAAATGGTCAATTTTACTACGAAATTCAGTCAGTAAATGTGTGTGTTTGTGTGTTTGTGTGTGTGACAGATGACCCGATCATCTCCTCCTCTTTACTACTATACAGCAGCAAACAAACATGATGAATGTTGAGAGATACAGAACTAATGATGACTGACATCACTCATGTCTCATGTAATCCACCAATCAGTGTTTCCACAGCAGAGAGACGTCAGTAAACCAGCTGGAGAACAATATAACGTCTCGATCACCTCAGACTCAGTGGCCATAAACTCAAGATCAAACATCTATTTTGATGCATCATTACAATTCATGAAACTAATAAAAAAAAATCTAATATTAATACAATTATATAAAACTATTCTAAAATAAGTTAAAAAACAAAGAATGTTAAAAGAAATTCTAAGCAAGTTATAAATCTGAGTTAAGATCAAATAGTTCAGAGATATAGTTAAATGAGATATAGTGGATCCAGCGGGAGTAAAGCTCTGAGAAACACTTTAAACAACTGGATGATGTTATTCAGGACAGGTAATAGCCTATAGTTTCTGTTTAGTGTCGATACAACCTGGGCTCAGATCTCAACCGTACAGTGATCTCAGTTTACAAACACCTTGCAGAATATCTGATAAATGTTCAGAAAAATGTTAATAATTCATAACAAAATAAAAGGCATCATGAAATTAGTTTGTTGTTTTTCACTGAATAAGCTCTGAATAAGGTCTTTCACATTACAGATGTTTACATACAGTCCACAACACAAAATACTCACTAAACTTATAACACTGACCCCATTCAAAAGTTTACATACTCGACCCTAATGATGGTGACTACAAAAATATTTTATTTTTCTGATTTGGGCGTGAGCTTGAGGTCTGATTGGTTACTGCAGTATTTTGGGTGGGACCTTGAGGTCTGATTGGTTACTGCAGTATTTTGGGCGGGAGCTTGAGGTCTGATTGGTTACGACAGCATTTTGGGCGGGAGCTTGAGGTCCGATTGGTTACTGCAGTATTTTGGGGCGGTAGCTTGAGGTCTGATTGGTTACTGCAGTATTTTGGGGCGGTAGCTTGAGGTCTGATTGGTTACTGCAGTATTTTGGGGCGGGAGCTTGAGGTCTGATTGGTTACTGCAGTATTTTGGGGCGGGAGCTTGAGGTCTGATTGGTTACTGCAGTATTTTGGGGCGGTAGCTTGAGGTCTGATTGGTTACTGCAGTATTTTGGGGCGGGAGCTTGAGGTCTGATTGGTTACTGCAGTATTTTGGGGCGGGAGCTTGAGGTCTGATTGGTTACTGCAGTATTTTGGGGCGGGAGCTTGAGGTCTGATTGGTTACTGCAGTATTTTGGGGCGGGAGCTTGAGGTCTGATTGGTTACTGCAGTATTTTGGGGCGGTAGCTTGAGGTCTGATTGGTTACTGCAGTATTTTGGGGCGGGAGCTTGAGGTCTGATTGGTTACTGCAGTATTTTGGGGCGGGAGCTTGAGGTCTGATTGGTTACTGCAGTATTTTGGGGCGGGAGCTTGAGGTCTGATTGGTTACTGCAGTATTTTGGGGCGGAAGCTTGAGGTCTGATTGGTTACTGCAGTATTTTGGGGCGGGAGCTTGAGGTCTGATTGGTTACTGCAGTATTTTGGGGCGGGAGCTTGAGGTCTGATTGGTTACTGCAGTATTTTGGGGCGGGAGCTTGAGGTCTGATTGGTTACTGCAGTATTTTGGGTGGGAGCTTGAGGTCTGATTGGTTACGACAGCATTTTGGGCGGGAGCTTGAGGTCTGATTGGTTACTGCAGTATTTTGGGCGGGACCTTGAGGTCTGATTGGTTACGACAGCATTTTGGGCGGGAGCTTGAGGTCTGATTGGTTACTAGGGGTGCACGATTCAGAAAATTTCACGATTCGATACCGATTTTTTGTCTCAAGATTCGATTCAAAATCGATTTTCGATTCAAAAACGATTCTCGATTCAAAAAACGATTCACAGTATGTAAATGTAGTTGACTTTTTCCTGTGTGATTGCAGTAGACATACAATTTAAAAGAAAATAAATAACAAATTAAATGAAGTTTGATATTACTTTGTCTTCATAAAAACTTTTGCAACTAAACAGTGCAAAGTGCCAAGCTTTGGCCAGCTTTCGAATACATTTAATTCAAGTTTAAATTAAAACTTAAATACTTTTTTTTTTTTTTTTTTACATTTAGCTTTAAAGTGCTGTAGTCAGATCAAACAAACAATACTGCTAAATGTAGTTTAAGGAGTAGGCTATTGACGGCAAAATAGGCTACAGAATATTTCGTTCTGTATTGACAGGTGCAATTTTTGAAAATCGAAAAAAAAATTATATCTGCATTTATGTCAAAACCTAGACTTTCAAACATCAAAATGTCGTTTATTAATATGAATATTCGTGTCAAAATGACATATAAACATTCTATTTTGCCTGGAAACGCTTCCAACACGCTTGCGTGTCGCGAGAAAAATAGGCGTCGGTTCTATTTCTAGCATGCACACGTTTTCCGCACGACTCGGGCCACACCTGAGACTCGCGTGTCACGCAGGCTGTGTGCAAGCTCTAACCTGTTAACATGGGAGCCGAAATAAAAACAGACACGCCACAAAGCCAGCCAGCCAGCCTTCTGCTCCGCTTCGCTTCTGCTGCACTTCTTCTTTTGGCTATGACAAGAGTGTGCAGGCGTAAGTGTGAATTCGATGCAGCGCCATCTATGGGAATGGCAAGCTAAACTCATTTCAGGACAATACCAAAAAATGTATATTTCAAAAAAAAAAAAAAAAAAAAACAAGAATCGATTTTTGGAATTCTATGAATCGATTTTGAATCGGTAACGACCTTGATGTCTGATTGGTTATGACAGTATTTTGGGGCGGGACCTTGAGGTCTGATTGGTTACTGCAGTATTTTGGGCGGGACCTTGAGGTCTGATTGGTTATGACAGTATTTTGGGGCGGGACCTTGAGGTCTGATTGGTTACTGCAGTATTTTGGGCGGGAGCTTGAGGTCTGATTGGTTACTGCAGTATTTTGGGCGGGAGCTTGAGGTCTGATTGGTTACTGCAGTATTTTGGGCGGGAGCTTGAGGTCTTATTGGTTACTGCAGTATTTTGGGCGGGAGCTTGATGTCTGATTGGTTATGACAGTATTTTGGGGCGGGAGCTTGAGGTCTGATTGATTACTGCAGTATTTTGGGGGCGTGAGCTTGAGGTATGATTGCTTATGACAGTATTTTGGGCGGGACCTTGAGGTCTGATTGGTTACTGCAGTATTTTGGGTGGGACCTTGAGGTCTTATTGGTTATGACAGTATTTTGGGTGGGACCTTGAGGTCTTATTGGTTATGACAGTATTTTGGGCGGGACCTTGAGGTCTTATTGGTTATGACAGTATTTTGGGTGGGACCTTGAGGTCTTATTGGTTATGACAGTATTTTGGGTGGGAGCTTGAGGTCTTATTGGTTATGACAGTATTTTGGGCGGGACCTTGAGATCTGACTGGTTACGACAGTATTTTGGGCGGGAGCTTGAGTTCTGATTGGTTAGAGTTAGGAAAGTATGGCATTCAGACTCCAGGGTAGGTTCGCACCAGCCGTTCGTAAGTTCTTTCTTGAGTTGGAACGTAAAGTCCACACTAGAGCCGTAGTAACTACTAGCTAGTTTGTAACTAACTCTGTACTTTGTTCCGTTGCACCATTTGTTCGTAAGGCAGAACGTTGTTAGCAGGTCGTAAGCTCTCCGTAATGCATAGTCACATAATATGACGTTTAGCCTTGATGATCCAATAGCAGCCTTCAAAGACGTGAGCAGAAGTTGTGTTGAAATGCCGTGAATTTCAGTTCATCCTTCATTCTTTTGCCTCACGTTACTAACGGTAAAAATAAGTTTCCATTAAATACGATAGCCTACTTGATCATGAATAACAGAAGTGTTTTTATATGTAAATAACATTCAGAAACTGTATTTGAAATGAAATTAATAAGGATCAATAAATATTGATACAAAAAACATAGAAAATTACGTTTATTGATTATGAATGATATTTGACATGCACAACATGGACTGATGCACACAGCAGCGCGCTGTTTAGGACGGGTTCTTGTTAAAGACAGCCGCTAACAAATAAATCTTTTCACATAATGTTCTCTCTCTTAAACTGTAAGCGAGTGATGGTGAATTGCACTAATGTGGGACACCTAAGGTCTAGTGTTTGTAGGTCCCCCATAAATACATGAATGACCGTGAAACTATGGGTTAGACAAAGCTGTGGTGTCATGTGATCAAAATCACAAGACCTATCAAATGTCCAGTCATATTTGAGGGTGGAGCAATCATCAAACAGGAGGCACCTTGTGTGAAGACCATCCGAAGGTTAGTGACAGAGTTTTAACAAATTTGATATTAAGGAGTTAAATACATTTTAAACAAAGCAATCCTGCTACTTTTTAGCCTAATATACTTATGAAATGTTTGTCCATCAAAAAATAGTGTAACTTTGTGTGTATAAACTATATATTTTATTTTTTTTTTTATCAAATTTCCTAGTGTCCCACATTAGGAAATGTGGTTTCCAAATCCGGGACAGCATGATCAGCCTAATGTGGGACAGTACTTCAATGAGTCAAACATGTGTGGTGGGGCATGACTTGTGGGACAGACATGGTTATTTACATGGTTTTAGTCTTGTAATGCAATATTACAATCCTGTTAATGCAGATTTTAAAGTCATGTGAATTTTTTTATTCTTGGAGGGCAGTTAGAAGGCTCTTATTTTGTGTGTATGTGTGCATGCGCATGCGTATGTACGTGTGTGTCTCTCTCTCTCTCTGTGTGTGTGTGTGTGTGTGTGTGTGTGTGTGTGTGTGTGTGTGTGTGTGTGTGTGTGTGTGTGAGAGTGTGTGTGTGTGTGTGTGTGTGTGTGTGCGTGTGTGTGTGTGTGTGTGTGTGTGTGTGTGTGTAAAAGGTAGGTAGTTGACTTAAAATGAAAAATAAATTTAAAAACGCAGTAGAAAACCAATAAAGCCATTCCTCTTAATTTTATGCATCTGATTAATTCAATGAAATGTATTTCAGATCATAATGGCAAAGGTGAGTAAGACAGGGACAACTGGAAACGTTTTCAACTGGAGTTAACAGCACGTTTATGAATAAAAGTTTGTTCAAGCTGTGTTGTTATTTGTTGTTAAGTAAACTGAACTAGATAATATTGTATTATCGGTCTGATGATGTTCAGTTATCCATGTTTCATCCATCCATAACCAAGAGAATTACTAACAAAGATTTAAGAGAGAATCTAAAATAAAATAAGATATTACTATTCTACATATCAATGTGATTTTTGGTCTTTTATCATAGATTTTCCAGTGTCCCACATTGGGGACACAACTGTCCCACATTAGGAAGCTGCAGATTGTCTCAGACAACTTGCAATAAGAGCACTAATATGTCTATAATTTCTCTTATGAATGTGTTATCTGAATTTTCTCTTTTGATTTGATTAGGACACATCCTGTTTTTTTTAAAATGGTATTGGGTGTGGATTTAATGTTTTGGTTACACATCGCAATATGTCACAGAAGTCTGAAGTGCAAAGAATGTCCCACATTAGGGCAGTTCACTTGTCTAAAGAACTGAAGTCTGTCAGGTAGAAGAAGAGCTTATTGATGCTCAGTCTGTCTGATATTTTATTCCAACCGTTACTCCTGATCGGAGGCTGACATAAATATTTAGTTTATACGTAGAGTTACGCTTCAACTAAGTTAGAAGTGCGTAAGTCGTAACTTAAGGCCAATTTATACTTCTGCGTCGAGTGTACGCCGTAGTGTACGTCGTAGGCTACGCACGTAGGCGACGCCGTCGTGAGCATTTATACTTCTGCGAATGTCTGTGTTGCTCTGCAGTTACACCGCCGAAACGCTAGTTGGCGCGGGTGGGTTTTAATGTTCCACTGTGTTTACATTCCTCGCGGCTGTTTTGAGTTTAGGTTTCTACGAGCAATGGCGACTGAAGGAGTCATACAGATGGCTGTATTTCCGCTAGGGCTGCAGCTATCGATTCTTTTTGTAATCGATTAATCTAGCACTTAATCGATCGATTAATCGAGTAATCGGATAAAAAAATTTAGTGTGTTTTTAAACAACCAAAACAAATAATGCATAACGAAAATGATGTGGCTGTAAAATGATCAAGCATTTGGCTTTTATTTCTCAAAAAACAAACAAAAAAAACAGAGGTATTTATTCCAACTCCAACATTTGGCTCCAAAACTAAGCCTATTTATTGTAATTTTTACCCATTTAGTGTTTATAAGTGCCAGTGCCAACAATTATATAACAATACAGTTAAGTCAACTTTATACTGTAAAACATGTATAACGTAAAACTATCAATACAAACTTACATAGTAAAGGCCATTTGGCCTTAGTTTTGTCTTCTTAATACAACATTACAAAAAAAGGATTGCACCTTCTGCAAATTACCCACCTGAGAACAAAAATAAATGAAATGAATATAAAATATCAAGCCAAACAGGTACACAATGTATACAATTTATAAAAAAAAGAAGTGTAGCTTTGAAAAGGGGAATGTTTTACTGCAAATATGCATTTTGTTAAATAGAAAAAGAACAGCATTTTGTTTTTCACTTAGGCTAGTTGAAGTATATTAACACGTTTTGTAGTATTATATTTTTTTGTTAATTGAAAATGTTCTATGCTCAATTTACTTTGGTAGCCGATTATAATGTCTTCCCCAAAAGTACGAGTGGATTGGAGAGGCTGGGGAGTTAAATTGTTTGTTGTTGTCTGTAACTATTTGGCAGACGTGACATAGCCTACATACAAGGTCTCGCAAAGACTGCAATACAATATTTGTTCCTCCGTCACGTCCCGGTGTATACAGTGAATGCATGCTGAAATTATTGTTGCGTGGCTACATAAAAGTTTAAGCATATGTGATGCATTGCCGCAATTGGTCTGACTGGCGCGTGAGAGAGACGAGGGTGCGTGTGCGTGTGTGTGTGTGTGTGTGTGTGTGCGTGTGTGAAGCGGTTCTTTTTTTAGGCTATACTCTCTTGCAATTGAACGTGAATACATTTACTACTTAAAAACATCCAAGCTAAACATCATATCTAGTCAAACCGCATCACGACATCACTACAAATACAGTATGGGATTAAAATCAGCGAACATCAATGTGTAGGCACGGGCGGAAATATTGGCGCTGGGTCAAAAAAAAAAAAATGCGGGGGTTACCTTGTTTCAGCGACGCTGAAAGGAAGCGATCCCAAAACTTTAGACATTCTCTGCCGTTTATGGACATCTTTACTCTCGCCATCGCGCCAACTGAATTCAAAATATATCACGCGCTATGGTGTGCTTCCTGAACACTGAACAACGGTCCGTGTGAAACAATCTGATCCATGCGCGTATAGTGCGCGTCATAGGAATTTAACGAGGCTTCGAGGCAGAGTTTTTGCCTCGAGGAATTTTTGTAATCGAGTAAATCGAGTAACTCGATGAATCGTTTCAGCCCTAATTTCCGCACTTCTTCAAGCAATCTCTCGGTCACTTGGTCTATTTCCATGACTCTTCACTGATCTTCGGAATTAAAAAATGGCGGGCGGGCGGTGCAGAGTGCAGAAGATCATTCCGGAAATGCGTAGGAGGAAACGCGATGCTATCCAGCCGACCAATCACAGATCTTGCGGTCCGCGTCGCCACGACGCGTAGTTACATTTGTGAGAGGAGGTGCGCGTCAGGGTACGGCGAAGGGTACGACGTATGGTACACGTCAATGCGTATGCTACGCCGTACCTTCTACGCGCACCCGACGCAGAAGTATAAATTGGCCTTTAGTGTCCATCTACGTCACAACTAGGCTAAGCACAGCTGGTGCAACCGGCCCCACAACTATAAAGCGAAAAGTTTGACTAAAGTGAATAGTTCTCCCGTCTGAATGGCATACCGTCCAGAAACACAGCGATTGCTGGAATCACTTTTATTATGAAAAACATTTAAGTGCAAGATTTGCAGCCAAAATAACAAATGAGGCCTAACGAGAACACTAATGTAAAGATGACTGTGAATTCTTTAGTTTAGTTTCAAGGTGTCAGTGGCTTTTGGGTGCCGTAAAATGTATAAAGAACTATTTCATGTATAGATTAAATAGTTCTCATCTAGCCAAACAACATCCGCGCTGACAGTCATTAAACAGGCTACTCCGTCCTCCTAGGGGTTTCATGAGTGTTACCAATCTTGGATTTTGGTCTCTCAAAAGATTTGGCCATGGTCAGGCAATACAGTTATGGAGAAAAAGTGATAAAAACAAGTGTCTCATATGTTCTACATGCACTGAGTAATTTAGATCAAACTTCAACTATGTTCGGTCAAGGATCTATTTTTGTTAGTTAGTTATCTTATAATGTAATGCCCTTCAGAAGCTACATTACTCACGTGTTTCCCAGAAATGTCTTATAATATCATCATTCATAGACATCAATGCACATACTTGAATATGTTATATTGTTTAGATAGCCAGGGAAAATAATGTGGTTGGAGTTTAACGGTCTTATGAGTTTTAAGGACAATAAAATCATTTTAATTCAGTGCATTTATGCTGTGATGGTGGTCTTTGAATAATGTGCGATAATAAATGAACTTGTTTTTCTAATGGGAATAGGTTCAAGGTATGAGAACAAATGTTTTTGTCTGAACATTACAGAAAACTGGAACCGACTCTCTGTTGAAAAGGGGTTCTGTGTGCAGACAGTGATGTGTGTCTAACCCTACCACCAGCAGTCGCTTGCTTATTTCTCCAGCAACACTGAAGACAACAGTATAGTTTACTCCAATCAGCCTGTTCAAAAAACTCTTCTCGAGCATCAGCGAATGTTTGCGGTGAATCAGAGTTTATCAAATAGATCATCTAAGCCTCATCAGGCTTTTTTAACACATGAACGAAAACTACTTGCAATGTTAATAAATCACCTGCAGCTTTAATAGATATTTTTGTGACTTTCCATCAATGTTATTAAAAGTTTTGCAAAGTTCCTTCATCAGTGACCAGTTGCATAAACTGTTGTTCAGACTAGTCTTAAATTATTTTTTTTCATTTTTTTATTCAAGATTGGTCATAACTTTATAACATTAGTAACATAAAAAGGTAGATTGGTCTAATTTTACTCCAAAAAGTGATATTGATTACACCTTGGCTAACTGCTAGTGGGACAAACTAGTTCTTAAGACATAGCTGTTAAAATTATGCTACTATTACATTTTATATAATATAACAGTCAACAATGCCAGCTGCTGGTTACCTCAACTGTTTAAAGTTACAGGCTAAATACGTGCCTGTTTACTAGCAAAGTACCATAGTAAACCTGCTAAAGGAAGAAAACCTTTCGGCTGACCAGAGAACTGTGTTTTAATGAAGGTTTTGTTCAGCTAGTAAAGTGTGGAGAGCAAGTACACATTACACCGATCTGCTTATTCTTCAAATCAACAAGACACACAGTGTCAACAGCATGAGGAATCATCACAGCATCTGTACATTATCCCCAGAATAGCCTGTAAACACAGCTAACACGACAGCTCGACTAGTTCTAGCCCTCCTCACTGATGTACGGAAGCTTTAGCTAACATTAGCATCGATGCGGATCAGCTCAAAAAGCGCTTTAATTAAGTGTACATGTTTCTCTAGTGCAGGCGAGTGACATCTGAAGTGTGTGAGAGGAGCATTCTCTCAATCTGCAGCACACGAGCGTGTTATTAATATCATTCCGCCGCAATCACTCCTGCAGCAACACACACACACTCACACAGAGCAATACTATATCCGGGGACTATATACACGCGCTTCAAATGGCTTTCTCTACTCTTCTGCCCCATTATAGACATGCACTACGCACTTAAACAAACAGCTCATGGTGTGAGGTTTTTATTTGTGAGACTGCGGTTGACTTTACCGGTTTCGCTGTCATCTTTAACCCTCTGTTTTCGCGGCCGGCCCCGCGGCATAGTTCCAGTTTAGAGCGGGTGTAGTGTGAGCGATTCGGATTCAAAATGGCGGCGGGTTGAGCGAGCCGAGACAGAAGCGCCAGATCTGAGATCACACTGGAGGAACGGCGACACCTAGCGGATAGACTCGCACTGCACTGCGCGTGTCACGGACAACTATAAATGGTTGCTTCTTTCTGTAAACAGTCAATAAATTGAACGTACTTGGAAAATAGGTTACATTTCATTACATTAAATGGATTTGAATTACTTTTTATGTCTTTCATGTCAAGGAATATTGCGCGAACTTTAAAGGGGCGGAGCTACAGGGGTGCCGTTAGATTTTCGGTGAATGGGCGGAGCTAACAATAACATCCCTAACGAAAATTACCATGGTTTTATTAAAAATACCTGTTCATTTATGCCCGATAGTTTGTCATTGTGTCCCATGTTATGTTTTTATTTAATGATTACAGCCATTGATTAGCCAGTTTATAATTAGGATACACTCTCCAAGTAAACGAGGAAAAGTAGGGTAAGACAATAAGTTTAATAAACACTTTTTTGTTATAATGGGTAGCCTAGCCTAAAACTCTCTTCATATCCTGATAGGAATCAATAATAGAAGTGATATAAATATTAAAACATGTAAATCTTCTGTGGAAGTCTCAGTACTAAAAAATATGCGGTCCGAAATGCAAGGAAAATTATGTTCAACCTGCCAGTCAACATATGTATTTCCATACCGCAAACATTACACGTCATCAGCGCTTTTCATGTTATTATTTGATTATCTTTTCTTGTAATATTATTGTACTTTATATTTTATTTTTTTATTCAATTAATACAAAAAAAAAAACCTGATTCGTTAGAAGACATAGACCCAGGTCTTCACTCATGTGTGATATTGTCCTCAAACCTCCTCTAGTGGATGTGCTTCTGCAAACCAGGACATTTGGTCTGAAGGTGAAGTATAATTTAAGTAAACATACACACCTGTAACAGCGACATACCTTCAAACACACACCCCACATGAGCTGGACCCTGGAAACACTTTCTGTCCATGAAACTCCTTTTATTAAAGGAAGAAAAATGGTTATAGAACCATGGTGAGGGTCTTTATATTCTCAATTTATCACTTTACAGCCTTAATATGTTTATTAGATCCTATACCAACTAAACTACTGAAAGAAGTGTTACCTGTAGTGGAAGAGCCTCTCCTCAATATTATTAACTCGTCTTTATCTTTAGGTCATGTTCCAAGAACATTTAAACTGGCAGTTATAAAACCTCTCATTAAGAAACCACAATTAGATCATAATAATCTAGCAAATTATAGACCCATTTCAAATCTTCCATTTATGTCTAAAATATTAGAAAAAGTGGTGTCCGCTCAACTGGGCTCTTTCTTGCAACAAAATGATATCTATGAAAAGTTTCAGTCTGGATTCAGACCGCATCATAGCACTGAAACTGCGCTCGTTAAAATCACAAATGATTTACTTTTAGCTTCTGACCAAGGCTGTATCTCAATACTAGTTTTACTTGATCTTAGTGCTGCGTTCGATACTATAGATCACACAATACTATTAGATCGACTACAAAATTATACTGGTGTTCAAGGACAAGCACTAAGCTGGTTCAAATCATACCTATCTGACCGCTACCATTTTGTCTATTTAAATGGAGAAAAATCGATCATAACTCCAGTAAACTATGGAGTGCCGCAGGGATCTGTATTAGGCCCTCTGTTATTTTCAATATATATGATGCCACTTGGAAATATTATAAGGAAACATGGAATTAGTTTCCATTGTTATGCTGATGACACTCAAATATATATTTCATCACGGCCGGATGAAAACGCTACATTTTCCAAATTGACAGAGTGTGTTAAAGATATAAAAGATTGGATGACGCGTAATTTTCTTTTATTAAATCCAGACAAGACAGAGGTAATACTTATCGGTTCAAAAAACCGCCCACAAAACCTCGCACAATACAACTTTAACATCATAGGATGTCCTGTTACTTTATCCTCTACAGTAAAAGACCTGGGTGTTATACTCGATTGCAACCTGTCTTTTGAAAATCATATTTCATATGTTACAAAAACAGCCTTTTTCCACCTTAGAAACATTGCTAAGCTACGTAATATGCTATCAGTTTCTGATGCAGAAAAGTTAGTTCATGCATTCATGACCTCGAGACTGGATTACTGTAATGCTTTATTAGCTGGTTGTCCTGCATCCTCAATAAACAAGCTACAGTTAGTCCAAAATGCCGCCGCTAGAGTTCTTACGAGATCAAGAAAATATGATCATATAACACAGATTTTATCATCACTGCATTGGTTACCTATAAAGTTCCGTATTAATTACAAGGTATTGCTACTGACTTATAAAGCCCTAAACGGCTTAGCTCCAGTCTATTTAACGGATCTTCTATCACCCTATAATCCATCGCGCTCTTTAAGATCACTAAATTCAAGGCTTTTGGTCATACCTAGGATATCCAGAACCACCAAAGGAGGGAGAGCATTTTCACATTTGGCTCCAAAACTCTGGAATAGTCTTCCTGATACTGTTCGTTGCTCAGACTCGCTCTCCCAGTTTAAAACTAGATTAAAGTCGCATCTCTTCAGCCAGGCATTCATATAATCCTACAGTTCAAACTACAATCCGGCCTCTATCCAATGCCAGAGGAGAACTGGCCCCCGACTGAGCCTGGGTTCTCCCAAGGTTTTTTTTCTCCATTAAGGCACCTGATGGAGTTTTAGGACACCATTAGGTCACTTGATGGAGTTTTTCGGTTCCTTGCCACTGTTGCCTTTGGCTTGCTCAGTTGGGGATATTTTGGGGATATTTAATTTAATTTTATCAATCAATAAATTCCTCTTGAAACAAACTTTGTTGTATTATTTTAATTTAATACTGTGAAGCTGCTTTGATGCAATCTGTATTGTGAAAAGCGCTATACAAATAAACTTGACTTGACTTGACTTGACTTGACTTAATACAGTGAGCAACTTCCATGCGGCCTTCACCTCAGGAGTTCATAAATGATCCTCCCTTCATTGCTGGGTTAATAACCCTTTCATGCATGAATTATGACAACCTCATCCAGGATGTGTTTTATTGCTCTTAGGGCATGAAAGACAAGATTTGAAATGTGTTTTTTTGTTGTTCTTTTTTTTAGCCATTTCTCAAAGAGGTTTTCAGATGTCATTATGCGTTTATGGTTTTAACCGAGGAGACCGAGCTCGACATTAAGCCGTTTCGTGTGCTTGTGCTTCGGACAACTAAATCTGTCATTCACTTGTCCGGAAGAATAGGTTGCTTGTCCGGATTCTTTTTGTTTTTGTTGTAAATATAATTTATTCTGAAGCAATATTCTCATCAGTGTTCAATCAGCTTTGATATATTTAAATCTGCATATTGTCATATCTACACCTTTAAAGCAGTGGCGCAGATAGGATTTTTTAACTGGGGGGGACCAAGCTGTCAGAAAATTATTTAAACTCAATTCGTTATTTTGCATAATTTGGCCTTTAACTAGTGCTCAAGTAGTTACTTTGCGTAATTTGGGCTAATGATTTGCACTAAAAAGCCATTGGGGGATTCTTATTTGAAATCATGGATAAACAACAATGAACAAAGGTAAACAAAGGCCTACCTGATCACCACTAGCAATGCATGATCAGACTGTTATTTGACTAGTATGCCAATCACCCACCAAAACTTCATGTCTTCAGCAAAGTATGTTTTATTTAAACATTTGCTTATCTCAGCATACAAAGTCTATCATTATGAATAGGTCTCTCCTTCCTCATGCTGTCTTTTTCTACTATGGTTTCCCTCCTGCAGATCCTCACTTGACTGACTAAGGCCTGCCTTACTGTCATCAGAAATTGCCTGCAGGCCAGGAGGACAACATTTTAAATCTTATTTCAGTTAACCCTCTATACCTCTATAGAATTTCGCAACAATGTGAAATACAACATATTCCTGAGAATTAATGGATAAAACTACTATTTCAAATGTCTAAGAATAACTCAAAATTTTTAATTTAAGTGTTAATTACAAGTTTGTTGCAATTTATAGATTAGAAATATCTTTCAAATGATGTATGACATATTAAGAAATGTTTTTCATAGCCCATAATTTAAGAATCTATATCCTCCGTTGCTCTGTACAATAAAAAAAAAAAACATGATTTCCTGCTATAAGAGGATGTCAAAAGTTTATGTAGGCCTTTATTTGTTGTTTGCATATACCTTGCACCACACAAATTTACTTATTATAATTATTTTTATAATGGCTTACACGACAGTGAACATACCTCAGTCAATTTATACAGTACAATGGGTTAAATGAAAAGATAAAACATTATTTCCGGACGACGATACATTTATTTATCCAACCATTCTTTTTGTGTTCATTCATTATTTGCCTCTGTCCACGCACCTAAATGCATAGTTATGGTCTCCACATTTAGCTGTGTTTGCTAAGTGCAAAAGCCTTCTTGCCATTATTGTCAGACTAGCTATTCCCCTTAACAAATCTAATCTGCCACATCTGGGAAAGTCAACAGGCATAGGATACTTACATTGTTTGGTTTTTGAAAAAACGAGGTGATTGTTTTTTGTCTCTTCATTGCCTTTATGTGGCATTTATACAGTCGATTTTTTTCAGTTTAGAAAATCACAGACTCAGCTCAGTCATAGATGGTATATGATCACTATGGTTACCGCTCCTACAGGCACGATTGAGGCAGCTACCAGCTCCTCATAGGACCCCGGCGTCACTCAGGAGTCGTAGCACACACAGAGAGAGAGAGTGTAAACGTCGGTGGCATCATGTGTTTATTGACAACAGAACAGCGTGTAGTGAGAACGTGGGTACAAAGTAATGGTGACCGGTGTAGATTATTATTGTGTGTCAGCCTGCATCTGCCCCGACCCGATTCTGAAGCAGCGCCGACCGGGACACTACTTTGGCTAATGTACATAGCGAAAACACTGGTTAATCCTGTTTTACCGATTTTTGTCGCCTTTCGTAGGGATAGTGAGGGCGGGGGACGGATCGGGTCACTATGAATCTGGGGGGGTCATGTCCCCCCCGTCCCTAGTGCCATCTGCGCCCCTGCTTTAAAGAAATAAGAAACGTTGAAAAGAATGATACTTTTAAACATAACACTAAACCACCAGTAGGTGGCGGCAGGGGATCGTCTTAATGAGAGAGTCATTATTGAGTCATTCATTCAAACGATTCGTTCAAACGACTGATTCATTCAAGAATGATACAGGTGTGTATGAACATAGACATGTATAGAAAGGCTAGATGGCTCAAGGCGGAGTCAGCTGTGTCGTCACTTGGCGGCCATCTTAGGTCAGGAGACTGCGCTGCTGCTCCCTGCTGCTGTGGACGGAAGGTGAGTGACATACGCCAACTAAAATGCTCGTAACTTGCTGAATTCTTGACGGATTTACAAACGGTTTGGTTTATTACAAACCTTATTAACGTGGCTATGATTTGTGCTGATGCCGTTTGTGGCTATAATTTTTCACAAGTATGCAGTTAAATAGCCGCATCCCTGACGTTTATGACACACCAAGCCGTTTGAAAATCGGTTGAAAATTGAGCAAAATATAGTTATTTCAGCACTACATGCACAATAGACTTTAATGTTATAACTGGACGAGCGGTCCTGTCCTAAGATGGCCGCCGTGTGACGTCGTCGGGTCCCATTGGCTCTCAGCGCCGGTAAGCTATCTAGCCTTTCTATACATGTCTATGTGTATGAATGGGTCATTGAATCTTTGACTCAACCGATTCGTTCAAAATGCTGAATCATTCAGTAATGAAAACACAGCTGAGTGTTGCTGTGAGATGCATTATGGTTCTGCTGTGATCTTTGTTTGGAACTATTTTTTCGCTGCTGAAACAGAACAAAAACAGTCAATATTGCATCTAAAATGTAAGTGACTTAATTTTAGCTGTTTATTGAACTGTTGTATGAAATCAATGTCACATTTTCAATCGTGATGGTATCCAGGAAAACAGCACTCGTCGTGTGAGGTTGCTTAACATTTTGAATTTTTATAGGCAGTATGTTGTTAACAGAGTTTTTTTTTTGTTTTCATGTTAGCAAACAGGACTTCCAACATGATATTTATATTTATATTATTCATACTACTCAAAATACTATAAATATGTTCATAATCTGTAAATGTTTATTCGGACTAAACCCAACTGTGACCCTACTTTTTTACTTTTATACTATTAAATTTTTTTTTTATATATTTTATTCTTAGAATTTGTATTACTATGTTTCTTGTTGTATTTGTATTTGTATATGTATATGTGCACTGGAAGCTTCAGTACCAAGAAAAATTCCTTGTGGCTGCAAGCATACTTGGCAATAAAGCTCTTTCTGATTTTCTGATTCTGATAACGACTAAGTGTTAAAACATGTTAATAACATGCTAAGAAGTCTATAAAAACTCCATAGTAACCATCTGTGACAACTACAAACCGCGTAGCATCACCCTAGCAACCACTCAGAACACCCTAGCAAGCGAGTGCTAAGTTTTGCCACTGCAAGTACCACTCACATTTTCTTCAGGAAATGTACATTCTAGTTGGATAATATGTGTGTATTGAAATATTTGACATCCTACCACCAATGATAAAACTGTGAGATTATGAGTTTTGTGAGGGAGGGCCTTTGAGCTCCTTGATGAAAGCAGACGGTTTATGATTACTAGGCTACTAGTGATTTTTAAGTTGAAATTGTGTATAATGCATAACAGTGACTGGGAAATGTTTGTATGTTAGGTATGGGAGTGACATGTGTTGAGTTCTGATATTTGGACTCATATGATTGCTGGTTTTGTGGTAAACCGTGTCCAGCAGTTTCAGGCCATCTTCCATTCAGGTTTTATCTTGCCACCAACAGAAGGCAACATACCAGTAGAGATCCACAGGGAGCATTAGCGTTACCATTAAAACCAATACAATTCCCACTATAGCCATTAAAACCATTACAAACTCTATGAGGGTTTCTATTGTTTTTCAGCAGCTGTGTGTGGTTTAATATGCAATTGATTAATACAGTCAGTATGTCATTATTGCAAAACAAACACACAACAGGGCTCCAGACTAACTTTTTGCCTTGGTTGCACTGGTGCGCCTAACTTTTTTATTTAGGTGCACCAGCACAAAATTTGGGTGCACACAATTTTTTTTTTTTTTAAGCACAATTATACTGTATATAAAAAAATATATATAAATAAATAAAAAAAAAGTTTAAAGTGCTTCACTGAGCTGCCAAACTAACTATTTTGAGTCTCTAGCTCAGGCGCGGTAGGCTCTACCTCCGTCCCTGAGTCGGATGCCATCTCCAACGAAGGACCAGGGCTTGGCATCTTACCAGGGACTGGGGAGACTGGTGGCTGAAGTAGCTCCATGTCTGGGCTGTTGTCGGAGCATTGACCGGGGAGTAGGGTTTTAACGGTATTCCTACTCTTACCGATACTGCTTATCGATCCGGTACTTTAACTGTATTCTTATCGGTTCTTTTTGTTTAATATATATATTAAACAAAGATAAACAATAGATAAACAAAAGATAAACAATTAAACAAAGATACACATTATATAGGCCTACACAGTGCTTTAATTTCAGGAAGGTCTACTAACATTACTGATCAGGTATGGTCTAAAAAGAAATCTAATAAAGTAATCACATGTAAAATAACACTACATAATTTATCATAAATAGATTAATGCTTATTAAAGCTGAAGTTATTCTTTCAAGAGCTGTGAGTGATTTTTCTCTTGTTGTTTGATTCGCAGTAATGGCGCAATCGTCAGCATGTTTATTAGACTGCGGCCCCTTTAAGACCGAGTGCAGATCTAATAGGCTACTGATGCACCATATTCTCCCAACTATTCCAGAACTACATCCATTTAAGACATAAACTGTTTTTACTGAATCTCCAAGCCGGTCATTTTGACATACTTTTGTATATTTGATCGTTTAGACGCGCACATGAAACCCAAAGTATAATTTGCTTGTCTCGGTCTGTTTCGGAGAGCGCGCCGCCTTGCGAACAGCATCTCTTGCGCAGATTTTTGTGCCTTTAATTGCTCTTTTAATTATTTAACGTGTCCCGCAACAGTAGCTAGACTGCATTTTACAACAATCACCGATCGTGCTGATTCTGTCGGTAAGTTTGAGTTTTAGGGAGAAATGACAGTGTAATGCTGCGAAGGGAAGAAGTTGCACTAGATAGAATGCGGCTATAGTTTTTAATGGTTTTACCTTAATATATTATTTTTTATAATATTTGGAAGCCGAAATCTAAAATAAAATCAGACTAATATCACAGACCTTAAGTGTAACCAGGCTACGTTTGAATGTTTAATTCTGTCCTCCGTCGTCACTCATTAAGCAGGGCTGTAGTGTTGTGCGAGCTGTGGCACCGCGTGAGAGAAGGGTGTGAGTTCCGTCAAAGGAGAACAAACGCTTAGTTCGTGGAGAGGCAGTGGATGCGAGGACATTAGGTGCACAGGTGCGACCTAGGTAAAATTTTAGTCGCACCCTTACAAAATTTGGTCGCATGTGCGACCAAATTGGTCGCACTCTAGAGCCCTGCACAAGGGGATTAGAACCAAATCAATAAATATGTGGGCATGAAATATTGATTTGAGTTTAAAGTACCCTATTCTAATCTGTATGTCATTTTAAAGCCTTTACTAAGAAAGAAAAAACATCTTAGCAACAAGGCAATGGGCCCTTTACACAGACTGTGATGATGCATTTAGTGAAGTTTTTCATATTTTCAAAGAATTAAAATACATTTATAATGCTAAACTTTTTGTTATATTACCCTGGCAGTCAAAAAACAAAAACAAAAACAAAACAAAAAAAGCAACCGCTGCTGAGAGGGAGTGACAGCAAGTTTCACTTCTCTCTCTCTTCTGACTGCTGTAATTAGGGATGCAGTGATGAACGTAAACAAAGAAACGCATGTACATTATATTGGCTCTGTGCGTTCAGCCTTAAAGTGACAGCAGCCTAATAAACATACTGTCAATAGAGCTACAAAAGACAAAGTAATCACTCACTGCTATTGACTGAATAACTTTTGTAACTTTATAAAGATTAATCTATATTTAATTTATACAGTGATACATATGCAGTATATTCATAAGATTACTTTATTCTAATGATGTATCTGAAAACTACTGTTAGACCTACCTGAACCCCCCCCCCCCCCAAAAAAAACACTGTTTATGTCATTTGTAGCCTTTCTTTGTTCTATTTATTTCTTTGTGCTATTTGTAATTTGACTATTTGTTACTTATTTTATTAGTTACTGCTTGCTTGTCTTTAATAATGTTAAATTTAAATTAATTAGGCTAGCAGTTTTTACTGTAGTATCAAAATTGGGATATTTCACTGATATCTATTTGAACCACTGACCAAATCCTCAGTCCTGCAGGAGCTGCTTTTAATATGTGCGGTGCTATTAAATACAAGATCAAATATGATAGAATGAACAGTGAAAGTAACAAAGCTCATACTATACATTTTAGCAGGCTTAATTTAAGTATGAAAATAACTGAAGGAAATATATACTTGCTAAACAAATTAAGCAAACTAATATGATTCATATTCTTTTGGTTTCTCTATCCAATATATTTAAAAATTACAAATGCAGTGAAAATACAGGTATCTGTATCGGCAAGTACCAAAAATTAATTTATGGGCATTGGACTGGATCTGGAGAAAGTGGTATCTGTCGACGTGTTCACACTTGGCTCGGCTTGTGTTCACATTATTATCTGGATCCGGACTGTGGAGTGTTTGCGTCGTCAGAGCAGCAACTTTTTATTCTGATTCTGAACCTTCACCCAACTTCTGTACGTCCAGCTGGTGCAAATGCTGTTTTCATTAAGAGTTGCAGCTTTGTCACATTAAGCACATATGTGCTGAGATGTTTTATTAACAGTGCTCATGTACCTGAAACAGACAAATGTGCCAGCAAAATGCTCAGTTATTTATTTAGAGTTCACAAGCAATCAATCTCTCAAAAGGAAACCTGTAAACGGAAGTTTATTCAGAGGTTCACTTAAACACCTCCTATACCAAAGAAAATATCAAGGTCATAAATATAAATTTTCCACAGTTTTATTTCCTGGCCTTTACTGATGCTGTCTGGAGTTTCTTAAGATGACAGTCCTGAATCAGAATGGGTGTTTCACCACTACAATCAAACATACGTAAAGGAAAACAGAAGGTGTTTAACAAGGCTTTCATTAGTAATCTAAACATCTGCACACATTGAACTGAATTAGCCTTTAGTAGAAGGATATATTGCATTTGTACACACAAAATAAGAGTGGATTTCATAGCTATGTGCCTGTTGCATATAGAATCAAAAAAGAAAAATCCCAAAAAGCATTGTGATGGAAAGAGACCCTGAGTGACTGTCTTCAGCTGGAGAGAAACTTCACTCCTGACTCACTTCAGAGTAAACGACGGTCTCCTCGACGGTCAGCGTGGAGTTGTCCAGCTGGGTGACTGTCTTCAGCTGGAGAGAAACTTCACTCCTGACTCACTTCGGAGTAAACGACGCTCTCCTCGGCGGTCAGTGTGGAGTCGTCCAGCTGAGTGACTGTCTTCAGCTGGAGAGAAACTTCACTCCTGACTCACTTCGGAGTAAACAACGGTCTCCTCGGCGGTCAGCGTGGAGTCGTCCAGCTGAGTGACTGTCTTCAGCTGGAGAGACACTTCACTCCTGACTCACTTCAGAGTAAACAACCGTCTCCTCGACGGTCAGAGTGGAGTCGTCCAGCTGAGTGACTGTCTTCAGCTGGAGAGACACTTCACTCCTGACTCACTTCAGAGTAAACAACCGTCTCCTCGACGGTCAGAGTGGAGTCGTCCAGCTGAGTGACTGTCTTTCAGCTGGAGAGACACTTCACTCCTGACTCACTTCGGAGTAAACAACGGTCTCCTCTCCGGACGGCTCCTCCACATGCAGCGTGGAGTCGTCCAGCTGAGTGACGATGTAGTGCGTGCCCTCGTCGTTGACGATCACCTGCGTAAGCCCCTCCTTCATCATCAGCTGACTGGCTGCAAACTGCAGCACCTCCTGCATCTGCTCAGACGTGTGCTGATTGGCCGAGCTCATCACCTGATCCGGTTGCTCCTCGTACACCTGAGCCGGAGGCGTCTGAGCGTCGCTCTTCTGATCGGAGGTGATCTCTGTAGCGCCGCCCTGCTGACCCATCTCCGTCACAGCGCAGAGCAGCGCGTCCAGAGCTGAGGAGGACTCACACACCCCGCGCTCCGCCTCCTCCTGCTCTCGAGCCTCTCCGGACGACTCCACCAGCACGTATCGGGTCTGGTCCCGGGAGGCGATCAGCTGCCCGTCCTCAGTGAGGTGCAGCACCTCCGCCAGCTGGCTGGACATGGCCAGGGTCTGTAGCGTGGCGGCGGCCGACTCCTCCAGGGCCTGATCGATGGCCACCTCTCCCCCGCCGTAGCCCTGGATGATGATGACCTGCTGGAGCGCCTCGGACCCCAGCTCAGGCTCATCCGGGGCGAACGCCGCCTCCGCCTGCACGAACGATGCACCCTGACCCTTCAGACGGCACTCGAACGACTTCGACACGATTCCTGACACAGACACAGGAGAGAGCAGAAACACACACAATAAGTGGACCGTTTCATGAGCTCAACACAAGCGCAACACGGACTAATGCTACGTCTACATTAATCCAGATACCTGTACTCTACCTCTACTGTACCCGACTGTACTCTACCTCTATTGTACTCTACCTCTACTGTACACTACTGTACTCCACCTCTACTGTACTCCACCTCTATTGTACACTACTGTACTCTACCTCTACTGTACTTTACCTCTACTGTACACTACCTCTACTGTACTCCACCTCCACTGTACACTACTGTACTCTACCTCTACTTTACTCTACCTCCACCTCCACTGTACTCTACCTATACTGTACACTACTGTACTCTACCTCTACTGTACTCTACCTCCACTGTACTCTACCTCCACTGTACTCCACCTCCACTGTACACTACCTCCACCTCCACTGTACTCCACCTCCACTGTACTCCACCTCCACACTACATCTACTGTACTCTACCTCTATGGTACTCTACCTCCACTGTACTCTACCTCCACCGTACTCTACTGTACACTACATCTACTGTACTCTACCTCTACTGTACACTACTGTACTTTACCTCTACTGTACTCTACCTCTACTGTACACTACTGTACGCTACCTCTACTGTACTCTGCCTCACCTGTACTCTACTGTACACAAAAATTATGTCGCACACCTGTACTCTACTGTACACAAAAATTATGTCGCACAATTTGTCATGTTTCACTGTGTTATTATCACAAATAAAACAATCGACTGCAAGCTCAACTACTAATATGACTACAAAATGTTGAACTCATTTATAATAATATTTGAAATAAGAGGTGCAGATGTCAGTTTGGTTGAGCACTGCTGCATGTTTAGATCAGTGCAGGTTATGAACAGCCACTGATGAAGAGTGAGCAGAGAATGAGGCGGACGAGCACCTGCGTGCAGGTAAGCCAGGTCTGGGTTCTCCAGGTCCGGGTGCGTCTCCTTCAGGTGGTTCCTGAAGTCCATGGGGCCGTTGGTGGCGTAGCTGCACTTGGGACAGTTGTACATCTTCACCCCCTCATGCTTGCCAGTGTGCAGGATGTGCTTACGGATGTTCTCTGCGCAGTTCGATCTGACAATACAAACAACAACACGTTTGTTTACATTCACTAAACGCTGAACAGATGTCATGTTTCCTTTCATACGGAGCAAAACATCAAGACTGCTATGATTTATTGCCTTGGTGGTGCTTTTTAAAGGGACAATTCACCCCAAAAAATACCATTCTGTCATCATTTACTCATTTCAAACCTGTATGCATATATTTTTTCTATAAAAGTCTGAAATAAGTATGATTTCTTGAATGTTTCTGAATCTCTTCTGCTCACGAAGGCTCATGTATTTGATCTCAGCTCCAGTACAAACAATTAAAAATGAATGTGAGATAGGTGTGCATGCTGAGAGTGAGACAGGTGTGCATGCTGAGAGTGAGACAGCTGTGCATGCTGAGTGTGAGACAGGTGAAAATGATGAGAGTGAGACAAGTGTGCATGATAAGAGTGAGACGGGTGAAAATTATGAGAGTGAGACAGGTGTGCATGCTGAGAGTGAGACAGCTGAAAATGATGAGTGAGACAGGTGTGCATGCTGAGAATGAGATAGATGTGCATGCTGAGAGTGAGACAGCTGAAAATGATGAGAGTGAGACAAGTGTGCATGATGAGTGTGAGACAAGTGTGCATGATGCTGAGAGTGAGACAAGTGTGCATGCTGAGAGTGAGATAGGTGAAAATGATGAGTGAGACAGGTGTGCATGCTGAGAGTGAGACAAGTGTGCATGATGAGTGTGTGAAACAGGTGTGGATGCTGAGAGTGAGACAAGTGTGCATGATGAGTGTGTGAGACAGGTGTGAATGATGAGGGTGGTGTGCATGATGAATGTGAGACAAGTGTGCATGATGCTGAGAGTGAGACAGGTGTGCATGATGAGTGTGACAGGTGAGACAGGTGTGCATGCTGAGTGTCTGAGACAGGTGTGCATGCTGAGAGAGTGAGACAGGTGTGTATGCTGAGAGTGAGACAGGTGTGCATGCTGAGAGAGTGAGACAGGTGTGGATGCTGAGAGTGAGACAGGTATGCATGCTGAGAGACTGAGGCAGGTGTGGATGCTGAGAGTGAGACAGGTGTGCATGCTGAGAGTGAGACAGGTGTGCATACTGAGAGAGTGAGACAGGTGTGGATGCTGAGAGTGAGACAGGTGTGCATGCTGAGAGAGTGAGACAGGTGTGCATGCTAAAAGTGAGGCAGGACAGGTGTGGATGCTGAGAGTGAGACAGCTGAAAATTATTAGTGAGACAAGTGTGCATAATGAGAGTGAGACAGGTGTGCATGCTGAGAGTGAGACAGGTGTGCATGCTGAGAGAGACAGGTGTGGATGCTGAGAGTGAGACAGGACAGGTGTGGATGCTGACAGTGAGACAGGTGTGCATGCTGATAGAGTGAGACAAGTGTGCATGCTGAGAGAGTGAGACAGGTGCGCATGCTGAGAGTGAGACAGGTGTGCATGGTGAGAGAGTGAGACAAGTGTGCATGCTGAGAGTGAGACAGGTGTGCATGCTGATAGAGTGAGACAAGTGTGCATGATGAGTGTGGGACAAGTGTGCATGATGCTGAGAGTGAGACAGGTGTGCATGCTGAGAGTGAGATAGGTGAAAATTATGAGTGAGACAGGTGTGCATGCTGAGAGTGAGACAAGTGTGCATGATGAGTGTGTGAGACAGGTGTGAATGATGAGGGTGGTGTGCATGATGAGAGACAGGTGTGCATGATGAATGTGAGACAAGTGTGCATGATGCTGAGAGTGAGACAGGTGTGCATGATGAGTGTGAGACAGGTGAGACAGGTGTGCATGCTGAGTGTCTGAGACAGGTGTGCATGCTGAGAGAGTGAGACAGGTGTGCATGCTGAAAGTGAGACAGGTGTGCATGCTGAGAGAGTGAGACAGGTGTGGATGCTGAGAGTGAGACAGGTATGCATGCTGAGAGAGTGAGGCAGGTGTGGATGCTGAGAGTGAGACAGGTGTGCATGCTGAGAGTGAGACAGGTGTGCATGCTGAGAGAGTGAGACAGGTGTGGATGCTGAGAGTGAGACAGGTGTGCATGCTGAGAGAGTGAGACAGGTGTGCATGCTAAAAGTGAGGCAAGACAGGTGTGGATGCTGAGAGTGAGACAGGTGTGCATGCTGATAGAGTGAGACAAGTGTGCATGCTGAGAGTGAGACAGGTGTGGATGCTGAGAGTGAGACAGGTGTGCATGCTGATAGATTGAGACAGGTGTGCATGCTGAGAGTGAGACAGGTGTGCATGCTGAGAGTGAGACAGGTGTACCTGTAGTCGCACCAGGGGCAGCGGTAGGGCTTCTCGCCTGTGTGCACACGCTTGTGCCGCGTTAGGTGAGACTGTGTGGTGGAGGCGAAGCTGCAAAGCTGACACTTGAAGGGCCGCTCACCTGCAGCAAACACAACACTGATGATTCTACTGTTCTCGGTCCACAACACCTACATACCTTTAACTACGATAAATACTCAGACAAGACTTTCTCAAGCCAACATTTAAAGGTGCAGCGTGTACATTTGAGAGTAATGTGTACCTGTGTGCTGGGGAGAGTAATGTGTACCTGTGTGTGTGTGTGTGTGATGTGTACCTGTGTGCTGGAGAGAGTAATGTGTATCTGTGTTTGTGTGTGTGTGTGTGTGTGTGTGTGTGTGTGATGTGTACCTGTGTGCCGGAGAGAGTAATGTGTATCTGTGTGCTGGCGAGAGTAATGTGTACCTGTGTTTGTGTGTGTGTGTGTGTGTGTGTGTGTAATGTGTATCTGTGTGCTGGAGAGAGTAATGTGTACCTGTGTGCTGGCGCCGGTGTTTGGTCAGAGCGTGACGAGTTCCTCCAGCAAACCCACAGAGATCACAGAGGAAAGACTTCTCTCCTGAAACACAGAGGATCAGAGACCAGCAGTTTCATCACTTACACACAACACAGTTCTCTGGTGATTTGTGCTTGATGTCACTCTGTGTGTCTCCTAAAATATGCAACCACTACACACAGTGAGTGTGTGTGTGTATGTGTGTGCGTGTGAGTGAGTGTGTGTGTGTGAGTACCTGTGTGTGTCCTGTGATGGTCCTTCATGGCAGAGAGGGTGAGGAAGGCGTAGTGGCACGAGGGCCAGCCGCACTTGAAGGGTTTGTCTCCGGTGTGCAGCTTCATATGGTTATTCAGAGCCCATTTCTCACTGAAGTTGCGCTCACACAGATCACACTCAAACTTTCTAGAAAACAGAACATGACCAATGAGCCTCTACATTCTGCCACAGCTCGTACTCACAAATTAAACAGCAGCTATTCTGGTGCAGCCTCCATTGTAGTCTTGAGTTTCTTCTGGGAACGAACACGTCACAATATTCCTCATTATAATAATTCATGCGCAGAATAAAGGGGCGGGGCCTGGTAGAGTTAGTCAGTAGTGTGTTAAACTGGCGGTTATGGTAAGGGGCGGGACATTTCCCAAACACATTCGAAGCGCTCGACCAATCACAACACACTGCTCCAGCCGACCAATCAGAGCACAGTGTGCTTTTCAGAAGGAGGGGCTTCATAGAGACAGGAAGTAAACAGAGCGTTACTGACAGACTGGGAAGAGAGGAGCCGCAACAATCGAGAATATGAGGAAAATAATCAACATTCAAGCAGGAAAACCTGTTCTAGTAGAGCCTGAAAACTACATCAAGACTTTGTTAAAGGGCAGAATAGGTCCTCTTTAATGTTGAGGTATATTGTCTGTTAATTTATGCATTTATAAATTTGATAGTAATTGTTTATGCAAAGTAATGTCACAGTTATGTAATGTGGAAAACATGGCCAAAATAGCCTATTGTGAAAGAATCTGCCCTATGGATGATGTGGGTTCATCTGTGTGTGTGTGTGTGATTGAGAGAGAGAGAGAGAGAGAGAGTGTGTGTGTGTGTGTGTGTGTGAGTGTGAGTGTGTGAGAGAGAGAGAGAGAGAGAGAGAGAGTGAGAGTGAGTGTGTGATTGAGAGAGAGAGAGAGAGAGAGAGAGAGTGTGTGTGTGTGAGTGTGTGATTGAGAGAGAGAGAGAGTGTGTGTGTGTGTGAGTGTGTGATTGAGAGAGAGAGAGAGAGAGAGAGAGAGAGAGAGAGTGTGTGTGTGTGTGTGTGTGTGTGTGTGTGTGATTGAGAGAGAGAGTGTGTGTGTGGGTGTGTGATTGAGAGAGAGAGAGAGAGATAGTGTGTGTGAGTGTGTGATTGACAGAGAGAGAGAGAGAGAGAGAGAGAGAGAGAGAGAGAGAGAGTGAGTGAGTGTGTGATTGAGAGAGAGAGTGTGTGTGAGTGTGTGAGAGAGAGAGAGAGAGTGAGAGTGTGTGTGTGTGAGTGAGAGAGAGAGAGAGAGTGTGTGTGAGTGTGTGAGTGAGAGAGAGAGAGAGAGAGAGTGTGTGTGAGTGTGTGTGTGTGTGTGTGTTCAGAACCTCTCTTTAGGTTGACCCAGTCCATGCTTTCCCAGTAGATGAGTGTTCAGGTGCTTCTTCATCACAAATGCCCATCTGTGACAAGAGTAGGAGACATTACTAAACTCACACACACTGACTGTAGCGTTTGGTCTATTTTGACATCTGAAGTCATTTAATAACCTTTGGGCAATTACAAGCTGCTTTTGATACAACAGTAAGAAATTTCCTTCATAATACCATTCATAGCCATCAACGCACACGTTATACTTATATATATATAATCTTATTTAGATAGCTAGGGAAAATAATGTGTTTGGAGTTTAACGGTCTTCTGAGATTTGATGTATTTTAAGGCTCTCTTCTTTGTAAAACTGCTTTAAACATGTACTGTACAAACACAGACACATTAAGCAATCATTCAGCTGAGATAAAAAGATAAAATTATAGGGTTGGTGATGTCACTAACCAGCTTTTTGTTGTAGTCCTTAAATTTCTTTAAAAGCAAATAGTTAGAAAAGTGAAATCATAAACCACCCCTTTGATTAAAAGTCAATTTAACATTTTGAGTCCTGACCTGGAATACTGCAAAACCTGTTCGGTTGCTTTGGTTTTTTCCCCCTATTGATGGCAGTTTTATTTAATTTTATCCTGGTTGAGTATATATTATTAAATACTTACAGTTTTAAATTTAAATTTAAAATAAAATTTCATATTAATGTAATGCAAAGTTTGATACTATTTATTTATTTATTTAAAGTTTATTTAACAGGGACCATACAAGCAAACATAGTTACAATACAAAGCCTGTAACTGATGCGCAGCATATAGAGTTTATAGCTAGTGCTAAACTAGTAAGTTTCTGAAACTCACCCACAGATGTGGCACTTGTACTCTCTCATGCCCAGGTGTCTCTTGACGTGGTTGCGTGCGTCTCCGAGCTGAGCGGTGGCAAAGTTACAGATCTTGCACATGAACGGTTTGGATCCTGTAGAGAAAGATAAAAGACACTGAAATTTCTTCACCATATTCACAAAAAAATTGATTTAAACTCACATTAAACCAATATTCTGTCACAGAGTGACACTTGACAGGTTGACGTGACACTTGACGTGGCCATTTGAATGACAGGTGGATTGCCGCTGCTGTCACTACTAGCCGTTTGCTGTATGTTAGCGTCACGTCACCTCAGCTAATCCGCCTATTTGCCCATTTTCGGTTATCCGGGATTGATGCGCTGCCAAGATGGTGACGACAGGCTCCGCCCACTTTGGGCTTCAAAAAACGCTTTTCAGGGGGGACGTCACGGACACTACGCCCACTGTTTTATACAGTCTATGGTCAGCACCAGGTGTGCTGCACATGCCCGGAAAACTGAAGCCAAAACATTTAGATTCATAAACCCCGCCTTCATGTCATCGAATGGGACGCGAGCCAAACTAGAAAATCCAATGACACCTTAAATACATTTTTCCCAAAGGTGGTTTCTGTCATTTGAGGTAATTCTTATCAGGCTGATGTATGTTCTATTGTTCGGTTTTAGTTAGTTGTGTGATGCTCTAAAGACGGATCATGATTGACAGCTGTGTCTGCGAATGAGTGGGCGGGACCTTGATACCACGGCTCTGCCTCACGAGACTCACACTCCAAGATGCAAACGGACATTTTTGGAATATTTCAATATTTTTTCTTATACTTCGTTTTTCTACATCTTTTTTGTAGTCTATGGTTAGCACTAGACCACAGCACACCTTAATCTGCTTTAGCTGCGAGTGAGTACGGCCGAAGAGCTTAAAAACCAGGCAGGTCCAGGGTCAAATCCCAGGACTTTCAAGGACTTTTCATGCACTACTTTTTTGTTTTTTTTCACGGACTACAATCAGAGATCTCATTTCTCAAACAATATCTTTTTTTATTATCTTTTAAAGTCAAAAAAAGGTAAATAGATAAAAATAAACGAATAAAACAAAATGGTGCAAATAAAGTGCAGCACATGCAATGACTGCGGTGACTGCAGAAATGCAGTTCTGACAAAGATATCGCTTTCCTCTTTCAAACTGGTTTCCTCCCCATGAATATATGATTGACCTGAAGAATAAAAGTTGTATCATATACTTGGATATTTACTTGGACTAATTGCTGTTTTGGAGTGTGGGATCTGAGGCGGACAGGTTTGACCGGAGCGAGTAAAGAGAGACTGACTGGCGTTCTCCAGCTTGTACGAACCCTGTAGGTAATTAAATGTAATCTGTTGCAAGTAAATGTTTTGATCAGACGGAGGGAGACGTACCTGTGTGAGTGCGGATGTGGGCCAGGAAGGCCATGGAGTTGCTACTCTTGCACACTTTCCCGCAGTACTTGCAGACGCTGCCCTGGTTCTCCTGCCGCTCCCGGTTGATCTGCTCCGTGTCCTCCACCACATACTTGTTGACCTCCCTGAGCAGCTCCTCGTGCTTCTCCTTGATGTGCAGGAACAGGTCCTGCTCGGTGTGGCAGGGCTCGCTGCAGCGCACACACCTGAAGCTAGCGCCCCCGTCGGGCAGGTCCTCCACGCTGCCGTGCTCGTTGCGCAGGTGAGCCGCGCTGCTCAGGTGCTGCTGCAGGTTACTCTCGCTGTAGAACGACTTCCCACACAGAAGGCAGTGGAAGTGCTTCTCCTTGGACGGATGCTTCATGGAGATGTGGACGTTCAGGCCGCTCAAGCCATCGGCTAGAAACCCACAGTCCTCACAGCGGATGCGGGGAGTCGGTTTGGCCGGCTTCGTCTCGGGAGTTTTCGGCTTCCTCATGGAAGCGCCTGTCGTTTGTTCTCCGTCATGTGAGATCTTGTGATCTGCTAGTGTTTTTAAAGGAAAGATGCAAGCGTCAAACTGAGCTCCTCTAAGGTGTTTCTCACCGTCATCTCCCAAGTCTGCAGTTTCATCCTCATAATACATGTTTTCCTCATCCATATCCTCCAGCGTTGAGTCTTTCTCCATCGTCGTTGACTGGATCTCGTTTAATTTTGTTGGATCAGTTGGGGATTCTTCCGTTGGATCAGTTGGGGATTCTTCCTTTGGATCAGTTGGGGATTCTTCCGTTGGATCAGTTGAGGATTCTTCCTTTGGATCAGTTGAGGATTCTTCCGTTGGATCAGTTGAGGATTCTTCCGCTGGATCAGTTGAGGATTCTTCCCTTGGATCAGTTGAGGATTCTTCCATTGGATCAGTTGGGGTTTCTTCCGTTGGATCAGTTGAGGATTCTTCCGTTGGATCAGTTGGGGATTCTTCCGTTGGATCAGTTGGGGATTCCTCCATTGGATCAGTTGGGGATTCTTCCATTGGATCAGTTGGGGATTCTTCCTTGTCTTTGGCCGTGTTCTTCACAGCAGATTGTTTTTCTCCATCCTGATCCCCAGACGTCTCTATTGAAGGTTCTGCATCTTCAGTCGTGTCCCGGACCTCCTCCAATCCACCGACAGTCTCTGGCTTGGAGCTTTGCTTCGGTCTCTTCAGGTAACTCTCTCGCTTCTGCTTGTGTTTCTCAGTGGCCATGTGCCTGAACATCTCTCTGCGGGTCACGGTGTAGTAGCTGCACGCCAGACACACAAACTCAAAGTCTTTGGTGTGCTTGCGTCGCACGTGGAGAGCGAGAGACGCCGCGGAGTGAGCGGGGAAGCCACACTGATCGCAGACGTTACCCAGATCAGGCTTGCTTCTCTTGCGTGGCACACTGGCCTGATCCGCGTCATCGTCCTCAATCGTCGTCTCGATCTCTGCTACTGTGTGTGCTGGCTCTGTTGTCTTAGCTTGAGCGGGCTGCTCAGAGTCCAGCAGAACTACACCGCTGTCGTCACCTCCGGCGGCTTGCATCTTGTTGAGGTGCTTCTTGGTCTCGCAGTGGCGGTCCATGTCTCCTTTGGTAACGCAGTAGTAACTGCAGAGCTTGCAGACGAAGCTGTAGAGCCGGCTGTGCCTGCGGCGGATGTGGACGCTGAGGTTGGTGGCGTTGGACGCGACGAGTCCACAGTGTCTACAGACGGTCTCGCTGGACGTCTTCGGTCTACCGCGCTTGCGTTTGTGAGGAGAGCCTTTCCTCGGCTGTTCCTCCTCCTGGTCCTCCTCCTGATCTTCAGGCTCTCTTTGATCGGACAGGATCACCAGGATCTTCTCCACACAGTCTTCGAACAGAGCGCTGGTGTGGTTCTGGTCGGCCAGCTGCAGGTGGGCTTCCTCGCACAGGTGGCTCTGCATGGCCTCAGTGGTGCTGGTGTAGTAATGGCAGAGCCGGCAGTGGAAGCGGTGCTCCGGCGGGTGAACCGTCTTAATGTGCTGCGCTAACATGACGGAGCTGTTGGCTGTGAAGTCGCATCGGCCGCACTGATGCTGTGACCGGCCTTCAGTCCGAGATTCCCGAGTCTGTGACTGTGACCGGCCTTCAGTCTTCTCTGTCTCTAATGAATCCCGATTCTCCAACATCTTCCGTTTGTGCTTCTCATGATCACACTTGCTGTTATGTTGCCTTTTAACATGCTTATTTGGACTGTGTGCGTCTGTGAATTCCTCTACACAAGTGTTAGGTTTCAAATGTCCATCAATTCCACCATTTTTATTGCTTTTCACTTCAGTGTCCGAATCCAAACTGCAGCCAGCTTGTGTATCCTGGCCATCTGTACAGGTCTGGTTCGTGTCTTCCTCATCCTTCCCTGATCTACATGAGATGGGCTCAACTATCTCCAGCAGGATCTGAGTGGGACTGGCTCTTCCGTCAGTCTTGTGTGTGTGTTCGCTCTCGGTCTGTGTGTCTTCCTCTGATGGAGATGCAGAAGCATCACTTTCTCGTAACTGGGGTGTGTTTTGCGAAGAACTCAACCCTGTGTCGTTCTGTACGCCTCCTTTATGAGAGTGCTTCCTCGTCGAGTGAATTTTCAGGGCAGTTTGAGTTTTTGCAACAAAGCTGCAAAGTGAACAAACCAAAGCCTCGGTTGTTTGTGGAGAGCCAGGTTCTTCAGACCGGTCCTCACGCTCACTTTCCTCTACAACATGCCCTGAGTCATCAGACGCTTTATGTGCTGATGGAACATCTCCTGAGCCAGTATCACTGGGCTTTTCCTTAGATTGGCCCTTGTCCTTCAAAACCTCCTTTCCAGATCTTAACTTGCGTTTGGGATTGTCCATGTTGGTGTCGGTTCACATGCAATAATCACTAGGCTTCATGTGAGGGGTCCATGGGCCTTTCTGTGAAAACAGTGCTGTGAAAATTATTAATATACATGTAAATAAAATATTATTACACTGACTATATAATATTGTTTTTGTACAAGTTGAAATATATATAGGGGTACAGGTGTAACGATACTAATTTATAAAGCCCAATACAAGGTGTCTTAATCTTATGCCGGGTTCACGCTCCACAATATCAGCCTGAATTTTGCACGATCCGTTTGACGAAGTGTGTCGTGGTGATTCGTGAACGCCAATGAGCGTTAAGAAGCAAGAATCAATCGTTTCATGCTGGATTGAATCTGAAATTATGTTAGTTCTGCAACGTGTTCTGTTACCTGCAATGTGTTTCTTTGGTTTTTATTACTAAATGTTACGGTTTGTGTCTCGTGTTTTCCTCTCCTTGTGATGACGTCATGACTGTTTCTTTTCCTGTGTCTGAGTTTGTTATTAGGTCCGCACCTGTGTATCATTATACACCTGCGCCCCGATGATGTCGTTATTTATTCTTCTACGTGGAATGAGCACATCTCTACTTTGCACGATGTTTTTAGCCGATTAACAGCCGCTTCTTTAACTTTAAATTTGACTAAATGCGATTTTGCTAAAGCCTCCGTTACATACTTGGGGAAACAGGTTGGAAACGGTCAAGTACGTCCGGTTGACGCAAAAGTGACCGCTATTCTTGCATACCCTGTGCCCACTACGAGGAGAGAGTTGCGACGATTTTTAGGCATGGCTGGCTATTACAGGTGTTTTTGTAAAAATTTCTCGACTGTGGTCGCTCCTTTAACGAAGATGTGCAGCTCTAAAGTTGTTTTTAATTGGACTGATGTATGTCAAAGTGCCTTTTTGTGTGCAAAGTCTCTCCTTTGCAGTGCTCCGGTGTTGTCTGCTCCTGACCTGGCTCGTCCGTTCAAGCTTGAGGTAGACGCCAGCGCGACCGGAGTTGGAGCCGTCCTACTTCAGATATGGTGCTGATGGAATATCCCATCCAGTATCTTATTTCTCAGCTAAATTCAACTGTCACCAGTTGAATTATTCTACTATCGAAAAAGAGACTCTAGCTATGTTGCTTGCTTTGCAGCACTTCGATGTGTACGTTGGATACAGCTCTACTCCTGTCATCGTCTACACGGACCATAATCCGTTGGTTTTTTAAAATAAAATGTACAATCATAACCAACATTTGATGCGCTGGGCGCTAATGGCTCAATGTTATAATCTTGAGATCCACCACAGGAAAGGAACTGACAACATCGTGGCAGATGCCCTTTCTCCGGGCTAGGTAAATGTATAATTTAATTTTATATGTAGGTGTGTAAGTTGTAGTATTGTGACTATGTTCTTGGTTGCTTTTACTGTTCGCTTCATCAAGAACCTGTCTAAAAAAAAGAAGACTGGTTCTTTCTTTAAGTGGGGGAGTGTTACGGTTTGTGTCTCGTGTTTTCCTCTCCTTGTGATGACGTCATGACTGTTTCTTTTCCTGTGTCTGAGTTTATTATTAGGTCCGCACCTGTGTATCATTATACACCTGCGTCTCGTTGGAGTCGTTTCTGATTCACTATAATAAGGACGCTGAAGCGGAGCATGGCAGGAGAGAGGAGAGAGGAGAACCAGCAAACAAGCTTTTCTTTTTCTTTTTCTTTAGTTAAATTACTTTGCTGTTCGTTTTATTAATATCTGTTATCTTCATATTATTTTGGAGTTTATTATGTTTCTTTATTTGTGATACGTGTTTCGTGAGTTTTTATATGTTTGTGAGTACAATAAATGTCAACGCAGCGTACTCGTGTTTCACGTGTCCTTCTTTATGTTGTGAAACCCTTACGTAGCCACTTTTAACAAAAGGGTTCGTAACACTAAAACTTTTAAGCTGACTATTATTAAACCTCTTATTAAAAAACACAACTTGATTGTTTTTTTCTCCATTCTGTCCCTGATGGAGTTTTGGTTCCTTGCCACTGTCGCCTTTGGCTTTTGACTTGCTTAGTTAATATTCAACACTTAATATTCAACAATATTATTGATCTCCTGCATTGACACCATTATATGAGAACTGAACTAAGCTGGACGATGATATCACAGTTTTCTCCAGAACGGCTATAGGCTATATATAAATTAACTAAATTAATAATTTTTTAACAACAAAAATGAACCATCACTGAACTTACTTAAGCTGGACTGTGGCGCTATTTTCTTCTAGAAACAAACTTTGTTGTATTATTTTCCTGTTATCTCTGTAAAGCTGCTTTGAACCACTCTGTGTTGTAAAGAGCGCTGTATAAATAAGGGTGACTTGAATTGAATACTAACTTTTCATTAGATTTTTTTAATGGAATGCTTACTTAACAATATTTGAAACTATTTTATTTTCAAATAGTTAAACTATAGTTAGATATTAAAACAAAATAGTTGCAACAGTTGTTGCTGCTATGGTACCAGAATGGCTACAGAGAACTGTGATATTTGACTGTTATTGGTGCCGTGAGACAGTAAATCAGGCGTAATACTGTCCTCTGATAAACAATTGTACCAGTTGTGCTGAAAAAGACAATGTCGACCTCTACAAAGGTCACTGCCACAATCATGCAGCTTCTACTGGTAAATGCAGTTATTTACTATTTTATTTTAAATATATATATATATTATTATTATTTTGATTAAATGGCAAAAGTATCAGAAGGTACTTTTGGTATTTAATCAAAATAATATCATAAAAATGTATATAATAAATAATTAGGTGTGTAAGGATACCCTCATGTCACGATACGATACGATATTATTGTGATACTCCAAGATATATTATAAGAGGTTAACAAAAAATGTACTTTTGATTAAAATGCTAAATTTGGTAGCCTATTACATTGTGTGTGTACATGAATAGTCTTGGACTTGGTGCTGGAAACCCAATGCAGGACAATAGAGACACCAGAATAACAATATTCATGATTCTGAAGATGAAAATACTGAATTATTGTAGATGAATATGTTTGATCTCTGTCACTGACTAGATATATTTAAAATAATAATGTTGGCCACTTTTTACTGGTAACATCAGACATTTGGCATTATCAGGACCCACAAATATTCCCCCATTGCATATTATACATTATAAATTCAACATTATATATAGTAGTGTAATGTAGTTCTGACACTAAATCTAAAAAAAATTCTCACACTGTAATTTTCATTTTGGGTAAATTACACACAATACACAGTCACTGTCCACGATACATATTGATGCATTTTTGTATTACGATATATTGTGACACGATACATTGTTACACCCCTATAAATAATTACACAACACATAAATGAGCAGCTCATATTACCCAGTTGAACTCTGTTGATCTTTTAAATTAAATGACTGTAAAACACAATCATCACTGAACTGAAGCTGCTTGAACACTGCTTTTAATCTTCATCATCTGAATTCATACAGGCACACGCTGCAAATACACAGTTAGATACACATTCTAAACATATAAAGCAGAAAGACTTTAAAGTGTAAACTCTTTTTTTCATATTGTGTGTTCAGTAAGTTATTCGAATCCAGTCTCTTTAATATATACAGTAGCTTCTCTTATTATAAGCTATAAACCTCTTCATACATAAGCACTCCAAATAATGAAATATGGATAATACAACAGAAACTTGTTGTAAAACTGCATTTATTATCATTCACTACGCTATACGACTAGCGCGTGTGCGCAATAGTGTCGTTATTAAGAGTTTCACATGTACGTGTTCTTCTTAGCTAAAAAAAAAGTTTGCTTTGTGAAAACGGTGTTAAAGCGTTAATCAGTAATATTAAACTTTAATTCGCTCTTTTGGCTATGTTTATATTTGCTCTCAGACATGAAACTGTTTCATTTTTACTTCCTGTTTCCGTGACTGTTGCTGACTGGCGTCAGTTTCGTCCAGTCAGAAGGCCAGTTTACTGCGCTCGTCCAATGGAAACACGGGAAAGGCGGGTCTTCGCGTGAGTACTGAAAACGACGGCGGCACGGAGGCCCCAAAAGCGCATCAAATGCGACGTACAAATCCTTCACATTACACGCTACTAAGCGACGGGAACCGAGTTAACATCCATATATCATGCTTCTAAATATCAGACATGGGTTCGCGTTGTCAATAAAAGTTCTGTTTGAATGTCATTACCTGAAATGTCGCTCGTATTCTCTCACTTCGCGCGTTCTGCTCTTGGTCACAAACGGCGCACCGTAGTCTGCTAGCTGTTACGTCACAGAGGCTCGAGCGCAGCCAGATCTTCTGACTGAAGGAGGAGATGGGAACCTCAGAGCGGTTTATTCGGATCACGTGCGCCAATCGCTGTGCCCGAAATCTCCATCTCATTCACCGCAGAGACACGAAGCTTTTCCAGAAATGATTCACTGTTTGGAAACACAACAGGCTGGCGACATCTGCTGGTCACACTGGTGTATAACTGCAGCGGTAACTCAACACAAACACACCTTTACATTTGTTGCAAATGTTTTCAGTGTAGGCTGATCTTTTAAATGTAATCTAGAACCTGTAAAATGTGTGTTCTTGTATTAATGTGTAGTGCATGTTGTGTGTGTTATTAGACTGGGCTTGGGAAACTTGACCAATCAGAAGTTAAATATCATTCTCATTTTTGTGTTATACACAAAAATAAACTTACATTACAAAAACTGACCCGAGATCAGGTAAATATTAACACCATCTGGCGGTGAACCGTTATAAGGGCGTCGCAGCACCACGTCTTTTACAATTATTCTCTATGAGTGTACACACACACACACACACACACACACCGGCGGCGTCTGTCTACGGCTCAGGGCCTTGTTCAAAATCCTGCCGCGCCACAGAGAGCCATCTACATAGTTTTACATTAAATGTACATTTATTTGTCTCAAATCGTCGTTAATGTATATACTGACTTCATGCTGTGCTGCAATATACATTCAGTTTTACATTCATTAACAGAAATCAGCAGTTTGAATGAAAATTGCTGATGTTATCGTATTTTCAGGTGATATTCTCAATTCATTCAGTTAACGGACGCTCTGAGGTAAAGTGTTCAGACTGCAGACTTAGCAACGGTTGTATTTAATTGTACAGTATAATCATAACATAGTACAGACATTATCTTAATTTCATAATGTCCTTAAACATAACAATATTGCTGGCCATAAACTGAGAAAGTGCGCGTCCGGTGTGCGATACCTCGAGTTGTCATAGACGTGACGCGGCGCTGCGCTGCGCGTCCGGTGTGCGACTTTAGGATTTTATTTTATTTTATTGAATTTTCAAAATTACATAATTTTATATCAAGTTCTTGACACATTTCTTTTACACATTTTCACATTTGGTAAGTATAACTTGAAACAACAATAATTTGAAAAAAAGAAGAAAAGAAACAAACAAAAGATAAAGGGCATCACATATTAAATTCATTTAGCAGAGATACAGATCTTTGGGCTTTTCGATTTTTAAAAAACTTTACAGACTCAAAATACATTTTAAAGGCTGCTTTAAAATGAGCAAAGTTGGGTTTTGAGTTAGCCTACTCCATTTAGTTTGATGAATATGAAGTTTTCCTAAAAATAGAAACAAATCGATAACATAAATTTTTCTTTTTGTATGAACCCTTCTAACTTTACTTTTTATTATGAACTGATGACAAAATTTTTTTTATTTTACATGTACTTTGTGTTGAATTTTTGAAAGCGATCAACTTTTACCCCGTGTTATTCGTCAAGAAGTGTTTTGACTGAACCGTAGTGGGCCTAGTCATGGCGGGGAAAGGAGAAAAGCGCACACAAAGTGAAGTACATTCTTACGCAAAGAATTCTAATGCTGAGAAAAGTAAGAGTGATGGAACGAGTAGCCCAGAGAGTACGAAAAAAAAGAGTTTTCCTTGATTGATTTATATCATTTAATAAACGAGAGATCGGACAGAATTGAATCAAAGGTGTCTGAAAATGCTGTGCTCATCGAAGATCTGCGGGAGAAAGTAGACTGCATATACAGTGACGTGGGCGGCTTTCGCATCAACATGGACGTTCTCAAGCAGAAACATGAAGCTTATGAACAGAAAATTGCGATGTTAGAAGAGAGGTTGTCCGATGCGGAGCGTTATGGAAGGAGGTGGAATTTACGGCTTTACGGGCTATCGGAGAACAGCAAGGACGACATCAAGGCCAGAGTCAAGGAGATGTGTCGTGCGGTCGTTCCAGAATTCAACACGAGTACAGTTGATGTGGCTCATCGACTGGGCAAGATCAACAGTGAGAACCAGCGAGACAGGCCTGTGATCATTCGACTCATTTCACAATCTAAGATATATTCTCTGGAGGGCAGCCAAAACCAGCGAGTACTTGAAGACTAACAAGTTGCAATTCAAGGAAGATTTGACGCCCGCTGATCGAGCAGCGAGACAGCGGCTGTGGCCAGAGGTGGAGCGCGCCAGGAAAGCTGGAAAGTCGGCCTACTTTGTGGGAGCGAAGGCGTATGTGGATGGGATCCAGATTCGACCAAAAGATGGAAAAATGGAGATCTGATGATTTTTTTCTTTTAGAGACCCAAAGCAAGCAGCAGAAGAGAGAAAGGAGTGAAAACAGATTTCCCCCTTGAAGTTCGACAGCTGACAATCTTCATGAAATTTCTGATGTGTTCAGGTAAAGGGGAAAAAGAAGGAAGAAATAACTCATTTGTGCAGACTGTTATATATGTTATATACTGAACACTTAAACCAGTTCCATGGACAGTTTTTTTCCCCCCCTCCCTCCAACGTCTCATTTTTATATATTTTTCTCTCTTTCCCTTCTTACTCCTCATCAATACATGAAATACATAGAAGGTTCTTTTTTTAATAAGTTTTTGTTCATTTTCACACAGAAGGGTTGTCCGGGTATTGTTCTACTTAGTAAACCAGGACCTACGGTTGTTGTTCAAGATTTTTCTTATGTCTTTTTCTTTAGTTTCTCTTAATGTTAGGGGCATCCGCGATATAAATGGTGGTGGTTGAGGAGAGATCCCCTGATATGATTGTAAAGCGCTTTGGGTGTACAGTAGTACATATGAAAGCGCTATATAAATGCCTCATTCATTCATTCATTCATAAATAAAAGAAAGGCTGTATTTTTATTTTTGAAAGACAAAAGGGCTGTTTTTTTTTTTTATTACAAGAAACGCATAGTTCAAAGGCTGATTACAATTTTTGGAAGAGTCAGTGGGGTCAGGACATTTGGTTGAGTCATGGTACAAATAGATCAGCAGGGGGCGCTATTATAGAGGACTCTCATAAGCAATATATTATTGCTAATATTTATTGTACTAATTGCAAATCTACAAATTAGATTTTACTCCATGAATTAGAAAAACGAATTATAGACCTATCAACCAAATACATGAATGCAAAATGTATCCTCGGGGGTGATTTTAATGTAGTCCCAGATAGTAACATAGATAGATGGCCTCCCAAAGGTGTAAAAGATGATAACAGCAAGATTATCTCTGGGCTATGCAATAACTTCGGTCTTGTTGATATCTGGCGGAAAATGGAACCCCCAAAAACTCATGTATACATGGCAAAATAATGATTTGTCTTTGCAGTCTCGAATAGATTTATGGTTAATATCAGAGGAGTTGACATCATTGATAGACAACATTACAATTGATCCTGCAGCTTTTACTGACCATAAATCTATTCACATTTTTATCATCACTAATGGCAATAGACAGAACTTGAGCAGAAGTGGATACTGGATATTAAACAATTATTTATTATTAAATGATGAATTTAAGTGTGAAGTCTTAAAAATAATTGATAAATACTATAAACAGGGTGTAATTACTAACCAATATGGGCTGCAGTGGGATTTTATGAAATATAAAGTGAGGAGTTTAGCCGTTAAAATGAGTAAAACAATTGCCAAAAATAAACGGGCCAAAATGCGACCCCCTTTAGGATTGTGAAATGTTCTGCAACAGTGTGACGTAGCGCAGGCGCAGGCGCAGGCACAGGCGCGCGGCCCCGAGGGATGGAATCACGTGACTTTGCGAGTTTAGGCTCGTTTGAGATTCATGCAGTGAGATGAGAAGTGAGGATTAACTGTGCAGCAACAATAACTGTGGGCAATAAAACAAAGTGCATTTCAATTATGATTAATGTGACAATGTGTGACAATTATAATTAATGAGCAGGCTTGGGAGGGTTACTGTATGGTATTACAGATTATTTTTGTTTTATTTTTAACTAACATGTACAAGGAACAAACAAAAAACACAACATTTAAAATTTCTACACAATCTAAATATTTAGAAAATATTTTAGTTTATTTTAAAATAGGCCTAGGCTACATGTTCACTAAAGCCGTGATCTTTCTTAATTTGCCTGACTAAACTTGGGGCGTTGGCAGTGGGAGTTCCCCTATGTTACCTAGGCAGCGAACATCCCGTGAGAAGAGATTAAGAAAGGACATATTGGTTCAACCATGTTTTTTGGTTTTGGTTTTCATTTTCTTCTTTGAAAACAAAATATCAGCGGAATTTCCATGAATTGAAAGCGTTTTTGTCCCGTGGGCAACGTTTCTACTGGCAGCAGTGATTCATTCAGCGTCTGAGGAGATTGTAGACAGCTGTTATTTGCACATGCACCAGCGGGTGGCACACGTGAGTCATTACTGTCAACAGAAACAGGAACTACTGTATAATGAAGCAGCGCTTAATATAGTGTTATTATGCCAAAATACTGGTTTATTAAGTTTTAAATGAAACCATTGTAATCCTGAAAGTATTCCCCCCTTTTTTCAAAATGTAACTATAATCTGATTACTACGTTTTTTGACGTAACTGTAACGAATTACAGTTACTGGATTTTTGTATCCTGATTACATAACGCCGTTACATGTATTCCGTTACTCCCCAACCCTGTTAATGAGACAGTAACACATCATTTAAAAGTCTGAACATTTCTGTTAATTCCTCTTCTATCTCGTCCGCCATAAAGCGTTGCTACGGGTTTGACTGACAGACTGGCATTCTGACACTTCTTGCTTGCTCACTATTAGTCACTATTCACTCTTTTTATGTAATTATTCTGCTTACTGTAAAAATAAAACATAACTGAGACCCGTCTGTTTACAGAAGAGATGTAGAGGGACATATGGATCTCTCAGTGACTGATAGTGTGGCCATTCAATAAAAAAAACATATTTAAAACTATTGAATTGATGCCGTTTGTCACGTATAATACAAGTAATGGTGATGTGACACAAGTTAAACAGCTCAAGGTTCATTGGACAGTGTGAAGTGGACGCACCGGACGAGACCGTGAGAGTCGCTGCTGTCGTTCACTGTTGTCATGGATACAATCAGCTATCACAATCTCACACACACACACACACACACACACACACACACACACACACACACACACACACACACACACACACACACACACAACACACAGAAGATTCTAGATCAGCTTGAGTGTTTTCAGGAAATCTCCAGCACTTGTGTGAGCTGTGTGGACGTTTGTCCACATCTTCATTTGTACAGCTGTGTGCAGATCCCATTTCCACAATATTTAACTGTTAATTCATGTAAAGTATTAATTTCTACCAGAAAGACTCGGGAGAATTAATACTGTAACGATAACATTTATTTAGAAGCTCAGCAAGCAATCAGGTTCTTTGGCGCAGGCCCCGTTCGTAACTCGCATTCGGAGGGTACGGAATCTACGAGTCCCGCCTGAAGACGAAGGCGGGGGCGCCGCTCACCCCCAGCAGAGTAAGGAAAGGGGCCATCTGGTGGTGATGGGGTGGATGGAGGAAAAGAACATTCTGAAGTCTTCAGGATGGAAGGGATAGCCTGACTGATGGTGTAGAGGTTGATAGAGGGAGGACCCAGCTTGGTGGAGTAGAGGAGTTGGAGGAAAGATCCCATCTTGGTGGAGGCGGGGAGGATGGAGGTACTGGAGCGACAGCATCTGCGAACTCAGACATGTGTAAGCGCTGCCCTTTTAACCTACAGTAAATTATATGATTGGATAGATGAGGAGGTAATTAATGACGCGAACGATTGAGTCTTCCTAGCAGAACTTGAGCTAGCTTCATTTCTTTCATTGTTTGTGACGACTTGTGTGCAGCGGTGAAGCGCTCGGCGAAACCATCCACCGCAGGGCCGAAGAGAGCAGTGTGAGAGACTGAGGAGTCGAGGAAGGCCTTAATCTGCGTCAGGTTTAGCCATTAGCGCTGATACACCGATCTCACGATTCCACACTATCATGATACTTGGGTGTCGATACGATATGTATTGAGATTATTTTAACACGAGACCATCGGGAAACGTTAAATCATACACTTATACAGACTGTACATGATGTATAAGATGAGTCATATTTACAGATTCAATTCATCACATCTTTCTGAGTTGTATTTCAGAAGCATCACACAGTACTTAGTGGAGAAACAATGTAATCGATAAATGCGTTATTTTAAGCACCAAGTTTCTATCAAAAGCTGATTTCGATCGCTATCGTAGACATCAGTGTTCATATCTGAACTTTAAACTTTTATCCCAGTAGTTCTATGATAATTATAACTATTGCATTACAGAAATAATGATACTATTATGAGGTTTTAAAGACCTTTTGTGAAGCTGTTTCATGACGACTCTCTCTGGGTCAGCGGCAGCGCCAACACAGCTTTGAATGTTGCGATATGATTTTGTCAAAGGTTTAATAGACAGACGAACTGGAAGAAGATCGTGTGTGTGTTTGAATGGAGATCACAGTATTTTAAAGATGAATCTTGCAGCTCTACTGTCTTATCTCTCTCTCAGCATATGAGCAGCGCGAGGGCTTTCAGTGCTTTCAGTCTCACTTCTCTTCCACACGTCCACTTGGGATATTCCGACACTCATAGATAACGACACATTTCATCCTCTGTTGGAACGAAAGTCACGGTAAACCCGGCTCTGACGCAAGAGGTTCTTACTTCTAGACCAGCATGTATTGGTGCTGATTAAGAACCACTTCTCCTGGTTCAGAGCTGGTGCTTTGGGTGTCGAAAGACAGAGAACTGATTTGAAACTAGACTCTGGCTCTGAACCAGCACTCAAACTGCCTTGGTGGAGAAGGGGTAATAGTGGCGCTCAGGGTCGAATCAGTGGCGCTGCACAGCTCTCTGAACACGGCAGGACCACTTCACCTCGTCCATGAGGCGCAGGAGTTTGGCTTGAGAAACCTGTAGGACCGTCGTGGTGTGAAGGCCTGAGCAGCCGAAGCTGAAGTCCTGCAGGGCTTGGATGGGGAGCGACCTTGGCCTTCCCTCCTGTCGCTGAGCGGCCACGGCTTCATCCAAGGGACGCATTTTCTCGTAGCCCTTTTGCTCAGCGCATCAATAGTGGCGAGCTTGTAGTGCGTAAGCGAGTCGAGTAGAGGCCCGAGCCACGTCCTGGTGAGTTTGGGTGCTTCTCAATTCTTATTTTTGCATCCTCGTTTCCTTTCCTCTCGTCTCAGTAGTCTCAGCTCCACTCCTGTAGAAAGCGAGGAAAGACTGCAAGGAAAGAAAATGAGGACGGAGGAATCGAATGAAAGCTTTTTTATTCATTGGAATACTTGATCACTCGAGCGTCACTTCACAGCGTCATCAGCAGCGCTCAAAGGATCTGCCCTTATTTTGTTCAAGTTTGGTTATTTAAGAAATTCACAATAAATAATAATAAAGCAAGATACCCTGTTGAAATATATGAGATGTGTGGTTTATTTAAACTGCAAAGTTAAAGTATAAATTCGAATGATTGTGGCCGTTGTGAAGGGGGAGGAGAATTTATACGTGCATCACGTTTAGTCTATAAAACACTTCCACATAAGATACACCCATGTGTCCTCGCTCATGACTCCTCATGAAGCTCCTCACTCCTCGATCCTCGTCTCCTCACGGTGCAATTAGAGAATTGAGATGTCCTTCAAGATGGCTGAGCTCGATCGGACTCCGGGTCATAGGATGAAAGCGGCACATGCGGCTGCGACATTTGAAACAACAGCGTGTGGAAATTTGCTTCTTTAGAGATCGCCGGAAAGATCAGTCAGTCTTGATCCGCTGCGAGGCTCTTCAACGAAACCAGTCATCAGAAGCATTTCTTCTGTCTCAGAGTCCATGAAGATTATCTTCGTCGCTGAAGGAGAATTAATCTGAGATCCTACGGTGATGTGCACTCTTATATAGATGGGTGCTCCACCATTTCGGCAGGCTTCATCTCCAGAGGTTCCTGCAGTTTCAGGTTAGGTTAGGTATTAATCCCACACCGGGGAAATTAACTTATTACAGCAGCTCCACAAAAACAAAAAAGTATGGAAAAACACATTGGATAAAAGTACTAGATAGAAGTAATAGATATAATAAGTGCTACATAGTGTTGTTACTGCAATTAAAGAGTCATTGATCATGATTGTCATTCCCCTTAATGAAACAGGTCGAGCTCTTGTGAGTACTCACAGCTCAAGATTAATTCATCCCTGCTGTTATAAAGACCGTTTTAGGAAGTCTTTTTTTCCAAACGCAATTAGATTGTACAACCAGCGCTATTTTAACGGTCATCAGCTGGAGTGCCCTTGAGAGCCACCTGAGGGCACTCTACATCAGACTATCATTATTCACTCACAACTACATTTCCCATAATTCACTGCCCGGACTCATCATCCCGGATTATCACATTCACATGTGTCTCATTATATTGTTTAGTTCACCCCATATAAGCCTAGTTCACCTCATCATTCCCTGCGAAATCTTGTACGTTATTCCACTGCATTTCTGAGCGTTTCCTTTGTTGTCATTGTTCCTGGATCTTGATCTCTGCCCGTCTCCTGGTTTTCCCGTTCCTGCCTCACCCTCTGGATTTGTCTGTTTGTTTGGATTACCTGCCTGTGTATGACCTTTGCCTGAATTCTGATTCTGATTTTGATTTACTTTAATAAACTGCATTTGGATCCTCAACCTTCGTGTCTCGGAGCAGTTCATAACAGTTATACAAGATGATGGACTATATTCTAGGATTACTTGGTTGTATATAATCATAATGCTTTGTGAAATTGATTCTGGAGAATTAGTCTTGTTGCTGTTGTGAATGTTGTTTAAGTTTTCTATTTAGTCATTTTATTGTTGTTCTGCTGTGACATGTACATTTCCCCCTGGAGATTAATAAAGTTGATCAAAGGAACTGGTCAGGGACCCAGAGTCTCATGCAGGGGTGAGAGATGTTGTCTATGATGAAGTCAGCTTAGCTAACATCTCCTCGATGGTGTCCAGAGGACAATCCAGGATAGAGCTGGCCCTCTTTACCAGTTTATTAAGTCTCTTTCTGTCCCTCTCAGTGCTTCCAGCTCCCCAACACACTACCGCAAAAAAGAGCGCAGAAGCCACCACAGTGTCATAGAAAGACTTCAGCAATGCCCTGCACACACCAAAGCACCTCCGTCTCCTCAACAAGTGAAGGACACTTTGGCCCTTCTTGTACAGAACCTCTGTATTGTTAGACCAGTCCAGTTTATTGTTTAGGTGAACACCCAGGAATGTGTATGTTGTCACCATCTCAATGTCCAAACCCTGGATTTTCACCAGAGTAATCTGGGGCGCTTTCCTACGAAAGTCTATCACCATCTCCTCTGTCTTGCTGGCATTAATGCAAAGGTGGCAGGGTTCTCAAGTCTCACGAAAATATTGTATCTGAACCCATCTAACTATGTCAGGGTTCTCAAGTCTCACGCATTGGCCGTGAGACACACGCAATTCAACCAGTTCTCACGCTCACACGCCACACCATGTATTTCTCACGCTGAAAAGGCAATGCCAACCAAGTTGTCCTGCAAGCTTTATATATAACGTTGTATACGAGGCGCAGGCACACACAGTGAAGTTTCCTGCCGCCAGCACGTATCTCGGCCAGATTGCGTTCGTTACTAGGCAACATAGATGTGCGAACACACGGAAGTTGACCGAACATTCTCGGCCACCGTACGTTCTTTACTAGGTAACCAACAACAAAACAACAAACCAACAAAATTGGGGGGGGCGGGGCTCCATTAGGGCTCCTCCCCCAACCGCATGTGATCTCACTCCAAGCTTTTGATAAAACTTGAGAATCCTGGGTGGTTTAACGCACACCAGTTGAAAAAGTTAGCAATGACCTCCCGCAATTCCTGATCGTTCCCTTCCGAAACACGTCCAATGATGGCAGTATCATCAGAGAACTTCTGCAGGTGACGGCTGTTTGTATTGTATCTGAAGTCTGATGTGTACAGGGTGAAAAGAAAAGGAGCGAGCACTGAGCCCTGTGGGACCCCCGTGCTGCAAACCAACACATCACACACACAGTTCTGGAGGCTCACACACTGTGGTCTGTCAGTGAGAGAGTCGACTCCGGCTCCTAATAGCTGATCCCTGAGTAGTGACGGCTGTACTGAAAAAAAAAAAAATCTGTATTATGAATTTTTTAATCTCTGTTACTTAAATAATCTATTATCACTGTAAAGCTGCTTTGAAACAATCTATATGGTTAAAAGCGCTGTATAAATGAAGGAGACTTGACTTGACTATTGTGTTGAAAGTGTTGGTGAAATGAAAGAGCATTTTTGTTCACTGCGTGATTCTATAAGGCTTCAGTAATCAGAGGAAAAGGAACTCGCACTGGATGATGCTTTGGGGAACGCCTCAGGCATGACAGTCTGAAATCACTATCAAAGCAAACGTCTCGTCAATGGGCGGCATCGACACATACCCATGCTCTCTGATCCCCTCAACATCAGTGAAACTAGCGCGCTTATGCTGGTGAATATAGGCAGAGTATGGGTTCTTCCACGCCCTCTCGATCTCTGTGTGAAGATCAGGAAGGAACGGAAGGCTCACCTGGTGCTCTCGTGGACGCGCGCGTCTCTCTCTCTCTCTCTCTCTCTCTCTCGCCACACATAGGAAGTGAAAGTAAGTTCTCCTGTCGCCATTTTAAGCAGGACAAATGCAAAATACGATACGATAAAAACAGAGCATCAAAGTGTTTATCAACCATTATAAAGGAATGTACGTGTAGTTTTATGATGTTAAAGCTGGAGGATTTGAGATCCTGTATCTTGTAAAAGTTTGATCAAGGTGAGTGTTCATGTGTGACTTTCTCATATTAATATGAATCTAAACATACATAGGCCATTTCATACATACGTAAACAAACACGTTTTTAAAAAAATGATCGGATCAGTGTGTGTCGATGTGGGTCGGGGTTTGTTTTCTTTTTCACCCGAACATGTTCAATCAGTGTTTCTCGGTGTCAGTTATTTTTCAGAAAATTCTAAATCTAACGGTCGACTTGTGTGTGTGAAAAGGCCAATGAGCTTGAGTTAACGCAGTCACATGATCCTTTTCTCCCACACTCCAGATATGTTCAGCTAAATTATGAAGGTTGTTTAATTTAATCATTTAATTTAGTGTCTGAATGTTTCTTCATTCAGAGTCAGTGGAGGAGATCAAACTCATCAGATTCTCCTGCAGCTTCATCATGGCTGATTCACAAGGATCCAGAGATGGAGATTGTTCTCCAGGATGCAGGTACTTTCAACATTACATCACAGAAAAAGTTGTTTTGGTGTGAAACGCTGCAAAAATGTTACATTACCCCCTCCACACACACACCCACACACACACACACACACACACACACACACACACACACACACACACACACACACACACACACACACACACACACACACACACACACAGATCAAAGAAAGTTTACAGAAAAAATATTATTTGTTTGCCTATTTTTGTTTTGAAACTCGCATGAAATATTAAATAAAAAGATCATTGTTAATCCGTGTATCATTCGTTCAGTCGTTTTTTTTTATTTAATATTGAAAGTAGAAAAATGAATAAACAGCTGGAATATTCGATTTCTACACGTGGGCGGGAATGAAACGCCCCTTAACTCTGATTTCTCAGCCGAAGATCAAACTGTCCAGTCATCAGTTCTTCCTCAGTTCTGCATTGCAGAATAAGAGTCTCCATACTTACGGATTCTTAACTCGTTTATTGCAACTACTACATTTCATATTTCTCTCATCAAACAACCAGACTAATGGCTCGACACGAACCGTAAAGGGGAAGAGCCTCGACAGGGATTTCTTCTGTAGATATAAATTCACATACGCTTTGCATCAGCTGGGTATGGCAGGGTAAATGACGGCGGTCAGCATGGTCGCCCTCACTCAGTAAGTTAAAATAATTATAATAATAATAATAATAATAAATTAAGATATAAATCAATATAATTAATTCTAAATTAAAGATTTTAAACACTAATACAAAAAGGAAAGAATATTGAATAGGCCTAACGTTCACGCATGAACTGTCATTCAGACTGACTATCTAACTAGATTTCCTGAGTCATGGAAACTTGCTAGTGTTATTCCTATATTTAAAGGTGGTAACTCCCTTCTTACATCTAATTACCGACCTATTAGCATTTTGCCAACAGTATCTAAAGTTTTTGAAAAACTGGTTGCTAAACAAATCACCAATCATCTTAATTGCAGCTCTTTTCCTTTGCATTCAATGCAGCTTGGATTTAGGGCTAATCATTCCACAGAGACAGCAACATGTTATTTTCTGGAAAAGGTTAAATCAAATATGGACAAAGGAGGGATAGTGGGAACATTTTTTTTAGATCTTCGCAAAGCATTCGATACAGTTAACCATTCAGTTTTACTGCACAAACTTCATGCATTTAATTTTTCCTCAAAATGTATTAGCCTTATTAATTCATACCTTTTATCTCGTTCACAAAGTGTAAGAATTGACCAATATAATTCTACCCCCTTACTATTATCAACTGGTGTTCCACAGGGTTAAATTCTAGGACCAATTCTTTTCAGTTTATACATTAATGATTTACCATCTTTGTGTAAGAACTGTGACACTTTGATGTATGCAGATGACACAGTTATCTTGGCCTATGGAAAATCCACAGAGGAGGTTGCCTCAAAATTAACAGAGACCATGTCATTGATCTCAATCTGGCTTGAGCAATCCTGTCTGCAATTGAACATATCTAAAACAGATACCATGTTCTTTAAAAAAAAATATATATATAAATATAAAACCTGAAATTGTAATATCTGGAGAAAGATTACAGGTCGTTACAGAATATAAATATTTAGGATTACATATAGACTCAAACCTCAGCTTCAAAACTCACATCAAAAAAGTTAGTAATAGGATTAAGTTCAGTCTAGCAAACTTCAGATTCATTAGAGACTTCCTTTCAACAGAAGCTGCTAAATTATATATTTTTTCCATGATTTTATCCCACATAACATATTGTTTAATAAGATGGTCCAATACTCACGCTACAACAATAAAACCATTAGAAATATTATACAAACAAGCATTAAAAAATACTGGATAAAAAAACATACCACTACCACCACTGTAGTATTCTGAGGAAATATCAGTTATTTACCTGGGATAATCTCATTAAATTCAAAAACATTTGTTTAATTTATAAAATCAGACATGGTTTAGCACCTCCTCCATTATGTGATTTTATACCTTTTAGATCCAGTGAGGTTAGGGTAACCAGAGGGGCAGTGAGGGAAGACTGCATTATCCCCTGGAGAAAAACAGTTTTTGTTCAGGCTGTCTTCTCCGTAAGAGCAGTTCAGCAGTGGAACACAGTGCCGGAAACCATCAGAGAGTCTTTGTCATTCTTTTCATTCAAAAAGAATGCAAAAAAATGGCTTGTAGAGAGCCAAACTTGTGGGCACTAATGCTTTCGGTGTGCATTTAAACATTATATAATTATTTTACATGAATTGTATTTATTAACCACAATGTGTTGTATGTAATTTTATTTTGTGATTTTATATTTGTGATTATTTTTAAAGGCTGCCTGTTTTACATCTGGCTGGGGGACTACCGATGAAAATTAGCACTTTTGAGCTAACTCGGGTACATTTACATTGTTTTAATGTTGATTAATGTACACTGTCCCCTTTCAAATAAAGAATAAATGAAATGAAAATGAAAATGAATGATACAACCGGAGAACAGAGAACAACAGAGATATTAAAATACTGAGTTTTATGACCTTTTGTTTTATACAATTTATTAGCCTCGAGTTTAATATCTAAAGAATGCGCGGCGCACCAGATCATGTTGAGAAACACGCGCGCATCACATCGTTGTAAAAACCGCATTTTATTATATAGCCTAATCAGAAATAGTGTAAAAGACAAAATGAACATTATAAACACTAATAATAACATATAGGCTATACTATGCATATTTTACTTCCCCATACTGTAGCCTATGTCAAATCCTTAAATTAATGGTAATTCTGTCAGGTCCATTAAGTCAAGAACACACAGACAATAAAAATAAAGAATTTTTATGAGTAGATTGCAAACAAGTTGATGTTCTTGAATTGAAATTTGGCGGTATGGCTCTGTTCAGGGAGTCCTCTGACCTTTCATGAGCACCATGAAATAGCAGAGAGTCAGAGGACAGCAGCAGCAGCATTAGGGAACGGTCACACAGTTTAGGACTGTGAGAGCTAAAATATCCCCCCTGTGAACAGAGCAGGCAACATGACATAACGCAAATGCCACGTTATGCATAAGGAGGAGCTGGGGAGGTGGCGGGCAGCAGAAGCGAGCAGCAAGCATGTATGAGCAAACTGAATGTGCTTTAAATAGGGCGCCTTGTTTGAGCTTTGGCCATTGAGCAGCGAGGGGAGTTAACGAGCTAATACAGCTCAGCTGGAGCAGATCAGCTGACGGGACAGTGTTGTTAGCAAACAGCATTAGCAGCGTCTTGACTACCTGGCCTGCCAGAACTGACGCTGACGCTCAATTTCTGTCAGGTCCATTAAGTCAAGAACACACAGACAATAAAAATAAAGAATTTTTATGAGTAGATTGCAAACAAGTTGATGTTCTTGAATTGAAATTTGGCGGTATGGCTCTGTTCAGGGAGTCCTCTGACCTTTCATGAGCACCATGAAATAGCAGAGAGTCAGAGGACAGCAGCAGCAGCATTAGGGAACGGTCACACAGTTTAGGACTGTGAGAGCTAAAATATCCCCCCAAACAAAACCACACCTGGCAATCCTCTGAGATACAGAGGATGATTTTATTTGAACAATTTATATGCTTAGTAATCTACGAATATATACGGATAATTTGCAATATGTTATAATCAGATGAGTCCTGACCACCCATGAGATAGCAGAATCAGGGGACAGCAGCAGCAGTATGTTCTGATCAGATGAGTCCCCTGACCATTCATGAATTAGCAGAAGTCAGGGGACAGCAGCAGTATGAGGAGATAGCAGCTGCATAGGGACAGCATTATCAACATGAGGGGATGCAGCAGCAGCATAAGGGCTCTCACATTATTTTGACTAGATGAGCTAGCCCCCCAAAACAGAAACTGAGTGTCTCGAACGGTGTCGTCTGAGCCAGCCTAATTTAGCAATTTATATTATGGTAAAAATTATTAATTAATAACTGAAATGATTATTCAAGACTGCAATAGCTAAAACATGCTGTTACCTAGAATTATCTGACTTTGAACTGTTTTGACAGTCTACAGTGTAAGCGCTATGAAGAGATGACTAAGCCACCTTCTGAGAAACAGCTAGATGAAGGAATTAAACAGCTTTTACCAGCGTACAGATCAGCAGAAGCGAGCAGCAAGCATGTATGAGCAAACTGAATGTGCTTTAAATAGGGCGCCTTGTTTGAGCTTTGGCCATTGAGCAGCGAGGGGAGTTAACGAGCTAATACAGCTCAGCTGGAGCAGATCAGCTGACGGGACAGTGTTGTTAGCAAACAGCATTAGCAGCGTCTTGACTACCTGGCCTGCCAGAACTGACGCTGACGCTCAATTCAGAAAACGACAAGAATAAAAAATAAGTAGCTACGTATAATAAAAATATTCATAGTAGCCTATAAAAATAGCCTACTGTGCACTTTATTACAAACAACACAGCCTTTATATCATACAACAGACCAATTAAATTAAGCAGAATAACTTTTTATATGTTTGGTTGACTGCGTTTTATTTTAAAGGTGCTCTAAGTGATGTCACGCGTTTTTTAGGGCAACATTTTTTTTTGTCACATACAGCAAACATCTCCTCACTATCCGCTAGCTGCCTGTCCCCTGAACACACTGTAAAAAAACACGGTCTCTCTAGACACCACAGGCTCCACAAACGGCAACAAAAACAAACTGGGCTCACCTGCACCACGAAACACAACAAACAGTGCTCCAGCCAATCACCGACAAGAAGTATTTGAGGGGTGTGGTTTGGGGGTTAGTGCGCGTGGACATGAAGGGGGTGTGGAGGAGAGACGAGAGAGAAGCATGAAGAGGGAAGTTTGAATTATGGCCGACACACGACTAAAGAGACGACGTTCCGATGAACAAATTGTAAAGAAGAGGGACAAGGTTAAGGAACGCGCGAAGTCCCGAATTTACATCGGAAAAACCCTCGAAATGTGGCGAGAACTCCGCCGGCAGAAGGGCTTCCAATCCGACATTCAGTTGCTCTGTTTTTGCAGAACAGGTAAATCCATTTTTCTTTCTAAATTGACGTTCATGTTCGCCAAACCAACACAAGGATGTAATTAGCTAGAACTATGCAGTCAGCGTTAGCTTTGGTGAATACAACATATATGTTTCAGCTAGCGATCAATCTCTATTGTAAATGGTCAAGCAAATTCACAGTAGGGCGACAATTTGTGTGAATTATTGTTTTCACCCACTGTTTGTTATGGATTTGAATGTTCATTTATAGGCTGTTGACAACTTTGACTAAATTTGTTTACGCCGCCGCCGTTGTTTATGCTCACTGGGAAACGCGAAGCTAACGTTATCTTGCTATTATTGCGTCCTTGTATGGGAGCTATAGTTATAGTTATAACCTCAGGTGGCGAAACGATTTTCAGACAATGTTTCTCTTTTTTATGCATTCTGTTCTGCAATATATAAAAGCATTTATCTAACTTGGTGACATTACACATTGAATGAAGTATCAGTAAAACTTAACTTTGTTTTTAGTGACTACTTTGACTTTCCTTTATGCCGGAAGGGAGGGGAGGAGGGAGGAGACGGGATGAGGAGGAGGGAGGGTCTAGCTAGCCTCCGTTTTGTTTGACAACAATTCGAATGTCAACACTCCCGGCATCACTTAGAGCACCTTTAATAATGAACAGGCTGCGATGTCAAGTTAGCAATGCCAGAAGTGAACTGATAATAGCCTAGATGTTGTGTGAGTGAGCGATGCGCCAGCGCCATCACTTGGATTTGTTGCTCAGCAGGAGAAATAACTTAATATTCTGTCGTTTAATACTCTGTCATTCGAAACAGTAACATTTATATTTTTATTTGTGTACATTCAAAATGACTACAAAATGCCATGCCTTTGAAAAATAAAGAAAACAACATGATGCGCTGCTTTAGCGTGTCTCAGTCTCCTTGAAAATCTTTCTGGCGCACACCAAAAATGAACCAAAAGAGAGTGAATAGCCTTCTGACGCGCCTACTTTTCAAAGTCAACATTTAGATTATTTGAAGTAAAATGCATTATATAGTCACTTAGGAATAAAACACAGTGTGGTTCATGATAAAAAAAACCCGTGACTTTACAGTTCGGAAAATAGGAAAATAGCAAACCCCTGGTACTTGAGAACTCCTGGTCTACACAGAAGAAAGCCCTGTCTAGTCTATTCCCCAGTACGGGTTGTGTTGAGCCATTCGTTTGAAAAAAGATTGAAAAAAGGTGAAGTGTAGTTGCAATAAACGCGTTAAAAAAAGTAAAAAACGACTGAACGAATGATACACGGATTATTGTTTCCTCAAAGTACTTTTTGATGCAGGATGAATGTAATCACAGTAATCTAAAGGATTAAACTGAATCTGTTCTCTGTTCCAGTTCAGTCCAGCAGAAGAGCTCAAACCCAGAGTCCAGCTGTGTGTCTATGAAGAGTAACCGCTCTATGATAGAGCCACTAGAGTTTAAGAGTGGAGACAAACAGCCTGATCTCAGGTATATAATTTCTATAAAAGATATGCGTATTGTATTTGATTTTTATGAAATTGTTATTAATATACAGCAGTTTAATGAGTTACAATCTTGCTAGTTTCAGTCTATTAATGATTATCATTGTGCTCTTGTTTAAAGCTCTATGTATTGTATTGTTAATACATTCACACACTGTAAAAGCTGTTGGTCTGTTACTCAGTTAATGACACAATTACATCAATATCAGTGTGACTGATTCTTTACCCTCTTCATTCTGATTTAAGATCAAACCTTCTATCCAGACCAGTTCAAAACAAAACTGTGTCCAAGCCTGTGATTCAACCACAAGACTTTAATGAAAGCATGTATCCTGGTTTCAGGTAAAATGCAGGACTTTATATATTTTTTTATATTTTAGGTGCTGCAATTCACATCACACATCACTCAAACACATGATTAATGATTAACACATTTCAGAAACCTAATGATGTTCTGTGTCCCATAAATAGTTTTGTAATTTATGGCTATTTACTTCTCTGACTTGTGTAATAATGTGGTATTTTAATCTTACAGCAATGACTCTAAACCTGCTGAAGTCCTCAACACATTGAGATCAAATCTGAGACTGAAGTTTGAGTGTTTGTATGAGGGAATATCAAAGCAGGGAAACCCAACACTCCTGAATGAGATCTACACAGAGCTCTACATCACAGAGAGTGAAAGTGGAGGGATCAATAATGAGCATGAGGTGAGACAGATCGAGACACAGTCCAGGAGAGCAGAAACAGAGGACACACCGATCAAATGCAGTGACATATTTAGACCTTTACCTGGACAAGACAAACCCATCAGAACTGTGCTGACAAAGGGAGTCGCTGGCATTGGGAAAACAGTCTCTGTGCAGAAGCTCATCCTGGACTGGGCTGAAGGGAAAGAGAATCAGGACGTCCAGCTCATATTTCCACTTGCTTTCAGAGAGCTCAACTTGATGAAGGACGAAACACTCAGTCTTTCAGATCTTCTTCATGTCTTTTTCCCTGAAACAAAAGAAATGGAAATATCCAGTGATGAGTATAAAGTGTTGTTCATCTTTGATGGTCTGGATGAGTGTCGTCTGTCTCTGGATTTTCAGAGCGATGTGAGGTTGTGTGATGTGACTGAATCAGCCTCAGTGGACGAGCTGCTGACGAACCTCATTGTGGGGAATCTGCTTCCCTCTGCTCTCATCTGGATCACCTCCAGACCAGCAGCAGCGGATCTCGTCCCCTCTGAGTGTGTCCATCGAGTGACAGAGGTACGAGGCTTCAGTCACACACAGAAGGAGGAATACTTCAGGAAGAGAATCAGTGATCAGAGTCTGGCCCACAGGATCATCTCACACCTGAAGTCCTCAAGGAGCCTCTTTATTATGTGCCACATCCCAGTGTTCTGCTGGATCTCAGCCACTGTTCTAGAGGAGATGTTGAGTGAAGCAGAGAGAGGAGAGATTCCCAAGACTCTCACTCAGATGTACACACACTTCCTGCTCATTCAGACTAACATCAAACATGAGAAGGACTATGAGAAGAGAGTGAAAGATGAGGACATGATTGTCAAACTGGGGAAACTGGCTTATCGGCAGCTTGTGAAAGGCAACCTGATCTTCTATGAGGAAGACCTGGGCGAGTGTGGCATTGATGAGGCAGAAGCATCAGTTTACTCAGGATTGTGCACTCAGATCTTCAGAGAGGAGTTGGGCTTGTATCAGGGGAAAGTCTTCTGCTTTGTTCATCTGAGCATTCAGGAACATCTAGCAGCTCTATATGTGCATCTCTCCTTTATCAACAATAACATCAATGTGTTTGACCAGATTACCAAACCAACTAATGGAGACAAAGTTTCTCTATCTGATCTCCATCAGAGAGCTGTGGATGAGGCTTTAGACAGTAAAAATGGGCATCTGGACCTTTTCCTTCGTTTCCTTCTGGGTCTGTCAGTGAAGTCTAATCAGAGTCTCTTACAAGAACTAAAGACACAGACAGCAAACAGCTCTCACAACAATAAGAAAACAGTTGACTATATTAAAGAAAAGATCAGTGAGAATCCCTCTCCAGATAAATACATCAATCTGTTTCACTGTCTGAATGAACTGGGTGATCTTTCTCTAGTGAACGAAGCTAAACCTCATACGTCTGGAGGATTACGTGCTGTGAAACTCTCCTCGTCTCAGTGGTCAGCTTTAGTGTTTGTGTTGTTGTCCTCAGAGAAGACACTGCAGGAGTTTGACCTGAGGGACTTAATTGGATACAAATATATTCGGTAAGTAACACTGAGTTCAATCATTACAGTCTAAAACATTATGAACAAAGAGAAACTAAGAGATCAGAGGTGTTTAAATCACGGGACACAGACTTATTTCTGTGATATTGTAGATAATTTGCGGGTGTTTCTCAAACCGTGGCTGTGTCCTAGTAAGGCTGCATATCTCGACTGCCACGTCATCAAGCGCCTCTGAACTTGATTAAACAGTTAATGGCCTTGATGCCGTTCCTGGTGGCGTTTAGCTCTTCACAGTGGCGTAGCGGACGGTCACACAGGGCATATTACATTACTGTTGTTATCATTATTAGGCTACTTTTATCATTAATATTACAGTTTATTTGACCCGCAATAATTTCATAGCGCATCACCGCATAACTGATGCGCTGTTAGGATAAAAGATTAGATTAGCTTACTTCTCATTTCAAAGACAACTGGTTGAACACAAAACACTTCTTGATTCATGAAAATACAAATTTTTTCACTAGGGGCCACAAGAGAAGTATTAAGAAAATAAATTAGTTTAATGTCTCATCATCATTTTTCTTTCACATTCACATTTTGTGCGCATCATTTCCTGTGACAATAAAACTAAGTAAATTATTAAATAAACAAGTAGGTACATAAACAAGTAACAAGCAAACAAACTCGTGTGCTAAATTTCTATGAATAATTTGCTGATGCCGGTACAAAAATACTTTTTTTCTTGCAGACACACACAGAACACAGATGAAGTTCTCCAGAAGCTGATGCCTGTGGTTACAGCAACTAGATCAGCTGGGTAAGTAACACTGAGAACAAGCATCACTGTTAAAACATTATAACAGTTCTTACTTAAACATTATAAATTAATGGTTTAACAAAATATGAGGAGTCACACTTCAGCTTTTAAACCCTCCACCTATCTGACCTGATTTGTGATCTACTTAACCGTTTTTTATGATATTTGTGTGAGAGAGAGAAGAGTGTGTCATTGTTCTCTACAGGTTGTGTAAGTGTGGTGTCACAGATGAAGGTTGTGCTGCTGTATTAAAATTATTTTAATGGAATAAATTGCAGGGAAACAACTATTTCATTAATTACAAGCAAAGCTATTAAAACAGCATGATCAAATTTATCAAATTATTTTTACGTCTGTTCATATGATGTTAGATAATGAAATTTTTTTTTTCCACAATATTTTTATTTATTTTCAAACATAATAACATTTACAAATACTCAAAACTCTTGCCCCAAACCCCACCGAACCCTGTCCATCAGACTGGCCGAGACATGACCTTACAACACAAATAATTAAATAAATATAAATAACTAAAGACAAAGGAAACGGAAATACACACACAAAAAAAGAAAACCGATGCTACATAAGTAAATAAAATGTGGGGAATAAGTACAAAACCTACCATGCACCTCTCACCGGTGTGCACTACACATGAATTAGATAATGCTCAATAAAATCAGACAGTAAACATTTTCCCCAAGTGGACTGCAGGCGACCACTTATGGGTCGTCCCCAGGTATCTCCAACAAACGAGACAAGTCTTTATTAGCAAGGAAAGATAATTAATATTTTTAAAGCGTTTGCTCTATTTCTCCTGTCGCTGTGAGTTCATGTGTTTGATCTGTAAATGATTGAACACAACAGTAATGTTATTAAATATTATGACAATTTAAAACAACTGTTTTTTATTTTAATATATTTTATAATGTAATTTATTCCTGTGATCAAAGCTGAATTTCAGCATCATTACTCCAGTCTTCAGTGTCACATGATCCTTCAGAAATCATTATAATATGATGATTTGATGCTCAAGAAACATTCATTATTATTATTATTATCAATGTTGAAAACAGTCATATACAATTTTCTTTCAGGATTCTTTGATGAATAGAAAGTTACACTTTACTATATATTCACGTATAAAAGAGCTGTTTTACATTGGAATAATATTTTACAATATTACTATTATTTTTGAATTTAATCAAATAAATGCAGCAGAAGAGACTTCTTTTTAAAACCTTAAAAATATTACCGATCCCAAACGTTTGACTGGTAGTGTATATGCATGTATTGCTTTGGAATCATCATTCGTCTCCAAAACTGCATAATCACACCAGCAGTTGTCTGTAATATGATGGTGCAGATAAAAACAACTCAGACTTAATACATGAATTCATGAAGTACAGCAGACACCAATCTAACTGGCCATAAGAAATACTTAATATCTTAATATACAAGATTGTAAGCACTTACCATTGTCATGTGACTCGATTACATCATTTTCAAACTGTTGTTTAACCCTCTGGGGCCTGAGCTGTTTTCTGGGCCCTGGAGGTGTTCTGACATGCTCTGACATTTGTGTTTTTTTCTGTTACTTGTTATATTGTCATGGCTAAAGTCTAATTACACTGTATTCAGCACAAACTACAATAATATATCAGCAGCATGTATGTAAAAGTTTGTAGTTTTGAGATAATGACATTTATGCGTGGTTTGTGAAAATACAAAAAAAAATTCTCACTGAAATAAGGCCATGAAACCCATACTGATTATTTCTTCACAAGACTTTTGAAAATTGTATGACGTAGCTTAGAATATTTGCTCCAAAACTATGTGAAAATCACCCTGACTGCTCATTCAGATAAGACAATATATTGATTTAAAATTTCTAAGACGTGTTTTGTGTGAAAAAGCCTTATGCGAAAAGGCGTGATCATCTCATGAATATGTAAGCCTTCAACACCTGAGAAAGACAAAGACACTCCCCTAACTGCCCTATTAGGAGCGATCAGGCCCTGTCATTCAGAGCAACCTTGCACAAAGAATGAGGAGATTTAAAAAAGAATGGCTTTTAGATTGTTTGGATTTATTTACAACACAACATAATCCAAAAATACACAACAAATGACAAAAGAGCACATTGAAAACAATGATCCAAAGACAGAGACCTTTGTGCCATTCCTAAAAACATTGTACATACCTTTCATTTCCAAGGTGTTTGATTTTCACTTTACCATGTTCATATACAGAGACTCATGTGAATGTTGAAGTCAGCAGGACTCAGTTGCATGAAAGAAAAGAAAAAAAAAGAAAAAACTGTGAACATACTGGTATCAAGAGAAACTATAGGGCTGCACGATTTTGGGAATAGATTTTAGATTTTTCTGGTTAAAATTTCTTTTTAAAATTCACAGAATACACACACACACACACACACACACATGTTTCCAACAATATATAATGAACACCAGGTTTGTTGTGCCTTGTAGGCATAGGCTACGCAGCGCTGCATAAAATAATAACAATAAATTAAATCTTCCAAAAGATTTCAAGAACAACTACGCTAGAGAAAAATATATTGATTATCATATGTTACTTCAAATGTTTCCATTCGTTATGATGATATGAAATGAGATAATAGTAAAAACATAAAGCCTAATGTTTGGTGCATTTTTCCTTTCAAACGCAATCGCGCTCCAAAATATGATACATTCAAACCCACAGCGCGCTCCAAAATATGATACATTCAAACGCGATCGCGCTCCAAAATATGATACATTCAAACGCACAGCGCGCTCCAAACGCCATCGCGCTCCAAAATATTAAACATTATGGTTATACATATCTATGTTTGAGCAGATATCCACAAACAGTATTTAACAGTAAACACGGGTCTAAATAGTATAATATTCACCATATATCTAGCAACAGTTCAACTGCAATGTGAAGTTTATGCAACAATACCATAAACTAATAAGTAAGAATTTCGTACCTTACATCTTTCTTGTCTTCAAATCGTGTTCTTCTTCTTCTGGGGGTAAATCCAATGTAAGCTCAGACATGTCTTCCAAACTCGACGAAAAGCAGAGACTTGTGAAGTTTTTTGGTGTTTTGTGTTTGAGGGAACGAGGGCGTTCGCGTTCCATGTGGAGATTTGCATGTGAATCACTTTTGCGCGAGTGGGCGTGTCGAATTAAAGTAATTAGCAAGCGTTTGAGATACTGGACATCCTGTTGGTTTTATACAAATTACTTAAACAGAGAATATTTGTTTTCAGTTTGAATCCGATCATTTAAAAGTACACACTTAAATGTGTATAAAGGTATATGGCTCATAAATGTGTGACAAGTATTCGCTGAGTTTTGTTTCAGTTTATAGACGTGCTCAAGAAAAAAAAGTTCACCGCGACGGAGAGGCAGAACACACACCCTGCTTATTTTCTTTATTTTACAAAAGCACAATGTTTTGATTTGATTGTAAGTGGACACATACAAAAGTAGAAATATCACAGATTATTTTTTTATATTTCTTTTTTCTGTATAACCATAAATGACGGAGTAATTTAAGTTTATGTTGCTGCTATGTGAAAAAAATCCAGCAAAACGCGTCGGCGCGTTTCTCGACCTCAGAGGGTTAAAGTCATTAAAAAAATTAGCGTGCGCACAAGAAGCAAGATGGGTGTTTTTACGTAATTTTGTGTGTATTTGACCATTAAAATGCCACGAAGCAGAACACACTGTCAGGCGGCACAAGAAGCCATTGTGTGAGTGCCGATTTGAGTTCTCATGTGTTTTAAATCATCAAGCTCATTTTGTTCATTTATCAGTGTTTCTTAATCACTCTAAAGTTTCAATAACTTCAAGCAATTCACTAAAACATTTTTTAAATACAGTAAGCTCAGACACGTGTACACACACACACACACACACACACACACTACGGCTGGGACGATGCACCTATCTCCTGATTCGATATTATCATGATACCTTGTTGCCGATACAATATGTATTGTGATTTTTAAGAATTGCGACGGTTTCTATCAAAAGCTGATTTACTCTATTTTGATCGCTATCGTAGACATCAGTGTTTATATTTGAACTTTAAACTTTTATCCCAGTACTTCTATTTAAGCTGTTTCACAACAACTCTCTCTGGGTTAGTGGCAGTGCCAACACAGATTTAAAATATTGCGATATGATTTTGTCAAAGGTTTAATAGACAGACGTACTGGAAGAAGATTGTGTGTGTGTTTGAATGGAGATCACAGTATTTTAAAGATGAATCGTGCAGCTCTACTGTCTTATCTCTCTCTCAGCATATGAGCAGTGCGAGGGCTTTCAGTGCTTTCAGTCTCACGTCTCTTCCACACGTCCACTTGAAATGGATATTACGACACTCATAGATAACAACACATTTCATCCTCTGTTGGAACGAAAGTGGCTAACTTCTGTCAACCTCGTCTATAAGCAAGGACAAAACTAAAGCAATTTAACACACACAGGTTGGGTTTCCATGTTTTATGGGGATTTTCTATAGAAACTAGATGTACCGCATTGCGGTACAAAATATGACCGCCGCTCAGGCCTGCACTGGCTTTCCACAAAAATAAATGACGTGGAGTAATTTGGCTGTATTGCGTGTTTATGTATATACCTAAAAAAAGTAATAGTATGTGCATGTCTGTCTGTGTGTGTGTGTGTGTGTGTGTGTGTGTGTGTGTATGTGTGTGTATTTGTGTATGTGTGTGTCTGTGTGTGTGTGTCTGTGCGTGTATGTATGTCCCCGGGGACCAAACGAAATTTTTCCGTAGAAGTCTAGTGGGGCTACATGCCCACCAAATTTCATGTTCCCCGGTGTTTCGGTGTCCCTGGTATCGTTGACGAAAAATTTACGGGGGCCCCAGCGCAGGGGGGGGAAGTGGCCCCCGCGGACCAAACGAAATTTTTCCGTAAAAGTCTAGTAGACCAACATACCATAAAAATTTCTTCATCCTCGGTGCCACGGTTCAGGTAGTTATTTAGGAAAAACTGCATTTTTTGGGGTTTGGGGGGGCCCAGCGCGGGGGGGAGTGGCCCCCGGGGACCAAATGAAATTTTTCCGTAGAAGTGTAGTGGGGCTACATGCCCACCAAATTTCATGTTCCCCGGTGCTTCGGTGTCCCTGGTATCGTTGACGAAAAATTTACGGGGGCCCCAGCGCGGGGAGGGGGGAGTGGCCCCCGGGGACCAAACGAAATTTTTCCGTAAAAGTCTAGTAGACGAACATACCATAAAAATGTCTTCATCCTCGGTGCCACGGTTCAGGTAGTTATTTAGGAAAAACGGCATTTTTTTGGGTTTGGGGGGGCCCAGCGCGGGGGGGGAGTGGCCCCCGGGGACCAAACGAAATTTTTCCGTAGAAGTCTAGTGGGGCTACATGCCCACCAAATTTCATGTTCCCTGGTGTTTCGGTGTCCCTGGTATGGTTGACGAAAAATTTACGGGGGCCCCAGCGCGGGGGGGGGAAGTGGCCCCAGGGGACCAAATGAAATTTTTCCGTAAAAGTCTAGTAGACCAACATACCACAAAAATGTCTTCATCCTCGGTGCCACGGTTCAGGTAGTTATTTAGGAAAAACTGCATTTTTTTGGGTTTGGGGGGGCCCAGCGCGGGGGGGGAGTGGCCCCCGAGGACCAAACGAAATTTTTCCTTAGAAGTCTAGTGGGGCTACATGCCCACCAAATTTCATGTTCCCCGGTGTTTCGGTGTCCCTGGTATCGTTGACGAAAAATTTACGGGGGCCCCAGCGCGGGGGGGGAAGTGGCCCCCGCGGACCAAACGAAATTTTTCCGTAAAAGTCTAGTAGACCAACATACCATAAAAATTTCTTCATCCTCGGTGCCACGGTTCAGGTAGTTATTTAGGAAAAACTGCATTTTTTTGGGTTTGGGGGGGCCCAGCGCGGGGGGGGGAGTGGCCCCCGGGGACCAAACGAAATTTTTCCTTAGAAGTCTAGTGGGGCTACATGCCCACCAAATTTCATGTTCCCCGGTGTTTCGGTGTCCCTGGTATCGTTGACGAAAAATTTAAGGGGGCCCCAGCGCGGGGGGGGGAAGTGGCCCCCGGGGACCAAACGAAATTTTTCCGTAAAAGTCTAGTAGACCAACATACCATAAAAATTTCTTCATCCTCTGTGCCACGGTTCAGGTAGTTATTTAGGAAAAACGGCATTTTTTTGGGTTTGGGGGGGCCCAGCGCGGGGGGGGAGTGGCCCCCGGGGACCAAACGAAATTTTTCCTTAGAAGTCTAGTGGGGCTACATGCCCACCAAATTTCATGTTCCCCGGTGTTTCGGTGTCCCTGGTATGGTTGACGAAAAATTTACGGGGGCCCCAGCGCGGGGGGGGGGGAAGTGGCCCCCGGGGACCAAATGAAATTTTTCCGTAAAAGTCTAGTAGACCAACATACCACAAAAATTTCTTCATCCTCGGTGCCACGGTTCAGGTAGTTATTTAGGAAAAACTGCATTTTTTTGGGTTTGGGGGGGCCCAGCGCGGGGGTGGAGTGGCCCCCGGGGACCAAACGAAATTTTTCCTTAGAAGTCTAGTGGGGCTACATGCCCACCAAATTTCATGTTCCCCGGTGCTTCGGTGTCCCTGGTATCGTTGACGAAAAATTCAGTAAGGTGACGAAAAAAAAAAAAAAAAAAAACTTTGACAATCCCTATATGACCGGCTAGCTACGCTAGCGGCGGTCATAATAATGGTTTTTATACTGTACAAACTGTGTATTGAATCCCCTAATCCTAACTGATGTAATTTAACAACTTGAACTAATGAATATTTGTATATATTTCATATTGACAGCATAATGTTATTTATTTTTCATGTTTCATGTTTATCTCTGGATAAAGGCTTAATGTGTGTCATTGTTCTCTACAGGTTGAAGGAGTGTGGTGTCACAGATGAAGGTTGTGCTGCTCTGGCTTCAGCTCTGAGATCAAACCCCTCACACCTGAGATCACTGGATCTGACTCTGAATTATCTAGGAGACTCAGGAGTGAAGCTGCTCTCTGCTGGACTGGCGAATCCTCACTGTAAACTGGAGGAACTGTGGTAAGCTCAAACGTGACTCTCACATGAAACTGTCACTGTGAATTCATAAATTATAATCAAAATGGAATAAAATGCAGAGAAATAACTATTATTTCATTAATTACAATCAAAGCTATTAAAACGACATGATCAAATTCATCAAATTATTTTTACATCTGTTCATATGATGTAAGAGAATTAATATTTTTAAAGCGTTTGCTCTATTTCTCCTGCCGCTGTGAGTTCATGTGTTTGATCTGTAAATGATTGAACACATGAGCTGCTCCTCATTAAGGTGATTCTGGAGTGCTGATACTCACACTGAAAAACACACTTTGACATCGTGATATACATTTAACACCCTTTACTTTAAACACACTCAATCTCAGCACAGTCAGGATTAACACAATCCATTCATTTTAATTTTAGGGGGAAACTGGAACTGTAGAGATTTTTCTCAAGGTTTAAAGTCTACATCATGTCAATGTCACAGATTATGACCTGGAGAAACACTATAGTACATCAATGACACGTCAGTGTCTGTATTATTAATGAGACTGCGTGTTCTTATCCTATGAGAAGACATTTCTCTTATTCATGACAGCACATGGTGTTTTTCTATGACAGACGCTTCAAACTGTAAAATCAGGCAGTAGTTTAGAGAGGCGTTCATGGGTCGCAAGTGTGTGTGTCCATTGTGCAAGAGTTGAGTGTGTTGCAGGCTTCCCCCGTGATGCTGTCTGGCCGAGACTCGCTGCGGGCGTTTGGTTGGCCAGAAACTACCGACACAATCAAACTGTGTGTGTGTATGTAACAAGTGTTTTTCTGAGGAGAGCTACGAGAGTTTCCATCTTCTGTCACTATCCATCTTTATTGTCAGTGTCCTGAAGGGACGTAGATTTGTGATCTAAACAACCGTTTTTTATGACATTTGTATGAGAAAATTATCATATTTATGCATTTATAGTGAATGTATATAAACATTTATACTGTTAAAGGGAAAAACAGATTGTGTTCAATGATCTGGTAGGAATTTCACTGTCCGCTGTAAAATCCTCCAGTTTCCCCCTGATATGTAGTGAGAGCCGGCATGGGCCGCTGACAGATGACAGTTGCTCGTTCCTCTCTCTCTCTCCTCTGTCTTGCTCTGCCACACACACTCCCTCTCTTCTTCTCACAGCCCCACACACACATTTAAGAGGATTTTTCAGAATGATTGTGAGGTAGACTTGAGCTGAAAGAGGGGGTTTTCATGACTCTTTATTGTTCATTACATTAACCTTTTCTTTTAAAATTTTTCAATATTTTTATGTGATATATAGTTTCAATTTGTTATATCAGCTTTTATATAATCACTGAAAACTGACTTCAACTTATTACAAGTGATCAATTTACTTTTTCTCAAGTGAGTTTGAACAAATCAAATTTCTATGGTCAGTTGAAATTAAAAATACTATTATCACTATCTTTTTGATTAACTTAATTAAAAAAAAAAAATCTAAAATCTGAATAACTACAAACAATGTTGTGTCACTGTGGTTTCCTCAGGAACAGACTGAAGACTCCAATTATAGGTACAAACTCAAGCTTTAATAATAGTACTCTGGAACAAGCTGACAGGGAAAACCCACATAAACACAACGGAGATCGGACAAAGACTGAAGGAAAGGCTGCATCTTATATAGCAAACAGAAACGAGATAATTAATCATACACCGCTGGGACAAATTAACTCAATGATAGTAACCATAGAAACAAAGGAGTGGCGGAAAAAGAAAAGGAAAACAGGAACCAATCAAAACACAAACTGAAAGTCCAAACATGAACGGACACGTTATCTACAACTACACGTGACAGTACCCCCCCCCCCCTCCCGAAGACACTTAACGTGTAATAGCGTACCGCACGATATACGTCACCTTTTCTCATTAATATTCATTAAGCTAGCGACGGTTGCTAGGGGGGTCAAACTCGCGCGTGTCACTCATGCTAGACGCATGTAAACAGTTTACGGACGAGATGTCTACTGAGCTAAACCTGCTAACTCTGTCCGAGAATGATGTCCCCGGTGCCAAATTCACTGGTATAGAAGTAGAAGAACATACAAATATTCAATTGAAGAGATGGCTTGAGTGTAGAGGGCTGAAAAAGACGGGAAAAAGAGCCGACCTGATCCAGAGGTAGATTGTTATCGACAGAATTTCTTTTCATAGTGTCTGGAGTCGTTTCTGCAAGTTCCATAGCAGCAGTGTTTACTCGGCATGTTCTTATTTGAGGGATAACCGGCAGAAAACAAGCAGTACTAGCATGAATCATAAGCGAGCGCGCTTCTATGTTGACCCCCTTCCGGTTTACGTTGCTGACGTCACGCGGTCTAAAAATAGCACTCGTGCGGCACGCTATTAAACGCAATGCGTTCGTAATCTGGGCTCATCTGCTATTCTGTAGGCTACATATGCTTTATTAATAAGGTGTGCACAGAATTTGATCTTTTAACATGATTGTCTTAGTACATTAAGCCACGTGAAGCGTTTTTCACGTTATAAGCGTTAATGTCCTGTATTGGAGGCTGCTACTATTTGGTTCAGCTTTTCAAACGTAGAAGTATGATAAAGACATGATAAAGACATGATAAGCTATATTCATTTTATGTGGATAAAGGCATATTTTGTACATGACTACACATGTCCTTAAAAAGCCTAGAAAATATATAGATTTAACGACATAACATCTCGTTATCACGACATAATTGAGTGGATAAAATAATATGTATGTGTCAGCAATACACCACCGTACAAACTGCCTTGAGATCAGGCTAAACTATTAGGCCGAGACTTCTGAATACATAATACAAATACAAACACATAAATAGGCTGTTTAAAGTTCTTCCAGTTGTGGTTCAGAATCAGGGTGGACACACTGGAATGTAGAAGCTAAAAACTGCAGTGTAATGCCACAAAAGACACACAAAAACCTGCAGTGTAAATGTATGACCACTTTCAAAAAATAAAAGCTTTGACATGACCATTTTGTCGTATTTTTGTGTTAATTGAATTAAACTAAAACCTTTTTATTTCTATTTATTTGATGTTTTGTTGGGAAAATAAATATTAGACAAATTACATACCAGCTGACCCGGATCAGCACGGAATGAATCGGTTACGCAATGAGAACCGTTCGGCCCGACAGTGGAAAAGCGGCTAATGACGTAAATACAAGTGGGAAGCTCTGGATTTTCTATAAACCCTTATCTTATTTTTTTGCCACATATAACAACAATCATTATCTATAAGCATAGCATTTATTGCATATTCAATAAGAGACAATAAAGAACTAAAGTCCAGTTCTGCTGGACCCTTAGAATCGTCCCAATCTTCCTCTGCTAACACACACACACACACACACACACACGTTCTTTAAAATGTTTACAAATACATTAAGCACACTCTCTCGCACACACACACGTTCTTTAAAATGTTTACAAATACATTAAGCACACTCTCACACACACACACGCACACGTTCTTTAAAATGTTTACAAATACATTAAACGCGCACACACACACACACACACACACACACACACACACACACACACACACACACACACACACACACACACGTTCTTTAAAATGTTTACAAATACATTAAGCACACACACTCACGCACACGCACACACACACACACACACGTTCTTTAAAATGTTTACAAATACACTGAGCATTAAAGCACATTCACACACACGTTGGGTTTCCATGTTTTATGGGGACTTTCCATAGAAATAATAATCTCTATAAGAACAATAAACTCAAAGTCAATCCCCTAATCCTAACTGATGTATTTTCACAATGTAAACTAATGAGTATTTGTATACATTTCATATTGATTGCATTATGTTAATTATGGTCATGTTTATCTCTGGATATAGGCTTAATGTGTGTCATTGTTCTCTACAGGTTGGAGGATTGTTGTATCACAGATGAAGGTTGTGCTGCTCTGGCTTCAGCTCTGAGATCAAACCCCTCACACCTGAGAACACTGGGTCTGTCATATAATAATCTAGGAGACTCAGAGGTGAAGCTGTTGAAGGATCTGAAGGATGATCCACATTATAAACTGGATACACTAGTGTAAGAATAGTTTTTAACGATTTTCATCATCACATTTTCATTTAAAGTTCAAATGGCTGATTTACTCACTAGAAATAGAAGTAAATTGTACCAGGTGCAGTTACACCACGTGCGCGTGTGTGCGTGTGTGTGTGTGTGTGTGTGTGTGCGTGTGTGTGCGTGCGTGTGTGTGCGTGTGCGTGTGTGTGCGTGTGCGTGTGCGTGTGCGTGTGTGCGTGTGCGAGATTTGGGTTGTTATTAACTGATATTAAATGTGTAGTGAGTGTAATGATCATTTCTGCTGGTTCTGTATCAGCTGTCCGTTGTGTGAAAGTGACCTTTCATGTGCTTTTGATTTTGTAAAGTGACTTTGTTCTCATGTTTGAGAATGAATTAATATAGATTATCTAGTTAGTTTTCTTATGAGAAGATGTGACAGATGTAATATCTCATACTGCATATGTGACTGTGTGTGTGTTTTATTTTAGGTTATAGAAGACAGTCTGATCTTCTGATGATCATCTGATGGTGAATAAGGATCCACTACAGAGACTCACAGTCAACAGAATCAACAGAGACTGAAGATACAGTGACTTCACTGTTGTAAATTAAGACTTCATTTAGATTTCAGCGATCCTCTGACAGACCTGATGAGGCAGCAGTGAAACACCTTTTATTTCACAGCAAATTACAGTTTCTCATTCATAGATTAATCATTTTATATGTATAAACTGTTTTGTGGTGCTTAATTTAACCGCTTGTTCGGGTCTTAAATATAGACACCTTCTACCTTATTTTGTTTATTCTCAGGTTAGGTAAAGTCAGTCGAATTCGTTCGAAACAATAAGTATATAAATTTCCATACTTACAATTCAGTCGAAAGACTGCTCTGTGGTTTAGTTCAGCTCAATATTTAGTAAAACAGAAACTTAAGGCAGGCGAGCTTAATTTCAATTATATGTATTTTTTATTATATACAGGTTAACTAGTTTACATAAACGGTATTAATATATAAAATAAAAATAAAAGTAAATCAAAACCAAATAATTTGCAAACGTTCATCTTCATGAGGCGCAATAATGGCAAGGCATCCAACACCCGAGAGGCCGTCCTTGGTGAACCAGCGTCTGACTTTGACATGATAATTTCGATAATGGTCAGGCCGCCATTGTAAATAAGAACTTGTTCTTAATGACTTGCCTGTAAAAATAAAGGTTAAAAAAAATAAATAAAAAAAAAAAATAAAAAAAAAAACTTTTTATAGTCCACACGCCCTCCGCACAGATTCAGTCCTTTACAGACAATCTGTCCAATCCGAAGTCTTGAACTGTCCTCAGTTCTGGAAACCCCCTTCTAAACTCCATATATAAAGCTCTTTCCTTTGTTCTCCCAGAGAATGTCTAATATGGCGAGAAGTTTCACTCTCACTACACTTCCGGCTTCTGAACTGGTTGCAGTTCCACTCTGATTCCATATGAGGGCGCTCACAGGACGAGTGCAGAATGAATGGAGGTCAATGGCGGTATACCCCTCAAAATCCACTTTTCTCAGGATATAATTTTTTGTCTAGTAATTTGAATGTTGTATTCGAAAGGAGATGCAAAGAAATTACACATTGCTGGGTGTTAGATTTTTTAGAGTCACTTATTTGATTTAAAAAAGTCTTTCAAAATGTCAATGACGTCAGAATGCTGACGTCATTAGCAGAATGCTAGCGTGTTATGGGCAACAACAACTCAACCTGTAAGAAATCAAAACGACATAAGTACTCGTTCATTCAACTTTCGACCTAAAACCCATGTTGAACTTGCAAAATCTACAATCACATCTGAGATTTCTCAACGGCAATCGGGTGAAAGAGACAAATTTAGCCGTCTAGCCCCATTGACTCCCATTCATTTTGCACTCATGGCGAGCGCCCCCAGTGGAACTCTGGTGGTACTACAACCAAAATTCGGTACAATAGGGCTTAATAGGGAGTGGACAGGCTCTCCGTAGACGGGCTCTGGTTCTCCTTTGCTTGCTGTTCTCAGCGCCGCCGCTCCCACCACGCGCATCACACGCTGTGCGTAGGGCACCAAGTGCTGAGGGGGCACCAAAAATAGCCTAATGAAAAAAAATTTATAATGCCGATATTATTTCATTAGCCTATAGAAATATTATTAGGCACATTTTAGCCATGTATATGTAACAAAAAAGGGGGAACAAGATAATTTAATTGCTCTAGTCTAGAAAGTACCGCCCCCCCGCGTTGGATGGTCCGTGCCGGTTGTTCGCGCGGGCGCCTTTGCGAAGGACGCAGCAGGAGTCAGGGTCTGAGAAAAGAAATAACAAGAAACTGCGAGATGATGCCCGTGCATCACTTGCAGGTAAGTCCATGTTTAATCATTCTTAAATACGGGAAATGTGCTGCTGCTAATCGTAACGCGCCTCGAACTTGCTGACGTTAATGTTAGCAAACTATGTTATTATAACTTATAACTTCGCTGCAAGCTAAATTGAGATTTTACCTATTTTACAAATAACTGACGCCAGCTAGCTGTTACTTTCTTTACTATTTTTCTTTAGATATTGAGCAGTTTATGGTTTATTTTGACGTGACGGTGGTTAATACTTTCTCAGTAACAGTTAACGTTAGCAGTCAGTGCAGTGCACATGGTAGGCTAACAATTCCTGTTAAATATATAAAAAATATAAAATGTCATTATGAATGATATAAAGCAAACAATACTGTTTAATTTTGTGCATTATTGCACTTCATTCTATCATGCTTTTATATTATATTATATTTATCAAATAGTTGATAAATAAGGAATAAAGGGGGAGAACTCCTTGGCTGCCATGCTTTCAGTTTTAAATGTTTATAATTGTTTCCGGTATGAGATTCTTTGTTTTAATATTTTGTCTAATAAATGTAATTTATTCAAAGTGACATTGAATTTGGGAAAAACATGTCTGGATTATTTTGATAATTTTTTTTATCTTGCTATTCTGTTTACTGAAGAAAAGTTTGCACTTTCAAATGTGTAGTGTGTGTTGGCTATTCTACATATGTTTACAAAGTCAGCAAAGCTGTGAAGATTTTACTTTCTCTTTTTTTAGTGTTCTTAAGTTTTATACTGGGATGCTGCTATTGTGTTATTGGTATTGAGTTATATGTTTGGTAAGTTAAACTGACAAAAACAAACGTTTTTTTTTTTTCTCGGGGTCGGGGTGGGGGGCATCATAAAGGAATTATGCTTAGGGCACCAAAATGGCTAGCAGCGGCACTGGCTGTTCTGGACCCTCTGCCTTTCTCCTGCGTCTCATGCTCCTCATCAAATGGGTAATGCTTGCCATTTCTACTTTGCTAAGATACATGCTTTCTACTACTTAGTGTTATTACTACCTACTGTAGTTTATTCTTTCATTTGATTAAATGCTTAAACATCGAATATAGTATAGTCATTTCTTTCATGCATTATCATAATAAAAAACTTTTACAATACAAGTTGCAGTGTTTTTCTTAATAAACTAGATTCATAATAAAAATTATTACAAAACAAGTTGTAATGTCTTTCCTAATAAACCAGATTCACAATAAAAATTATTACAATACAAGTTGCAGTGTCTTTCTTATACCAACACTCTTTCTTACTAAATCATAAACTTGGTTAGTATCATACATAAGCTTATACATAAAAGGCATTGGTTAATACAGAATAAATTGCATATATATTCCACTTACAAAGTTACAAGTGTGGATAATATCATGTCAGCCTATATATATGAGGCATTATAATGTTCACTTAACAAAACGCACAGTAACTCAAAAAGCTCTGAGTTTTGTTACAGAGTAAATAAAGAGTCTGAATATCTTTGTGTCTGTGTTGTACCAGCAGAGGGAGACAAAGACTGATGAAATATTCATTTTTCATAATTATGAGAAGAAGAAAAAACAGTTCAAGCTCACTTTTAGAAAACAATGGAAGCTTGAGTTTATACATCATGTTTTTAATAATAGTTGCATTACATTTGTATTAATGTATTAAAGGGGTCATATGATGCGTTTTCATGTTTTCTTTTTCTTTAGTGTGTTCTGTAGATGTTTTTGCATGTATAAGATCTACAAACTTACAAAGCTCAAAGTCTCCTACAAAAAGATTTTGGGTGCTCGAGCCCCTTTTTCAAAATGAATCAAAAGTGCCCCTCTCAAACTAATATCAATGTTAATATTGTGGTCAATAAAACAAAATGCATTTGATTATAATTAACATGACAATGCGAACAAAACTAAAGTAGCCTATTTTTGCGTATCTGTCAGTCTGAGGTGTCGTTGCCGAAACGCTTGCTATGGGTTGCGTCACTTGCGTGTGTCTTGCTTCGGGCTTGACTGACGTGACCATAGATAAAATAAATACTTATATTATTTATGTCTATGGATGTGACAGGGTAAGTCTGCGTGATTTCCCCCCAAACCAGTTAAGCGCAAACCACGCCCCTTACCTGCACACCACGCCCCTTACCTGCAAACCACACCCCTTACCTGCAAACCACGCCCCTTATGCGAAAACCACGCCCCGCAGCGATGACTTGCATGTATGGCTCGATTTCATTGGTCAACTCTATCAAAGTGTTGATTGGCCTCACATCATCGCTGAAACAAGTGTGTATACAAAATTAAGTTACACAAAATATACAACTTATATTAAAAAAATATTAAAAAAGGCCCATAAGATGAATAAAAAACATGTCATCAAACGATGTAAATTAAAAGAGGTGCATTTTTTCCCTGTGCAGTTGCTAGTGTTAACGAGTGTCCAAAAAAAAAATAATTTTTAAACGCATGCACACGCTCACACACACACACACACACACACACACAAACCAAAAAAGTGCTTAACAATGAGAAAACTACACGCGTTACTGTATGGAACAAATCTACAAACACAAGAAAACGGTTTGTCAAAAACAAAAAACATTTTTTGATTCTTCATTGTTTAATGTAGTTTTGCAAACAATATGAATTCATAACCTGCAGTCCTCCTACCTAGCATAACATTTAAAAGTATTTGTTTGCATAAAGTTAATGATTACCAATGATCACAGAGCTGATTGGCCACACAAGGCTGAACGATTCTGACAGTTTGTGGCGTATCCTGACAACCCTTTTCCCTCCTTTTCCTGAATGTCTACTGTAGTCATGCTCTAAACCAGAAGTGCTGTTTCTGGGGCGTCCCACTGTCAAACGCCGCCTGGAACCAGTCTCGGTTGATCTTCGGGCCACTGCTGTTGGCTGACAGCCAATAATGGACCTGGTCGTCTAGCAGCTCGTCTGAACGTCTTAACATCCCTTTACCAAAACAGTGAAATACAGAGACCAGTTGTGTTGGGTTGTGCTGCATCTTTTCAAGCTGCTTGGCCATTGTAGTCCTGGCATCACTGTAGTTGCAGTTTTCAGCCGGTTCACTGAGTAGTCCAAGCATCCTCCTCACAGGAGACTGAGGTAGAGATGCGGTTTAACAAGAAAACAAGAATAACTATTCAATTGCCAACAACCAATAAAAATAAAATAGCAACAAACACTTGGACCAGGAAACAGAACTACTCTGCTTCCCTTCAATGCTTCTGCTCTATTTACAATTTACATACTTCATTATTTGAAAAATAGCATAAAATATGTTTTCTAATAGCTTTTTTATTTTATAATGAAATAAACGGTCCCTAATAAACATTTAGACCCAAAACTTGCAGAATCTCATCGCTTCGCCTCAGAATGCCTTTATTAACCCACTAGAGTCGTATGGATAACTTTTATGAAGGATAGATGCACTTTTTGGAGCTTCGAAAACTCGGACACTATTCAATGCCATTACAAAGCTGGGAAGAGTCAGGATATTTTTATAGGAACTCTGATTGTGTTCGGCTTAAAGAAGACAGTCAGATACATCTAGGATGGCTTGAGGAGAAGTAAATTATGGGATAATTTTTGGTTGAACTGTTCCTTTAACTCTTCTAAGCTTCATGAACTCTACAGGGTTGGTTGGAGTTTGAGGTCTAGAGTAGATGAGCTGGGGAAGACCGGTCCAGCTGATGCAGGTCTACTGTTCACAACACACACATACACCATCAATATACTACTACTACTACTACTACTACTAAACTACTACGATGGAACCTCAACGTTTGTTGTTGAACACAAAAGTGTTCCCACATTAAGTCCTTGAATTTGAAGGTATTGGACCTGGAAAGTCCTTGAAAGGTCCTTGAATTTGAAGTTAACCAAGGTGTGGGAACCCTGAATTAAGACATATTTTAAATGTATAGCGCAGCTGTTTAATGAAGCAGCAACATATGATAGATAGGACAGAACAAGAAAGGCTATTAATAATCTTTCATTGTGCAAAAGTATTATGATATGAAAGGCTCCAATACAGTGCGGCACACAGCGCTTATGCGCATCCCGAGTGAATGATACTCTCGAAGCAACATGGAGTCACAGCGCTTCGCACTGAAAAGTTCAAAGCACACAGGAAAGACATATTGATGCGTAGTGTATTATACAGTATCTATCTATGCAATAGTTTATTGAGCCTTTTCTTTTAACAGTTTTAAATGTCAGTTACTGTGTGCATGAAGAACAATTATAGTGCTCTCTACTCCAGTGTTGTGATCTGACAGACACCCGGGAGAAAGTAACATGATTAAGGTACAGCAATAAAGTCCAGCAAGATAAAGTTGTTTTATGTGAAACCATAGACCTTTATCTACAGATCAAATGTAATAATAGGAACATTGAATCATCTTGGAGAGTTTGATCGTGTTGACTGTCATAACCGAACGCGACGCACTGTCTGATGCTGAATGGAGAATGACTGACAGCAGCAGCGGAGGGAAGAGTTTAACGACTTAAATATTCATCTCCACGTCACATTATACTATAGAATGGCTTCAGAACACTTATAATATAGTAATATTTATAATTATGAGTACTTTAATTTATATTTAAACATATAATGCACGAAAACTTTATGGTGCTTTATAATGTTTTTGTGCCTTTTGTAGGGCTTAACAATAACACAGAATAGTATATACGCACAATATCGGATTTGGATCGGTCTCGTCTGACCAAAACCTGATCCAGCCAAGAATGGCAGTATCAGAGCCGCCCTTCCACTGCACACGACAAACGACAGCCATCGGACCGGAAGTCATTCATTTCCAATGGAGAGTAGTATGGGAACTGCGTGGAGTTCCGATCATATGCGTATGCGGAAATTTCGGATCTGATTTGAGCTTCGGATGCATTGAAATATCTGAACTTCTGCGGCTAGACCGTATGTGACCAGTTGACTGGATGTCATGTATTCTAATCAAAACTATGAGCGTAAAGATAGAATTACCAATATTTTAACACTTTAACGTCATTATATAAACGCTATTTATGTAAAATGTCGGTTATTAATAATTATGGTAGAAATAAATATTTTATAATAATTAAATACATTTTTATATTGATTAGCTATATAAAATCTACTATGTTTTTATTTTAGATGTATTCAGGGTCATTTGTTTTGTGTGGATATATTCATGCATGCATTACATTCATTCATTTTACCATTGTGAATAGCCGAGGGTAATGGTTGCTTCACGACCAATTTCAAAGTTCTGTGCGACTGACACCAGGGGGCGAAATGCGACAATCGAATGCGAATGTCGTGTGCAGTGGAAAGGCTGCTTCAGAGCTGATACCGATACTAAGTGTCAGATCGGTGCATCCAGAGCCGATCCTGACCTCCCTGGGGCCCTAAGCAAAATTCTGTTTAGGGGCCCTCATACCTGACCCGTGAGCCATGAACTATTTGCCATTGCCACACAGTCACACCTGACACCCCAGTGTTCCCACTACAATCCCTCCTTTAACTAGTTCTAGTGAAAATGTAATTCCTGATATCAGAAGACATTGTTACTAGTAAAAAGTTAATTCTTAATATCAAGAATTCACATTTTAAATAGTACAAATTGAATTATTGATATAAAAAATGCATATCCTGTGAATGAATAAAAGCTAAAATGGCGCCATAGCATGTCACTGTGTTTTTAAATGATAAAAGTAATTCTTGATACTCTTGATTCTTGATGGTTATTATTTACTGAGGGATGTGCATCCATATTGACCAGAATCTCCAGCCAATCAACATTTTAAATTCAATGGAGCCTATCAATAGTCAATGTCAATACATTGCTTTCCATATTGCATTAGAGCAGAGTTGTAACTAAACCTTGACTTAGCGACTAGATAATCATCATCTTGTTTTAAAACTATAATGAGGAGTGCCATCACGCCCATATTGTACTGGTCCCAACTCACAACAGATGTTTCTGCTGGAAAGTGCGCGTTTCATTTCATGCACGTTCATATGATCGCATGTTAACGCGCGACGCGGTTATCTTTTCCGAGCTGCAGTTTATAAACAAACACCGTTGTCCTTTGTCGTTTATTAAACATAATAAATCAACGCACATCAACTTAACTTTAGCCTACTGTTCTTTGCTGACATCAAACTTTGAGAGGAGAGCACACAAGTCTACCTGATAACTGTTGCCGCAATTAACTCTCATGGTGTTTTTTTCTCTCTCTTTTCGTGACCAAAAAGAAGATAGTTCCGCTTCCTTTTCTCATCGATATTGTAAACATTGATTGACGCGCTTTGACACGAGGGGAGGCGGGGCCTTGAGTAATTTGCGGGGCCCTACGCACCTTGCGTAGTGTGCGTATAGGGCTGATCGGCTCTGGGTGCATCCCTCAACGAAGTATGAGAAGGAACATCAGAAAACAAATAACTGTACGTCTGAAAAATATGAGTCACGTCACCTCGTTCGGTAACAGTCAACTGGGAAACAGAATTAAATACAGAAGTAAACTGTTACACCGGTTGAAATTGCTGATTTCTCTGGATTTAAACATTGTTGGAAACATTTGGGAAGTCAGCAAAATATATAAAACGGTTCAAGTGTTTTTTGGGCATTTTAATCCAAAAATCTGACATATTGTGCCTTTAAAGTCATGCTTTTATCAACTCCGCCTTCTCAGTTAAGTCCATTTTATTAAGAAGTAACTTAGAAATAGCAATTCATGCGTTCGTTACTTCTAGGCTGGACTACTGTAATTCTTTGTATTATGGCATTTCTCAGGCATCCATCTCCCGTCTGCAGTTGGTTCAAAACGCAGCTGCTAGATTGCTTGAAGGGAAGCGTAAGTTCGATCATATAACACCTATCTTAATGTCCCTACACTGGCTTCCGGTTAAGTATAGGATTGAGTTTAAAATTTTATTATTTGTCTACAAAGCTTTTAACAATCTGGCACCACAATACTTAACTGATCTCTTGGTTCCGTATACCCCATCTAGAAACCTGAGATCCAGTGATCATGGCCTTTTAACAGTCCCTAAAGTAAAACTCAAAAAACGTGGTGATCGCGCTTTTGCCGCCGCTGGTCCGAAGCTGTGGAACAGCCTTCCTCTGTCTATCAGGCATGCCCCATCTATCTGTACTTTTAAAACTCAGCTTAAGACTTATTTTTTCTCTTTGGCTTTTAACACTATATAGCTACCTTCTGCTTTTTATTTAATTTTTATTGATTACTTTTTTTTATTTTTTTTATTTATAAATGCATGCTTAAACGTGTGTATTTTATTCTTTGTAAAGCACTTTGGTCAACCTTGGTTGTGTCTTAAATGTGCTCTATAAATAAAGGATTGATTGATTGATTGATTGATTGATTAAAGCCAGTCTGCACTTATAGGCGGTCACATTACTGTACTAGTTTAGACAACAGCTTCTAAATATGACAAGGTTCAAATTACAGGGCTTTGTCAAAAGTAACATTAGTCATGAAATAATTCCTAATAGTAAACCAACACTTTGTAAACATGCATTCATGCAAGGCTTATTACAAAATGAACTGCTCAGCCTTTTTTTTTTTTTTGTCTCATATGATTTTCGTAATGCAGCGATGAGTGCAGAGATTTCACTGTTCTAATAATTATGATTATTTGTAATTATTATGAGATTAGACATGACAAGGAAAATAAATGTTGGCTTTTTAGTGCAGCAGCCTCAGCTGTGAATGATTCAGTGCCCCAAAGGTTCATTTTCAATTTGCACAGTGAAAGGTTACCATTACAATTTGACCTCCAAATTGTATCTCCTTGCTAATGAACTATCATTTAATTTTGGCTCCTTTTGTCATTAAGATTGCTGTGACTACCATCTGTTTATTATTTAGCTCATACATGAATACACATTCTGAGTCAGTAAAGCTATAAAGCAGCTCTAAAAGAAAATAGGGTCTGTGCAGAGGACAGGTCTGGTTCTTGTGTCTCTGCTGAGGATCAGTGCCGATGCCTGTTGTGCAGGTCCTCCATCTGATCTGGATACGGCCCGGATCCGGCTGACTACATCATGAGTTGTGGTCGTGTCTAGACGCAGGTCCTCCATCTGATCTGGATCCGGCTGACAACATCATGTGTTGTGGTCGTGTCTAGACGCAGGTCCTCCATCTGATCTAGATACGGCCCGGATCTGGCTGACTACATCATGTGTTGTGGTCGTGTCTAGACGCAGGTCCTCCATCTGATCTAGATACGGCCCGGATCTGGCTGACTACATCATGAGTTGTGGTCGTGTCTAGGCGCAGGTCCACCATCTGATCTGGATACGGCCCAGATCTGGCTGACTACATCATGAGTTGTGGTCGTGTCTAGGCGCAGGTCCACCATCTGATCTGGATACGGCCCAGATCCGGCTGACTACATCATGAGTTGTGGTCGTGTCTAGGCGCAGGTCCTCCATCTGATCTGGATACGGCCCGGCTCCGGCTGACTACATCATGAGTTGTGGTCGTGTCTAGGCGCAGGTCCACCATCTGATCTGGATACGGCTCGGATCAGGCTGACTACATCATGAGTTGTGGTCGTGTCTAGGCGCAGGTCCTCCATCTGATCTGGATATGGCTCGGATCCGACTGACTACATCATGAGTTGTGGTCGTGTCTAGGCGCAGGTCCACCATCTGATCTGGATATGGCCCGCATCCGGCTGACTACATCATGAGTTGTGGTCGTGTCTAGGCGCAGGTCCACCATATGATCTGGATACGGCCCGGATCCGACTGACTACATCATGAGTTGTGGTCGTGTCTAGGCGCAGGTCCTCCATCTGATCTGGATACGGCCCGGATCCGGCTGACTACATCATGAGTTGTGGTCGTGTCTAGGCGCAGGTCCACCATCTGATCTGGATACGGCTCGGATCAGGCTGACTACATCATGAGTTGTGGTCGTGTCTAGGCGCAGGTCCACCATCTGATCTGGATACGGCTCGGATCAGGCTGACTACATCATGAGTTGTGGTCGTGTCTAGGTGCAGGTCCTCCATCTGATCTGGATACGGCCCGGATCCGACTGACTACATCATGAGTTGTGGTCGTGTCTAGGCGCAGGTCCACCATCTGATCTGGATATGGCCCGCATCCGGCTGACTACATCATGAGTTGTGGTCGTGTCTAGGCGCAGGTCCACCATATGATCTGGATACGGCCCGGATCCGACTGACTACATCATGAGTTGTGGTCGTGTCTAGGCAAGGCAAGGCAAGTTTATTTATATAGCACATTTCATACACAATGGCAATTCAAAGTGCTTTACATAGAAGAAATTAAAATAATAAAAAGAAATAAGAATAATTAAAACAGTTTAGAAAAATAAAATACAGTACTTTTAAAAATAAAAAAAGAATATTATTATAGATCTTTCCTTCAAAGGATTCCCTTAAGACTTAAATCTTTCAACCTTCTTTTAACCTTCAATCTTCTTACGACTTCCATCTATCAACTTTCCTTTAACTTTCTTTTCTCCCTCATTTACTCACACGTTCTTTTCACTTTCTTTAGCACTGCGTTCACATTCTTTCTCAGACGAAAACTTTAATATCGTCATTTAAATACTGTTCTACTTTCAAACCCACATTAATACACGTCACTTTCACATTATCACTTTCTTCTACACCTTCTGAGTGGGCATTTACAGTTTCGGGCTAAATGCCCTGCTGACATAGGAGAAATTAAAATAATTAAAAGAAATAAGAAAAATAAAATAAAATACAGTACAGTACAAACAGTCGGACGAACAGCGGCACAGTGCTCATTCAGTAAATGCACAGCTAAACAGAAGTGTTTTGAGTCTGGATTTGAATGTGACCACTGTAGGAGCACATCTGATCTCTTCTAAAAGCTGGTTCCAGCTGTGGCTGGCATAATAGCTAAAAGCAGACTCGCCATGTTTAGAGTGAACCCTTGGTATTTCTAGCTGATATGATCCTAATGATCTGAGTGATCTGTTGGGTTTATATTCAGTGAGCATATCTGCAATGTATTGAGGTCCTAGGCCATTGAATGATTTATATACCAGTAATAATACTTTAAAATCAATCCTAAATCTAACTGGGAGCCAGTGTAAAGACCTGAGGACTGGTGTGATATGTTCATATTTTCTGGTTCTGCTCAGAATCCTAGCGGCAGCGTTCTGTATGAGCTGCAACTGTCTTATGGTCTTTTTGGGAAGGCCAGTGAGGAGTCCATTACAATAATCTACCCTGCTGGTGATGAAAGCATGCACAAGTTTCTCTAAGTCTTGTCTGGAAACAAAGCATCTAATTCTTGCAATATTTTTCAGATGATAGTATGCTGATTTAGTTATTGCTTTGACGTGACTACTGAAACTAAGGTCTGACTCTAGTGTCACACCAAGATTCCTGACTTGATGTTTAGTTGTTTGACCCCTAGAGTGAAGGTATGCGTTCACCTTGAGAACTTCATCTTTGTTTCCAAACGCAATAACTTCAGTTTTGTCTTTGTTTAATTGAAGAAAGTTTTGACACATCCAACTGTTGACTTCATCAATGCATCGGCACAAGGAGTCAATGGGGCTGTAATCATTAGGCGATAGGGCTAAGTACAGCTGTGTGTCGTCTGCATAGCTGTGGTAAGCAATTTGGTTATTTCTCATTATTTGGCTCATTGGGAGCATATACAGGTTGAACAGGAGTGGCGCAAGAATTGAGCCTTGAGGGACTCCGCATGTCATGGATGTCCACTCAGACTTATGGTCTCCTATACTAACATAATAACCTCTCCCATCTAAGTATGACCTGAACCATTTTAGGACTATCCCAGAAAGCCCCACCCAGTTTTCCAGCCTGTCAAGAAGTATGTTATGATCGACAGTGTCAAATGCAGCACTGAGGTCGAGTAGTACCAGCACTGATAATTTTCCTGAATCAGTATTTAAGCGAATATCGTTTATTATCTTTATGAGCGCTGTCTCTGTGCTGTGGTGCGGTCGGAAAACAGATTGAAAATTGTCAAAGTATCCATTCGAGCTTAAGAATTTGTTCAGCTGATTGAGGACAACTTTTTCAATGATCTTGCCTATGAAAGGAAGATTTGAAATCGGTCTATAGTTGCTTAATATGGTCTTATCCAGATTGCTCTTTTTCAGGAGGGGCTTGACAACTGCAGTTTTCAGGGAGTTTGGAAAACTCCCAGAGAGAAGTGAGGCATTTACCACTTCTAGAAGATCTGCTTCTAAACTGTTTAGCACACTTTTGAAAAAAGATGTGGGAAGTGTGTCAAGAGCGCAGGTTGATGTTTTAAGGTGCTGTACGGTTTCTTCCAAAATTTTGCCATCAATTTCTTTGAAGTCAGACATAGTAACTACTTTCTCAGGTGGTCTGATCTGTCTGACCCCAGCGCAACTCAATGATGTGCTGATCACCTTTCTGATATTATTGATTTTCTCAGAGAAGAAAGAAGCAAACTCACTGCACTTGCTGTTTGAGAGCATTTCACTGGGAATCTGGCTTGGGGGGTTTGTCAGTCTCTCTACAGTAGCAAAAAGAGTGCGTGTGTTGTTTAAATTGCTGTTTATAATATTTGAGAAGAAAGTCTGTCTAGCTTTGCCTAGTTCCATATTGAAAGCATGCAGGCCGTCTTTGTAGATGTTATAATGGACTACAAGTTTTGTCTTCCGCCACATGCGCTCTGCTTTTCTGCATTGTCTTTTCATATTTTGCACTGCTGTTGAGGTTCTCCAAGGTGCTTTTTGTCTGCCACTCTTCTTCCTGACTTTAACAGGAGCAATATCATCAATTATATTTTTAACTTTTGAGTTAAAAGAATCAAGGAGAAAATCAACAGAGTCAGCAGATATGCTTGGTGTTAAGGATATAGCCTTCATAAATAGTACACTAGTGTTCTCATTTAAGCATCTCTTCTTGACAGACACAGATCTAGCTTCAGTGGCAGGAGAGATCAATATATCAAAGAAAATACAGAAATGATCAGACAGTGCTACATCCTTAATAACAATCGATGAAATGTTTAGACCCTTACTGATAAGTAAATCTAGAGTGTGTCCATGATTGTGTGTGGGTCCATGTACATGCTGAGTCAGATCAAAAGTTTTTAAAACAGTTTTGATTTCTTTTGCCATATTGTTTTCTGCATTATCTATGTGAATGTTAAAATCTCCAGCAATGGCAAAACAGTCAAACTCTGAGGTAATTGTTGATAACAGTTCTGTAAAGTCCTCAGCAAAGGCTGGAGAATATTTTGGAGGCCTGTAAATAATGATAAGTAAAATGCGAGGAGCACCTTTTAACACAGTACCCAGAAATTCGAAAGACGGGTAATTCCCAAATGATATTTGCTTACATTGATAGATATCTTTTAAAAGAGCAGCTAGACCCCCACCTCTCTTAACAGCTCTGCAGACACTCATAAAAGTAAAGTTAGGAGGGCATGTTTCATTGAGGATTGTTGCACTGCAGCTGTCTTCTAGCCAGGTTTCATTTAGAAACATAAAGTCCAGGTTGTTTGTGGTTATTAAGTCATTGACTAGAAGTGATTTATTTTTAAGTGAGCGAATGTCTAAAAGTGCTAACTTAACAGTCTTACTTTTTGTCCCCACAGCAATCTTAGTTTGACATGTAATAGGCACCAGATTAGTTGAGTTTGCTGTACGGCTATTGAAGGCCTTAGACTTTCTATCTTGTAATAGAACAGCAATAGAGAAAGATACAGGCACACTGGGTTCCCGCTTGTTCTGTAAACATTTGAGAAAGTTACTGTTATCATAGCAGGGACCCAAAACACATCACTGAGAGCTGGTATCAGTTGTTTTTGGTTCACCTCGAGCAGATGGAGGAGGGTGTGGGCCCTGGCGTTTTGGCCGAAGAGGCCGAAGAGCTCTCACAGGAGGAGGGGGCGGGCGAGCTCGGCGCGCAGGCTTCGGTGTTTGAGGTGCCTGACGTTTTTTGGTTGGTATCTGGGGGCTTGCAGCAAAAGAGTGGGATAGTCTGGTTCCAGCATGCACCAGTTCTTCCATTTTCTGTGAGAAGCACAAAAGTGGAGTTGCTGGCGAGAGGGAAAAAGTATCTGGTGAAAGGGGCTGTTGCTCAGGTGTTATCGGAGGCTGGGATATGCTGTCCTGGCTTCCCTGGCTGTTTTCCAGGAAGTCGTCCTTGGGTGCTGAATCTTGGAGCAGTTCTAATATGTCTGTTTGTGGTGAGCTCTGTGGGCATGGCTCAGCTGAGATTGTGTCCGTGAGCAGAGGTTGTTGTGGCTCAGTGGTGTTATCATTGTCCTTGTGTGATATGTCAACCGCATGTCCATTTTGCTGCTGAAGTGAAGTCCCGTGTTCATTCATACTGTTTCCAGGTGTGTGTGTGTCGTTCAGATTGACACACACTGCAGAAGGATGATTGAGGGAGAAGTTGATATTGTCCTTTAACACTCTTGAACCAAGTTTGTTTGGGTGATGGCCATCCCGATGAAATAGTTGTCTCTGACTCCAGAAAAGATTGAAGTTGTCAATGAAGTTTACTCCTTTTATATTGCAGGTTTTTTGCAGCCATGTATTAATCCCAAGCAGCCGTGAAAACCTATTTGTTCCTCTTGCTGGGAGTGGTCCACTGATGAATGTTTGAACTTTCAGTCTTTTAAGTGTTTCAAAAAGTTCATTGAAATCCTTCTTAAGGAGTTCTGACTGCTCTTTATGAATATCATTCTTCCCCACATGAATGATGAGTCGATTTGCAGTCTTATGTTTCATCAGAATGTTTTGAAGTTCCCTGTTTATATCAGAAGTTGTAGCTTGTGGAAGGCAGCATGTAGTTGTATCCCTGCTGCTAATGTTTCTGATTATTGTTTCTCACAGTAAACTGCCATGCAGGCTAGAATTGCGAAACATTATTGGATAATTCTTATAATTTACATTTCTCTGGGCCAATCGGAATCTTAGCACTTGCTTCATAATCTTGAAGCACACACACCATGACACACACAGCGCCAACAACAGCTGAGCTCGCCCTTTGCCTGCCTACCGTGCGAGTCTAATGGAAACTCACGCATGAATTTTCCTGCATTGAACTTGTTTTAGCGCCTGCCAAAGTGAATTTTTGTCCCGCCAAAGTCTTATTTGATCGGTGAGTAATGTAAGTTAGATGAACGGCTGCGTTTGTGACAGGGCGCATGTTTTAACTAAAAGAACGACCAGAGAGAGAGAGAGAGACGGTCGCGCGCGCGCACTCTCTGTGTAAACGACTTCACCGTCTTCAAACTAGGCGCTGTGTTGCTCTCTCTCCCTCGCACATATTAATCAAAATAAATCGACACGGTGGTAAAAGGTCGGAAGACCAAAGTTTCGTGTGGAGCATTCGGAGATTTTTTTCCCCTGAATTATACTGCTGGGTGTGAATTGTGCTAAATAAGTTTCCTTATCTTCTCTGAAAAGCGTTCCGGACATTCAGCTGACATAAAACAACACTTTAATTAAACGAAATAAAACTAAACAGTGATGAAATGTTTTCTATGTTGACAACTTGACACAAATCTTGGATGTCCATGTCCTAACTGCTGGGATAATCACACAACGCGCACGACACGTCCAATTCGCGAACTATAATGACTCCTTTGAACCGATTCATTTTAATGAATCGTTAAAACAACTGATCTTTCCAACAGTGAACTCAGGAGACGTCTGAATCGGTGTATAACTAATCAGTAACACTTTACAATAAGGTTCTATTTATTACATACATTATATAAAAAGTACAGTTTGCTAACTCAAGCTTAAACTTTAAAATAAATAAAACCACTTTTTTTTAAAAGCATTTTAAACATTTTTCCATACAGTGCTATCAAGAATAGATAAGAGAATCGTTAAAGAATTGGATCGATAATCAGAATCGTCAGTGGCATTATTATTGATAAAATCTTATCAAATCCCATCCCTATGTGAAGACAGTAAAATTATAATCAAACATTAAAGAACATACATGTTTTTTAATATTTTTTTTTTAAGAGTAAAAAGATGCTAACATGAGGTCTTATTGTGTCACTGTCAGTCTTGTTACATCAGTGCAAAACTAGGGTATGCAGATTCATTATTATTATTATTATACATCATTCATCAGCATGCATTGATTAATTGATCCTTCCATAAGTAGGTTGCTCAAAGCAACCACTCAGTTAAATGTCACACAGAATAACACAAAACTAAACTGACTGCATATACGACCTAGATAGGGCATCTGCAAACACACTGTCCTTTGCACGGATGTGCTGGATGTCCAAATTAAATCCCTGTAAAAATAAACTCCATCGGATTAGCCAGGGGTTGGAGTTTTTCATCCTACCTAGGAAAACAAGAGGGTTATGGTCTGTATAGACCACTAGGGTCTGACAAGAAGAAGTATAAACATCAAAATTAACCAGAGCTAGAATAAGGGCCAAGGCCTCTTTCTCTATAGTAGAATAATACTTCTGATGTACGTCAAACTTCTTAGAAAAATAGCATACAGGATGCTCAACTCCCTCTGAATCCTCTTGGAATAAGACACCCCCAACACCAGCATCACTAGCATCAACAGCTAGTTTAAAAGGCCTATCAAAATCAGGGGCGGCAAGAACGGGAGCGCTTACTAACAGTGCTTTCAAGTTCTCGAATGCAGATTGACACAAGCTGGACCAAACAAACGGGACCTTTGGGCTGAGAAGGTTAGTCAAGGGAGCAGCAACACCTACATCAATATCATGATGAAGAACATTGGTGCGTGTAGGCACATCAGAGAAAAGGTCAGGATGTTGGTGAATTACTTCCATGCTGTCAAAAAGAATTGGGGAATCCAGGTAAGAAAGATGGTCATCTAAACTGGCCAAGATTCTTGAATTTAGCAGCCTACCTTGAGACATTTCTGGATTAACAACAACATCAGCATCCTACCAACATCAGCATCCCACCAGCGATAAGCCTTAGGAACGACAACCTGAAACACACTACTCCACTCGTCATGGCAAGACATCTTAGGAGAAGTCCACTTTCTCATTAACAATCCATCATTCACAAAGTACCCACAAGAAACAGCAGTAACTGCATCTTCAGAAACCGCCTCTTCAAAGAGGGAAACCAAAGTTGTATCTTGTCCTTGTTCCACTTTTAGCTCTTCACGAGAGGGGAACACTGTACCAAACCCTAATGTCTCAAAATGTACCATGAAGGTGTCAGATAGCGCAATCTCGGAGTCAGAGGTTTTAGCTAGATCTTTTACGGGGTTAGACAGTACAATCTCAGAGTCACAGGTTTTGGCTTGGTTTTTCTTTGCCCTAGCACGAGTAGTAACACAAACAGAGAACGTATCTGGAAATTGCTTTTCAAGTTCATCTGGGCTTTTAGATGTTACCGGGAAAGGAACCACCTCCGGAGCAGCAAGCACTCTACCACCAGCCAGGTCATTGCCTAAAATGAAAGACACACCTTCAATAGGAATATGAGGACAAAGAGCAACAACAAGTTAGGGAATTACATTTGAAAATATTGCATACTATATATCCAACAAACTTGTTTATCTCAAAATTCCAGCCTGTTGAGAATGTTTGTAGTTTTTGTAAGTCAAAACAAGAATTGTTAACTCATCTCTTTTATGGTTGTTCATTTTGTATTACATTCTGGAAAAGTGTTGAAATTTATGTTTTAAATTATTTCAAATTGAAACTGACATATATTTTGAGTCTCTTAAATTGGTAAAAAATAAGAAAGCTATGTTAATAACTGATAAACTTTTTTTTTTTTAAAAAGGGGGAAAAAAATCCATTTATCATTATAATTAAGGAAGTTTGTAAGTCTGTTTTTTATTTTATTATTATTATTATTATTATTATTTATTTTATTAATTTCATTCCTGTTATTTGTATTTTGCTACTTGTAATTATTTGATGTATAATTTTTGTTTATGGACTGTGATGACTGAATGTTTGTAAAGTGATTTCTAAAAATAAAAAAATGAAATAAAATAAACCTCTTCTGACTGAAGGAGGAGATGGGAACCTCAGAGCGGTTTATTCGGATCACGTGCGCCAATCGCTGTGCCCGAAATCTCCACCTCATTCACCGCAGAGACACAAAGCTTTTCCAGACATGATTCACTGTTTGGAAACGCGACATCTGCTGGTCACACTGGTGTATAACTGCAGCGGAAACTCAACACAAACACACCTTTACATTTGTTGCAAATGTTTTCAGTGTAGGCTGATCTTTTAAATGTAATCTAGAACCTGTAAAATGTGTGTTCTTGTATTAATGTGTAGTGCATGTTTTGTGTGTTATTAGACTGGGCTTGGGAAACTTGACCAATCAGAAGTTAAATATCATTCTCATTTTTGTGTTATACACAATAATAAACTTACATTACAAAAACTGACCCGAGATCAGGTAAATAATAAACTTACATTACGGTAACTTACATTACAAAAACTGACCCAAGATCAGGTAATAAACTTACATTACAAAAACTGACTCAAGATCAGGTAAATATTAACGGCATCTGGCGGTGAACCGTTAGGATTGTGAAATGTTCTGCAACAGTGTGACGCAGGCGCAGGCGCAGGCGCAGGCGCGCGGCCCTGAGGGCTGAAATCACGTGACTTTGCGAGTTTAGGCTCGTTTGAGATTCATGCAGTGAGATGAGAAGTGAGGATTAACTGTGCAGCAACAATAATCGTGGTCAATAAAACAAAGTGCATTTCAATTATGATTAATGTGACAATGTGTGACAATTATGTGACAATTATGATTAATGAGACAGTAACACATCATTTAAAAGTCTGAACATTTCTGTTAATTCCTCTTCTATCTCGTCGCCATAAAGCGTTGCTACGGGTTTGACTGACAGACTGGCATTCTGACACTTCTTGCTTGCTCACTATTAGTCACTATTCACTCTTTTTATGTAATTATTCTGCTTACTGTAAAAATAAAACACTAGTTTATGTCAGTAGTTCCATACCTGTGACCCGTCTGTTTACAGAAGAGATGTAGAGGGACATATGGATCTCTCAGTGACTGATAGTGTGGCCATTCAATTAAAAAAACATATTTAAAACTAATGAATTGATGCCGTTTGTCACGTATAATACAAGTAATGGTGATGTGGCACAAGTTAACCAGCTCAAGTTTCATTGGACAGTGTGAAGTGGACGCACCGGACGAGACCGTGAGAGTCGCTGCTGTCGTTCACTGTTGTCATGGATACAATCAGCTATCACAATCACACACACACACACACACACACACACACACACACACACACACACACACACACACACACACACACACACACATACACACAGAAGATTCTAGATCAGCTTGAGTGTTTTCAGGAAATCTCCAGCGCTTATGTGAGCTGTGAGGACGTTTGTCCACATCTTCATTTGTACAGCTGTGTGCAGATCCCATTTGTACAATATTTAACTGTTAATTCATGTAAAGTATTAATTTCTTTCATTGTTTGTGACGACTTGTGTGCAGCGGTGAAGCGCTCAGCGAAACCATCCACCGCAGGGCCGAAGAGAGCAGTGTGAGAGACTGAGGAGTCGAGGAAGGCCTTAATCTGCGTCAGGTTTAGCCATTAGCGCTGATACACCGATCTCACGATTCCACACTATCATGATACTTGGGTGTCGATACGATATGTATTGAGATTTTTGTTAACACGAGACCATCGGGAAACGTTAAATCATACACTTATACAGACTGTACATGATATATAAGATGAGTCATATTTACAAATTCAATTCATCACATCTTTCTGATTTGTATTTCAGAAGCATCATACAGTACTTAGTGGAGAAACAATGTAATCGATAAATGCGTTATTTTAAGCACCAAGTTTCTATCAAAAGCTGATTTCGATCGCTATCGTAGACATCAGTCTTTAAACTTTTACTTTGATAATAACTATTGCATCACAGAAATAATGATACTATGAGGTTGAAAAGACTGATTGTGAAGCTGTTTTATGACGACTCTCTCTCACATCTTTGAATGTTGAGATATGATTTTGTCAAAGATTTAATAGACAGACGAACTGGAAGAAGATCGTGTGAGTGTTTGAATGGAGATCACAGTATTTTAAAGATGAATCGTGCAGCTCTACTGTCTTATCTCTCTCTCAGCATATGAGCAGCGCGAGGGCTTTCAGTGCTTTCAGTCTCACGTCTCTTCCACACGTCCACTTCGGATATTCCGACACTCATAGATAACGACACATTTCATCCTCTGTTGGAACGAAAGTCACGGTAAACCCGGCTCTGACGCAAGAGGTTCTTACTTCTAGACCAGCATGTACTGGTGCTGATTAAGAACCACTTCTCCTGGCTCAGAGCTGGTGCTTTGGGTGTCGACAGACACAGAACTGATTTGAAACTAGACTCTGGCTCTGAACCAGCACTCAAACTGCCTTGGTGGAGAAGGGGTAATAGTGGCGCTCAGGGCCGAATCAGTGGCGCTGCACAGCTCTCTGAACACGGCAGGACCACTTCAGCCCTCATCCATGAGGCGCAGGAGTTTGGCTTGAGAAACCTGTAGGACCGTCGTGATGTGAAGGCCTGAGCAGCCGAAGCTGAAGTCCTGCAGGGCTTGGATGGGGAGCGACCTTAGCTTTCCCTCCTGTCGCTGCGCGGCCACGGCTTCGGCCAAGGGACGCATTTTCTCGAAGCCCTTTTGCTCAGCGCATCAATAGTGGCGAGCTTGTAGTGCGTAAGCGTGTCGAGTAGAGGCCCGAGCCACGACCTGGTGAGTTTGGGTGCTTCTCAATTCTTATTTTTGCATCCTCGTTTCCTTTCCTCACATCTCAGTATTCTCAGACCAAGCGAGGAAAGGCTGCAAGGAAAGAAAATGAGGACGGAGGAATCGAATGAAAGCTTTTTTATTCATTGGAATACTTGATCACTCGAGCGTCACTTCACAGCGTCATCAGCAGCGCTCAAAGGATCTGCCCTTATTTTGTTCAAGTTTGGTTATTTAAGAAATTCACAATAAATAATAATAAAGCAAGATACCCTGTTGAAATATATGAGATATGTGGTTTATTTAAACTGCAAAGTTAAAGTATAAATTCGAATGATTGTGGCCGATGTGAAGGGGGAGGAGAATTTATGCGTGCGTCACGTTTAGTCTATAAAACACTTCCACATAAGATACACCCATGTGTCCTCGCTCATGACTCCTCATGAAGCTCCTCACTCCTCACTCCTCGATCCTCGCCTCCTCGCGGTGCAATTAGAGAATTGAGTTGTCCTTCAAGATGGCTGAGCTCGATCGGACTCCTGGTCATAGGATGAAAGCGGCACATGCGGCTGCGACATTTGAAACAACGGCGTGTGGAAATTTGCTTCTTTAGAGATCGCCGGAAAGATCAGTCAGTCTTGATCCGCTGCGAGGCTCTTCAACGAAACCAGTCGTCAGAAGCATTTCTTCTGTCTCAGAGTCCATGAAGATTATCTTCGTCGCTGAAGGAGAATTAATCTGAGATCCTACGGTGATGTGCACTCTTATATAGATGGGTGCTCCACCATTTCGGCAGGCTTCATCTCCAGAGGTTCATGCAGTTTCAGGTTAGGTTAGGTAGACTTTATTAATCCCACACCGGGGAAATTAACTTATTACAGCAGCTCCACAAAAACAAAAAAGTATGGAAAAACACATTGAATAAAAATACTAGATAGAAGTAATAGATATAATAAGTGCTACATAGTGTTGTTACTGCAATTAAAGAGTCATTGATCATGATTGTCATTCCCCTTAATGAAACAGGTCGAGCTCTTGTGAGTACTCACAACTCAAGATTAATTCATCCCTGCTGTTATAAAGACCGTTTTAGGAAGTCTTTTTTTCCAAACGCAATTAGATTGTACAACCAGCGCTATTTTAACGGTCATCAGCTGGAGTGCCCTTGAAAGCCACCTGAAGGCACTCTACATCAGACTATCATTATTCACTCACAACTACATTTCCCATAATTCACTGCCCGGACTCATCATCCCTGATTATCACATTCACATGTGTCTCATTATATTGTTTAGTTCACCCGATATAAGCCTAGTTCACCTCATCATTCCCTGCGAAATCTTGTACGTTATTCCACTGCATTTCTGAGCGTTTCCTTTGTTGTCATTGTTCCTGGTTCTTGATCTCTGCCCGTCTCCTGGTTTTCCCGTTCCTGCCTCACCCTCTGGATTTGTCTGTTTGTTTGGATTGCCTGCCTGTGTATGACCTTTGCCTGGATTCTGATTCTGATTTTGATTTACTTTAATAAACTGCATTTGGATCCTCAACCTTCGTGTCTCGGAGCAGTTCATAACAGTTATACAAGATGATGGACTATATTCTAGGATTACTTGGTTGTATATAATCATAATGCTTTGTGAAATTGATTCTGGAGAATTAGTCTTGTTGCTGTTGTGAATGTTGTTTAAGTTTTCTATTTAGTCATTTTATTGTTGTTCTGCTGTGACATGTACATTTCCCCCTGGAGATTAATAAAGTTGATCAAAGGAACTGGTCAGGGACCCAGAGTCTCATGCAGGGGTGAGAGATGTTGTCTATGATGAAGTCAGCTTAGCTAACATCTCCTCGATGGTGTCCAGAGGACAATCCAGGATAGAGCTGGCCCTCTTTACCAGTTTATTAAGTCTCTTTCTGTCCCTCTCAGTGCTTCCAGCTCCCCAACACACTACCGCATAAAAGAGCGCAGAAGCCACCACAGTGTCATAGAAAGACTTCAGCAATGACCTGCACACACCAAAGCACCTCCGTCTCCTCAACAAGTGAAGGACACTTTGGCCCTTCTTGTACAGAACCTCTGTATTGTTAGACCAGTCCAGTTTATTGTTGAGGTGAACACCCAGGAATGTGTATGTTGTCACCATCTCAATGTCCAAAACCTGGATTTTCACCGGAGTAATCTGGGGTGCCTTCCTACGAAAGTCTATCACCATCTCCTCTGTCTTGCTGGCATTAATGCAAAGGTGGCAGGGTTCTCAAGTCTCACGAAAATATTGTATCTGAACCCATCTAACTATGTCAGGGTTCTCAAGTCTCACGCATTGGCCGTGAGACACACGCAATTCAACCAGTTCTCACGCTCACACGCCACACTGTGTATTTCTCACGCTGAAAAGGCAATGCCAACCAAGTTGTCCTGCAAGCTTTATAACGTTGTATACGAGGCGCAGGCACGCACAGTGAAGTTTCCTGCCGCCAGCACGTATCTCGGCCAGATTGCGTTCGTTACTAGGCAACATGCGCGAACACACGGAAGTTGACGGAACATTCTCGGCCACCGTACGTTCGTTACTAGGTAACCAACAACATCGCACGAACACACGTCGTGATGGAGAAGGTAAGTTGGAAGAAAGCTCGTCTAACATTTTTAGGCTAGAACATTTAATATATAGCCCATCGTATACATTATTATTGATGCAGTCAAAAACTCTACAACTACTTTGCAACCAGGCCAGAAGCTTTGGCTCAGTTTGGCTAGCTTACGTTATCTGAAACTAAGGTAAATGTTAGTGGGTATGGGAAGGAATGAAGATGTATTTCTTCATTTTATTTTAAATTATATATTATACTGTATTAATAGTCTTTCTAGTTACATTAAGGCTACATGTATTAAAGCAGAGTGCTCTGGGTAATATTTTATATCCTGTCAAAACATACATTAATCATTGCCATTGCATTTTTATTTTTCAAAGAAAAAATATATTTTATCATTCTGGGCACCAAAGGGTAAGCCCCCTAAAAAGGTTGCCAGATTAGAGGAGGAGACAGTGGAAGAGGTGGTGGCAGAGACGGTGGAGAAGACACCAAGTGAGACACCAAAATCACCATATTTGATGTGATGAATTGCTCTGTCATTTATCAGATTTACCAATTGTTATAATTTCAATTTGTGCTGGTTAATTATGAACAATGGGTAAAATTGGGGGGGCGGGGCTCCATTAGGGCTCCTCCCCTAACCGCATGTGATCTCACTCCAAGCTTTTGATAAAACTTGAGAACCCTGGGTGGTTTAACACACACACCAGTTGACAAAGTTAGCAATGACCTCCCGCAATTCCTGATCGTTCCCTTGCGAAACACGTCCAATGATGGCAGTATCATCAGAGAACTTCTGCAGGTGACCGCTGTTTGTATTGTATCTGAAGTCTGATGTGTACAGGGGGAAAAGAAAAGGAGCGAGCACTGAGCCCTGTGGGACCCCCGTGCTGCAAACCAACACATCACACACACAGTTCTGGAGCCTCACACACTGTGGTCTGTCAGTGAGAGAGTTGATGGCAGTCGACTCCGGCTCCTAATAGCTGAGCCCTGAGCAGTGACGGCTGTACTGAATTTTTTTTTTTTTAAATCTCTGTTACTTAAATTATCTATTATCACTGTAAAGCTGCTTTGAAACAATCTATATTGTTAAAAGCGTTATATAAATGAAGGACACTTGACTTGACTATTGTGTTGAAAGCGCTGGAGAAATCAAAGAGCATTTTTGTTCACTGCGTGATTCTGTAAGGCTTCAGTAATCAGAGAAACAGGAACATGCACTGCGTGGATGATGCTTTGGGGAACGCCTCAGGCGTGACAGTCTGAAATCACTATCAAAGCAAATGTCTCGTCAATGGGCGACATCGACACATACCCATGCTCTCCGATCCCCTCAACATCAGTGAAACTAGCCCGCTAATGCTGGTGAATACAGGCAGAGTATGGGTTCTTCCACGCCCTCTCGATCTCTGTGGGAAGATCAGGAAGGAACGGAAGGCTCACCTGGTGCTCTCGTGGACGCGCGCGTCTCTCTCTCTCTCTCTCTCGCCACACATAGGAAGTGAAAGTAAGTTCTCCTGTCGCCATTTTAAGCAGAGCAAATGCAAAATACGATATGATAAAAACAGAGCATCAAAGTGTTTATCAACCATTATAAAGGAATTATGATGTTAAAGCTGGAGGATTTGAGATCCTGTATCTTGTAAAAGTTTGATCAAGGTGAGTGTTCATGTGTGACTTTCTCATATTAATATGAATCTAAACATACATAGGCCATTTCATACATACGTCAACAAACACGTGTTTTTTTTAATTTACCGGATCAGTGTGTGTCGATGTGAGTCGGGGTTTGTTTTCTTTTTCACCCGAACATGTTCAATCAGTGTTTCTCGGTGTCAGTTATTTTTCAGAAAATTCTAAATCTAACGGTCGACTTGTGTGTGTGAAAATGCCCAATGAGCTTGAGTTAACGCAGTCACATGATCCTTTTCTCCCACACTCCAGATATGTTCAGCTAAATTATGAAGGTTGTTTAATTTAATCATTTAATTTAGTGTCTGAATGTTTCTTCATTCAGAGTCAGTGGAGGAGATCAAACTCATCAGATTCTCCTGCAGCTTCATCATGGCTGATTCACAAGGATCCAGAGATGGAGATTGTTCTCCAGGATGCAGGTACTTTCAACATTACATCACAGAAAAGTTGTCTGTGTTTTGGTGTGAAACGTTGCAAAAATGTTACATTACCCCCTCCACACACACACACACACACACAAACACACACACACACACACACGCACGCACACACACACACACACACACACACACACGCACGCACGCACGCACACACACACACACACACACACACACACACACACACACACACACGCACGCACACTCGTTTATTGCAACTACTACATTTCATATTTCTCTCATCAAACAACCAGACTAATGGCTCGACACGAACCGTAAAGGGGAAGAGCCTCGACAGGGATTTATTCTGTGTAGATATAAATTCACATACGCTTTGCATCAGCTGGGTATGGCAGGGTAAATGACGGCGGTCAGCATGGTCGCCCTCACTCAGTAAGTTAAAATAATAATAATAAATTAAGATATAAATCAATATAATTAATTATAAATTAAAGATTTTAATCACTAATACAAAAAGGAAAGAATATTGACTAGACTATATAATAGGCCTAATGTTCACGCATGAACTGTCATTCAGACTGACTATCTAACAACTGGAGAACAGAGAACAACAGAGATATTAAAACACTGAATTTTATGACCTTTTGTTTTATAAAATTTATTAGCCTAGAATTTAATATCTAAAGAATGCGCGCGGCGCACCACATCGTTGTAAAAACCGCATTTTATTATTAGCCTAATCAGAAATAGTGTAAAAGACCGGTAAATAAAATACAAAATGAACATTATAAACACTATAGGCTGCACTAACATATAAGCTGTGTCCCAATGTGAAGGCTGCATCCTTCGAGGGACGCACCATGTAGCCTTCATAGGATTTCCTAATTACGCAACCAGGTGTTTCTGATCACCGCTCCAGGTGCCAAGCACCGGTGTGAGAGGACAGCTGCCATCCTGATCATTCATTTGATATAATTGAGTAAACAGCTATGGAGCCAGAATTGGTTATTGTCATTTTTATGTTTTATATTTTACTGGAGGACATGGTGAGGATGTTTCAGCCCCGGCGCTGCCAGGTCATGTGTTTTCGGTTTAGCCCTTTTTGAATATAAAACCAAATTGAATATAAGAAAGTCCAGTATTTCTCCTGCTCGTCATCGGCAGCTGTCACAGTTGCCAGGCGACAAGAACAATCCTCCGTAGGCTAGACCGGTCCGAGCGCTTCAGATGCGCCCTTTGATATGGGACACAGCTGTAGTTAGCAACAATTTGTTAATATTGTGACAATAGACCTACATTTTGTTACTTTAATTTTCGTAACTGCATATTTCGTTAAGTATTCATATACAAATGTCAAGTAACCTACTGAAGTACTTTTTTTCCCTCACATATGATTTTACATTAAACTACACAAAAGTATATAATGTAAGAACCTTGAAAATATTCAGAAGTAAAATGCAGTAGTAGCATAATATAAATGCAAAACTATCATAAAAACCCTGACAAGGAGTTTTTTTTCCCCTGCAGAATACATACCTCTAGTTTTACTCTTGATACTTTAAGTACATTACAGTATGCAAGATAATTTTGCTTAACTAAGGTTTTAGTAATTTTTCCCCAATGCAGTATTAGTAGTTATTAAAAGTACTTTTTTCAGAAATATACTCTTAAAAAATAAAATAAATAAATAAAAAAATCTCAGTGACATGGCAGCCGTCGACTGAGTCAGCCCTGCAAACCTGTTGGTAGACAACTTAGTGGATAGTGGAAATATGCACTCAAACACTCTGGAGACCATCCCAGAGGATGTCCCGCCAGCAGGAGGCCTTACCAGGGTCTCTATTGTGGAGCCCATCCCAGTCCAGCGGCTCCACCAGGGTCTCCCTGCTCAGCTCAATAAAAGTCTACATCATTTTTTTCTTATTTTATGTACTTTAAATGTAAATGTTTATGTTGATTTTGATATGTTTAACGTATGTTGTTAATAGTTGGAAAAAGTACTTTAATGTAGCCCGTGGAACAAATGATTTTCATTTACCAATTTTATAAAAATAAAAAAAAGTTTCATGTAGAAATTATTACTGTCATTACAAAAATAAACAATGTCCAGAACAATTCATTTACACATTTAAAGTTGCATAAAAATAATGTACAGATTTTTTCTTTCCTTTTAAAAAATAAAAGTGAAAAAAGTTAAACAAGAATATGTAGAAAAAATATATAGTTTTCAATCATTCTCTCAAGAAGAGAAAACAGCCTGTCCATCCTCTCCCTACTCTCCTCCTGTGCTCTCCTCGCCTCTGCCTCCCTCTGTAGTTGCCCTTTGTCTCGCCGCCTTCATGCTGGTGCTGGCTCCTCCTCACCGTGGGCACACACTGCTGAACTCGGCCCTGGTGTTTCATCAGGGATTGAGGCAATGACGACGGGGGGTTGGTGCAATGCCTCTGTCCCAACACCTCATCCATGAGGACAAACCAGGGCCAAGTTTCAGTAGTGGGTTTTCCACTCACACCCTCACCTGTCCCAGGACACTTGCAATCCTAAGGGCAGAGCAAATGAACCATGGCTTGTTAACAGCACAATACATTTCAGAAAAGATGTGTGTATTAACTTTCTTACTTTGTATTTTTTCTCCTGAATTGCTCTAAAAAAGCAGAAAAGTGTACTTAACACAGGCGTGCAATCTTAAGTGCATTGTTAACACTGCAAAATATGACACATCAAGACATGCATACAAAATACTTCAGAAATCATAATTTCTGGAAACTCAAATTTGGTTAAAACCTTTGTAGACATAGCTTGCATGACAGCACTACAAAAACACATAAAAGTGAAACCCCATTGCCTTATCTAATGCTTTTCTTATTGTTGTGGGCTTTATAGGGTGAGTGATATTTCTTATAATACACAAGTGAGATAGACTAGTGCAAATATTACAAATAGGTCGTTAAACTATTAGCACAAGTTTTGCCTCAAACTACCTGACAAATGAAGCCACGCAATGATTATGAAGGAGTTAAGATGAAGTTTATAAGAAACTTTAACTCCGGTTTCGCTAGCTATTTCAGTAAATGAAAACATAATACTTACATTTAAATGTGAATTTGCTGTCCACCACCGAACTCTAGTCTCGGCCGCCTTTAAAAAAAATAAAAAATGCTGTCGTCACCGGCGCGCAATGACTTATGGGGTAGGATAGTCCGCTTAGGATCCTTTTATGTATCCTTCATTTCACGGGGAAACGAAGGGTGCATTTGGCGTCGCCTTTGAATCAGGGAAGCCTTCGTTGCGTCGCGATGACGCAACCGGCCTGCGAATACGCCCTTCGAAGGATGCAGAATTGAACTGGGACAGCCTTCATCGCGCTGCGGTGACGTGATTGGCTGACATGCTTGCATATGAAATATCTAGCATTTCATGTGGAACTCTCTCGAAAACTTTTACTATTACAGCTATTATACGTTTTTACTATTACAGCTATCGAGATTAACGAATCGTGAGAATTTTTTTAAGTATTTAGATCTATTCCCGTCACATAAAAGGTTGCAGTGATGAGCATTGAGCAGATGACAGCCTGTTGATCGTGTGAATGAAGATCTTATCATTGCAATGCAGTTTCTGCACTCTCACTAATGATTTCACCAATGCAAACATGAGGTAAGTACAGTAAGAGCTTCGTTGTGCAGCGTAACAGCGTCATTGATTTCATAACGAGTTTTGGCAAGTGTCCAGATAAACTCGCGCTGTTTGATTGACAGCTTGGGCGATTGGAAAGGTATTGTTCTTTGATCACTTTCTGTATATATTTTAATCAAAGTTTAAATAAGATTATTTTCATCCTACTAAGAGAAACGATGTGAAGTTGATCGTTTAGTCACTGGCTTGATTTACTGATGCATAAACAGTATTGAACGATTTTGAGAGAAAGATTATCTGTCTGAACTTGAACAATTACAGAAATCACAATCAGAAATTCACATAACCTTCAGAGGCTCGGATGAAATACTTTTGTGTTCATTTGTACATCCAAACACTGAGCAACTGCCATACTTTGCTCGTTTGCAAGCCATGATGTCTCTCGAGGAAAAAACAATATCGCGCTCGCGCAGCTCATTTTCTCATGGGCGGCCAAATTCTTTTCGCGGGAAAAGCAGAGAAAGGGGAGGTGACCTTCTAGATTCGCCCGTGTGAGCTTTCATTTTCTCAAAAATACCCAGGGCTTGGTTTACACCCATCAAAACGTCTAGCCACTGGGGGACCATCGGCAGGCTAGGGGAACTCAAATTAATGTTAAAAAACCTCATAAAGTGAAATTTTCATGCAATGGGACCTTTAAATTAATGGTATTCAGAAAACGACAAGAATGAAAAATAAGAAACTACGTATAATAAAAATATTCATAGTAGCCTATAAAAATAGCCTACTGTGCACTTTATTACAAACAACATTTAGCCTATTTTAAACGCCAAGCCTAAACTAATTTATTCGAATTTAAACTGTACCAACGTTGGTTTTGCGCATCTCTCATTCGGTCCAAAGTTTCCATATTTGCAATGTAACATTTGGATGCAAATGTCACCGGTGCAGGCCGGGGCGGACTCGGATGACCCGCCGCCCCTCACTCCAGACACCACCGTGAGGAGCCAACACCACAGGCACGCAACAGATGGACAAAAGAGGAGGCAAGTAATTGAGTTCAAAAGTAACAATCTTTATTGAATAGCAATCAACTTGAGAAAAGAATAAGCAACTCTCCTCTTCTAGGGCTATTTGACCGGAGTAGCCGCTGGATCGATTCTTCACTGCCTTCGGGACACAATAGTGCGATAGTGACTCTAAAAGCTTACTTCACAGCGTTGCTGCACATCTACAGGACTCAGACAGTAAGTAACAGGTAATGTATTCTTCTCAGTATCAGATACGTCGTCGGGCACAATGGTGGGACAGTGACTCTAAAAGCTTACTTCACAGCATTGCTGCACATCTACCGGACTCAGACAGTAAGTAACAGGTAATATATTCTTCTCGGTATCAGATACGTCGTCGGGCACAATGGTGAGACAGTGACTCTAAAAGCTTACTTCACAGCGTTGCTGCACATCTACAGGACTCAGACAGTAAGTAACAGGTAATGTATTCTTCTCAGTATCAGATACGTCATCGGGCACAATGGTGGGACAGTGACTCTAAAAACTTACTTCGCAGCGTTGCTGCACATCTGCAGGACTCAAACGGGAAGTCACAGGTAATGTATTCTTCTCTCAACAGCAGATTCTCTTATCATGACATGAAGGGGAAATTGTGACTTTAAAACTCACTTCACAGCGTTGCTGCACATCTGCAGGACTCAAACGGTAAGTAACAGGTAATGTTTCTTCTCTCCACAGCAGATTCTCTTATCATGACATGAAGGGGAAATTGTGACTTTAAAACTCACTTCACAGCGTTGCTGCACATCTGCAGGACGGTAGGTAACAGGTAAGATTTCTTCTCTTAACATCAAACACTTTCATCAGACATTAGCGAGAGACTCGATAGGCAGCTTTACCAGCGATGTTGTACATCTTCAGAGCTCGGTCAGTAAGTATAACGATTCAGACTTTTCCACAGCCATACGGTTCTTCACGAGACTTGTACTTTCAGAGAGAGGGAGAGGATTAACAGGAGCCTTCAATGAGGAATTACTTCACGACAATATTCAGTGGAAGAGAGGACAATACAAAGCATTACTTCACCAGTTCAGTTGTATCGTTCTGGGATTTAGATGGAGACCAGTAGATCATCTCACAAGAACGAAAGCAGGCGTTGGAAGACTCTTCTCAGCATAGCACACAGCACTCGTGTTCACTACAAATCCACAGCATTAATTCGACGTGCATCAGGTAAGGCAAACAACTGCAAATCACTCACACAGTAGGGCTGATCAGAAGCCTCGCTTCATCCATGCATTTCAACGGGAATATTCAACTCTCAATTCCTCTCCAATGTATCTGAAACAGATGTCCTCCTCAACAGTAAATTTCACATTCACAGTCTTTTCTTCAAGCTTTACATTTGATTCAATGATGAAATTAATTCACTTATCTTTCTTCCTTCCTCTTCCAGCGCAGATCCAAGCAGCAGTTCAATCCAGTAGTATTCCACAAGCAGTTCTAAACGACAGACTCCAATAACAGTTCTTCACTTACACAAATTTCCAGGATCACAGCATCAAATGTAAGCACTCAAACAGGAGATCTTCTACCCCAAAACACAACGACTGAGACCCAGCCAAAAACAACTGATCAACTAAACACCGATTGACTTTTACCAGTTCCAACCTTGACCTCAACTCGACTTCGAGTGGCTCTTTTATTCTCCTCTTGTGAAGCGGAAAGCCTGTGTAAACACCGCTCCTCTCTGCCTCACACCTGTCGTGCATCGGCGGTAATTAGTTTGGACAATATCTCCGCTACACCCGGAACCGGAGTGAGGCGTTACACCAAAATAATTCCCCTCGGGGAACATGAAAAGAAAACAAAGGTTCCGCTTTTCCCAGCATTTTGTCACCCGTGACACAAACTAATAATGTAAAGAAGGCTTTAAACTTCAGTTGAGTCCCAATATACACGTATAGGCTAATCAGCATCTTCACAGCAAGGGAAATGAGTTTGGAATAACAGCAAGTTGGAATGAACAGGCTGCGATGTCAAGTTAGCAATGCCAGAAGTGAACTGATAATAGCCTAGATGTTGTGTGAGCGAGCGATGCGCCGGTGCCATCACTTGGATTTGTTGCTCAGCAGGAGAAATAACTTAATATTCTGTCGTTTAATACTCTGTCATTCGAAACAGTAACATTTATATTTTTATTTGTGTACATTCAAAATAACTACAAAATGCCATGCCTTTGAAAAATAAAGAAAACAACATGATGCGCTGCTTTAGCGCGTCTCCTTGAACATCTTTCTGCCGCACACCAAAAATGAACCAAAAGAGAGTGAATAGCCTTCTGACGCGCCTACTTTTCAAAGTCAACATTTAGATTATTTGAAGTAAAATGCATCATATAGTCACTTAGGAATAAAACACAGCGTGGTTCATGATAAAAAAAACCAAAAAACGTGACTTTACAGTTCGGAAAACAGGAAAATAGCAAACCCCTGGTACTTGAGAACTGCTGGTCTACACAGAAGAAAGCCCTGTCTAGTCTATTCCCCAGTACGGGTTGAGTCGAGCCATTCGTTAGTCTGGTTGATGGAAAAAAGATGAAATGTAGTTGCAATAAACACGTTTTTTTTTTTTTTTTAAACGACTGAACGAATGATACACGGATTATTGTTTCCTCAAAGTACTTTTTGATGCAGGATTAATGTAGTCACAGTAATCTAAAGGATTAAACTAAATCTGTTCTCTGTTCCAGTTCAGTCCAGCAGAAGAGCTCAAACCCAGAGTCCAGCTGTATGTCTATGAAGAGTAACCACTCTATGCATCATCCACTAGAGTTTAAGAGTGGAGACAAACGGTCTGATCTCAGGTATATCATTTCTATAAAAGATGTGCTTATTGTATTTGATTCTTATGAAATTGTTATTAATATACAGCAGTTTAATGAGTTACAATCTTGCTGGTTTCAGTCTATTAATGATTATCGTTGTGCTCTTGTGTAAAGCTCTATGTATTGTATTGTTAATACATTCACACACTGTAAAAGCTGTTGGTCTGTTACTCAGTTAATGACACAATTACATCAATATCAGTGTGTCTGATTCTTTACCCTCTTCATTCTGATTTAAGGTCAAACCTTCTATCCAGACCAGTTAAAAACAAAACTGTGTACAAGCCTGTGATTCAACCACAAGACTTTAATGAAAGCATGTATCCTGGTTTCAGGTAAAATGCAGGACTTTTGTTGTTGTTGATGTTTAATTTTAGGTGCTGAAATTCACATCACAAATCACTCAAACACATGATTAATGATTAACACATTTCAGAAACCTAATGATGTTCTGTGTCCCATAAATAGTTTTGTAATTTATGGCTATTTACTTCTCTGACTTGTGTAATAATGAGGTATTTTAATCTTACAGCAATGACTCTAAACCTGCTGAAGTCCTCAACACATTGAGATCAAATCTGAGACAGAAGTTTGAGTGTTTGTATGAGGGAATATCAAAGCAGGGAAACCCAACACTCCTGAATGAGATCTACACAGAGCTCTACATCACAGAGAGTGGAAGTGGAGAGATCAATAATGAGCATGAGGTGAGACAGATTGAGACACAGTCCAGGAGAGCAGAAACAGAGGACACACCGATCAAATGCAGTGACATCTTTAGACCTTTACCTGGACAAGACAAACCCATCAGAACTGTGCTGACAAAGGGAGTCGCTGGCATTGGGAAAACAGTCTCTGTGCAGAAGCTCATCCTGGACTGGGCTGAAGGGAAAGAGAATCAGGACGTCCAGCTCATATTTCCACTTGCTTTCAGAGAGCTCAACTTGATGAAGGACGAAACACTCAGTCTTTCAGATCTTCTTCATGTCTTTTTCCCTGAAACAAAAGAAATGGACATATCCAGTGATGAGTATAAAGTGTTGTTCATCTTTGATGGTCTGGATGAGTGTCGTCTGTCTCTGGATTTTCAGAGCGATGTGAGGTTGCGTGATGTGACTGAATCAGCCTCAGTGGACGAGCTGCTGACGAACCTCATTGTGGGGAATCTGCTTCCCTCTGCTCTCATCTGGATCACCTCCAGACCAGCAGCAGCGGATCTCGTCCCCTCTGAGTGTGTCCATCGAGTGACAGAGGTACGAGGCTTCAGTGACACACAGAAGCAGGAATACTTCAGGAAGAGAATCAGTGATCAGAGTCTGGCCGACAGGATCATCTCACACCTGAAGTCCTCAAGGAGCCTCTTTATTATGTGCCACATCCCAGTGTTCTGCTGGATCTCAGCCACTGTTCTAGAGGAGATGTTGAGTGAAGCAGAGAGAGGAGAGATTCCCAAGACTCTCACTCAGATGTACACACACTTCCTGCTCATTCAGACCAACATCAAACATGAGAAGGACTATGAGAAGAAAGTGACACATGAAGCGATGATTGTCAAACTAGGGAAACTGGCTTATCAGCAGCTTGTGAAAGGCAACCTGATCTTCTATGAGGAAGACCTGAGCGAGTGTGGCATTGATGAGACAGAAGCATCAGTTTACTCAGGATTGTGCACTCAGATCTTCAGAGAGGAGTTGGGCTTGTATCAGGGGAAAGTCTTCTGCTTTGTTCATCTGAGCATTCAGGAACATCTAGCAGCTCTATATGTGCATCTCTCCTTTATCAACAATAACATCAATGTGTTTGACCAGATTACCAAACCAATTAATGGAGACACAGTTTCCCTATCTGATCTCCATCAGAGAGCTGTGGCTGAGGCTTTAGACAGTAAAAATGGGCATCTGGACCTTTTCCTTCGTTTCCTTCTGGGTCTGTCAGTGGAGTCTAATCAGAGTCTCTTACAAGAACTAAAGACACAGACAGCAAACAGCTCTCACAACAATGAGAGAACAGTTGACTATATTAAAGAAAAGATCAGTGAGAATCCCTCTCCAGATAAATACATCAATCTGTTTCACTGTCTGAATGAACTGCGTGATCTTTCTCTAGTGAACGAAGCTCAACCTCATACGTATAGAGGATTACGTGATGTGAAACTCTCCTCGTCTCAGTGGTCAGCTTTAGTGTTTGTGTTGTTGTCCTCAGAGAAGACACTGCAGGAGTTTGACCTGAACAGATTTATTGGATATGGATACGGAAATGAGCAGTAAGTAACACTGAGTGCAGTCATTACAGTCTAAAACATTATGAACAAAGAGAAACTCAGAGATCAGAAGTGTTTAAATCACGGGGCACAGATTGATTTCTGGGATATTGTACAAAATTTGCGGGTGTTTCTCAAACCGTGGCTGTGTGTGATACCTAACAACTTCGTTTTGTGTCAGAACTTTAACACTTTCATTCATAAATTCACCCCGTCTGTGTTTGCGAAGCGACACGGATAGAATCGCGGAATCCAGTCACGGAATTTGGCTATTTTTGAATGAATAAATCAAAAGTAGGGCTGTACAATGAATCAAATCTCGATATGGACTAGTGTCTGTGAATATTAAAGTTAAAAGACACTGCAATTGTTCTACGCGTCTCTGGGAATGAGCGCTCAATGTGTGCTACACACACATACTGAAGCACGCGTGACTCACGCTCGTGGTGTTTTCAGCGTTTCACTGTATTGAGACATGATGTAGGTGTGCTACATACGTGCACTTCATCGCAGAGCTGCTATGAAAGTCACTTCACGAGAATTTCACCATTTCATTTAATAAAACTATCGTTATTCATTCGTTTCATATACACAAAGAAACTGTAATGTCTTTACGACAACCTGTCAAAATAAAAGTTCGGTATAACTTGAAGAAATTATAACAGAAATATATTACTATTGCACAGTAGAGTATACTTCAAGTAGGCCTAATAATAATAATAATAATAATAATAATAATAATAATAGTTTATTAAAACACACAGAAACTCAAATGTGTACAACCCACCAAAATAAAAGTTCGGTCCAACTCAAAGAAATTAGAAAGAAATTTCACAGTAAAATGTATTTTAAAATAATAATAATAATAATAATAATAATAATACAATCTATTAAAACGTTATTTTAAGGGAATATCACACAAAGTTTTTCAACAGTAAACTTGCCAAAACAATAACACCATTTTTTTTTTTTTTAAACACCATTTCTAAAAGCAAATTTGTATTTGTATAATTTTTATATATATATATATTTTTTTTTTTTGTCAGCTGATAAAACCTGTGGTTCAGGGACCATATTCATATTACAGTATACTCACTACAAAAAACTAGACTACACCACTGTTTTGAAGGATGCACCAAGTAGATCCTTCGTGTTCTTAAATCTCCCACAATCCTTTGCACACATTCTAATTCATGTAAAAGAACTGATGGAAAATGAGTCGGCACTGAGTTTATCTGAGTTCATTATGAAATGTAAGACACAGATAATGTATTCGGAGATGAAGGCATACATGTTATCTTTTGTTTCTGTGTAATTTAATCACTGAACACTAAACTGACAATAATGTAAGACACTGGGAGACACAGACGGCTGTCAATCACTGTATTGCATTCATAAAAAAGACAGTTAATATAAAGATATTTAATAGGAAGTATTTTTCCTACATGAAGTTTTAATAGTATGTTTGTGGCGTGACCGTGGGGCGGGAACATGTGTGACGTAGCCACACACCCTTCTGAGTCTACAAGCCTCAGAAGGACCCGTGTAACTTCATTTACAGTTGAGTGTGCGAGCCTTTCAAAGTAAACTCATTTGAGCATTGTGTGCGCACCGTCTGCGCCATCACTAAACTTGGGCTGCAAGCGGATCCTCCTGATGATGAAGATCACGTCACGCGGACGCCAAAGTAAACTTGATGAAACCGTTAATGGCCTTGATGCCGTTCCTGGTGGCGTTTAGCTCTGTTCACAGTGGCGTAGCGGACGGGCACGCAGGGCATATTAAATTGTTGTTATTGTTATTAGGCTACTTTTATCATTAATATTACAGTTTATTTGCCCCGCAATAATTTCATAGTGCATCACTGCATAACTGACGCACTGTGAGGATAAAAGATTAGATTAGCTTACTTCTCATTTCAAAGACAACTTGTCGAACACAAAACACTTCTTGATTCATGAAAATACACATTTTTTCACTAGGGGCCACAAGAGAAGTATTAAGAAAATAAATTAGATTAATTTCTCATTTTTCTTTATCACCAGTTGCTGGCAAAATGATGGACAATGATTCACATTTTGTGCGCATCATTTTCTGAGACAATAAAACGAAGTAAATTATTAAATAAACAAGTAGGTAAATAAACAAGTAACAAGCAAACAAACTCATATGCTTAATTTCTACGAATAATTTGCTGATGCAGGTACAAAAATACTTTTTTTCATGAATTAAATTATTATTGTTAGCATGAATAATTAACTTTTTTATTTTTTATTTTCAATTAGAACCACACAGAACACTGGAGATGAAGTTCTTCAGAAGCTGATGCCTGTGGTTACAGCAACTAGATGCGCTGAGTAAGTAACACTGAGAACAAGCATCACTGTTAAAACATTATAACAGTTCTTGTAAAGTGATAGTCCAGTCACACGCAGGAATTTTACCCTTGTTATACACAAGTAACAGACGTACACCAAAAAGTCTTATAAAAATACAAAAATTTATTTATACCACAATTTAAAAAGCTAAACAATTGTATGCATAATCAAGAGAGTGGAAACATTAGATATGACTGCTTCAATTCAAGGGCTAAGAATAATGTCACAATCTGGCGCCCTGGTTAGACAGCGAATGAGAAGGGATAACACACAAATCACACCAATAAAGTCATATGTAACAGCACACAGCCACACGTGAGATTTACACAGCAAGGGCAAACAGCAAGTTTCAAACTGGTGTAAACACTTCAAAAATAAACCCCACACATTAAGGAATAATGATATAACTAAATTGGTTTGATCAGTATAAAAGCCCTAAAACCAATTCACATATAAACAATTGATAAATAAAACCTAAGCGAGCAGCCCATATCCCACTAGACCGAGAGAAGTTTACATAAGCAAAACATCACAATTGTATCATGCATAAAGCAGAGTTTCATCGAACGCAGCCAACAGTCTAGTCACTCACGACCCCGCCCACTTGGCGCTCGTAGTGCAAAGGGAAGGAGGCGCTAAAAGTGCGGTGATGACAGCGACACACACACGCAAATCCCAGCTCCAACGATTTCCAGGACACGGTGGCCAGCGGGGGAAACCGGAACTGTAGAGCCGAGCTGTGAGACAAGGGAAGGGCAATCAGTCCCAAATAAATACACGTCAGTGCCCACTCTTTCGTAACGATAAGAATTCCCACTTCCCTCAATATGAATGAATAGCGTGCGTTGATTATTCTCGTGGGCCTCTCGCTGCCAGGAGTCAATCGCGATCGTTGTCACTGCGTGGAAACGGATATCCAACAAATCGGCACAAAGGCGGTCGAGCTTGTCTCGTTACGGTCTCTCTCACGGTCAAGGAACACCCCGAAAAGACTGCATGCTGGTTCTTATATTCAGTAGATCTGCCAATCGCGTTGTACCACTGGTTCATCAGTAACATTGGACACACCTGCAACCAAAGACTTGCAGATACACATGTACACCTGGTAGACATTAACCCACCCTCACAAGTTGTCAGACAGTCAGTGTTATCCTCCCGTTACATTTTCCCCCAGTCTTTAATAATGGTCGCCCCGAACATAGTCCATAAGAGTCAGGCAGCCAATGCCATGGAGTGTCCAGACAGTTAGAGTATATAGCGCGCAGGTGTTTTGCCACGGGTAGCACGCAGGGGATATCGACAAGAGTCCTGATTGTCGATGACTGCATCAAACTCAAGGGCTGGGTCGTGACTCATAACTACAGGAGGTAATATTACAGGGTCAAGCTCAGCAAGAGGCAAAATTTCTGGGTCAAACCCATGGGCTTCATGGGCTTGTGTGGCTGGTGCATAAGGAAGGGAAGAACTAGCGGCCAAGTCCACTGGCTCACTGCGAGGACTTGGAGGGTCAGTCTGGTGTTGGGGGGCAAGAGGGAGTGAAGCTAGAGGAGTGAAGGGCCAGAGGTGTTGTCCTGGAGGGTCGGTTTGGTGTTGGGGGGCAAGAGGGAGTGGAGCTAGAGGAGTAAAGGGCCAATGATGTTGTCCGAGGCTGCGTTGGTTGGGGCACTGACTCTCACTAGAACAACCCTCTTCATTGCTGGTCGCTTGTTGGTCCCCAGGGCAAGGCCGCAAGTTATTGCGGTGAATTGTTCGAATGGGACCCTCTTTCGTCTCGGGCCGAATGCTAAAGACCGGTTGATCTTTGCGTGGCTGGGCCACCACTACGAAGGGTGTAGGGAGCCATTGTGGAGCTAGTTTTCCTTTGGCTCTACGGCGGAAGTTCCTTAACAGGACCCTTTCCCCCGGTAAAAGTGGCAAGGTTCTAGCATGCCTGTCGTAGCTGGTTTGGTTCCACTGCTGACGACGTTCAACACTGTTGCGAACAGTGGCATAAGCTTGAAGGAGAGTTCGATGGTGGTTCCTAACCCAACCTTCCACATCATCCCGGTACTGTGGCGGTGCGACTTCATGGAGCACATCCACCGGCAGTCTGGCATGGCGGCCAAAAAGCACATAATGAGGAGTCATCCCAGTGCTAGAGTGAGTAGTGTTGTTGTAGGCTTGCAAAAGAGCCGGCAACTGGCTGGGCCATTTAGCGTGTGAGTCTGCATCCATGGTGCTCAGGAGGGAAAGGAGGGTGCGGTTGAACCGTTCACAAACTCCATTTCCCTGTGGGTGGTATGGCGTAGTGCGACTTTTCTTACAACCATACACTGCACAAAGCTGGTACATCAGGTCTGACTCAAAAGCTCCCCCTTGGTCGCTAAGAATACGCTCTGGGCAGCCAAATGGGAGAATGAGTGCCGTCCATAAAGCCTTGGCAGTAGTGGGAGCAGATTGATCTCTGGTGGGCACTGCCAATGCGTAGCGGGAGAACAAATCTGTAATCACAAGGATATATTGAAAAGTGTCAGAAGGCCTCCCAAGGGACAGATAGTCTATTGCCACAATTTCAAAGGGGTAACTGGCAGAAATGGGGCACAAGGGTGCTTTTTGTGATCCTCCCCGTTTGCCCACCACACAGTTAAGACATTCGGCCGCCCACGTTCTGGCATTTGTGCTCATCCCCACCCAGTAGAATCTCCTCCGCAGTAGTGAGACCATTTTGTTGCCACCTGCATGACCTGCAGCTTTGTGATATTCTTCCCACACTTGTCGGGCTTGAGCTACTGGCACAATGATTTGTCGCACTGGGGCTCCAGTGTCTGGCTCAGTGACAAGTCTAACAAGGCCCCGTTATGGAATTCCAGCCGGTCCCACTCCCTCAGCAAGCAACAGAGCTGTAGAGACAAAGCAGAAAGGTCATTTATTATTGGGGGCTCACCTTGTGTTTTCCAGATGTGAAGCTGCTGCAGGTCAGGGTCCATCTTCTGCTGGCGCTCCCATCTTCCTACCCTCTCGAGTAACTGCGGGGATGTGGTGCTCCGTGCTGCATGTACCGCAATGTCTGCTGTCTCTCCTGGTATTCGAGAAAGCACATCTGCATTCCTATTAGCAGTTCCTGGTCGATAGCGGATTTCGTAGGAATAATTGGCTAGCTGGGCCACCCATCTCTGCTCCGTCGCCCCCAATTTTGCAGTCTCCAGATGGACTAAAGGGTTGTTGTCAGTGTATACCGTAACCTGAGCTCCCCACAAATAGTCCTTAAATTTCTCAGTGACGGCCCACTTCAAGGCCAGCAGCTCTAACTTGAAGGAACTATAGTTTTGGTCACTGCGCTCTGGGGGATGGAGGCTACGGCTGGCATAGGCTATAACCCTCTCCCTGCCCTCTTGGACTTGGGCAAGGACAGCTCCAAGGCCATTCAGACTTGCGTCTGTGTATAGTCTAAATGGAAGTTGAAAATCAGCATAGGCCAGTATCGGGGCACTGAGGAGGGCCTGTTTAAGTGACTCAAAAGCGACCTGGCACTCGGGGGTCCATTGGATGGTTGAAGAGGGGCGATGGGCATTTCCCTGCAGGAGCTGGTTGAGGGGGGCAGCTACCTTTGAGAAAGCAGGGATAAATCTCCGGTAATATCCTGCAAAACCCAAGAATGAACGCACCTGTTTCACTGTTGCTGGTGTAGCCCAATCGCGGACAACTGCAGTTTTCTCTGGGTCTGTTGCTACCCCCTGGCCGCTGACTACATGTCCCAGATAGGTCACCTTTTTCTGGAACAGATGGCATTTACGAGGTTGCAGCTTTAGGCCATGCTCCTGGAGACCACAAAAAACCTGCTCAAGATGCTGTAAGTGGGTGTTGAAGTTGGACGAGTACACAATGACGTCATCAAGGTAAATGAGAAGAGAATCGTAAACCTGAGCACCCAGGCAGTGTTGCATTAGCCTCTGAAACGTGGCTGGAGCATTACAGAGGCCAAAAGGCATGCGTTCAAACTGGTATAGACCAAAGGGGGTGGTAAAGGCAGTCTTTTCTTGGTCTGCAGGTGACACTTCCACCTGCCAGTACCCGCTTGCCAGATCCAGAGTTGAATACCACTGGGCCCTGGTGAGGCTTGTAAGAGATTCTTCTATACGTGGCAATGGGAAAGAGTCTTTGTGAGTCACTGCGTTAAGCCTCCGATAATCTACGCAGAACCTCCATGACCCATCCTTTTTCTTTGCCAAAACAACCGGGGCAGCCCATGGACTTGAACTCTCTTTTACAACGCCACTCTCTAACATACCTTGTAGTAGCGCCCTCAAGTCGGGGTAAAGGTTAGGAGGAACCGGTCGGTACCTTTCTCGAATCGGTGGAGCTGTGCCTGTGGGGATCTGGTGTGTGACAACCGCAGTCTTCCCAAAGTCATCTTCATGGGCCGCAAACACGTGAGACCACTTCCGCAGGAGGGCTGCCAGTTGGGCTTGCTGGCCCCTGGTCAGGTCCTCACCGCACTACGCAAGGGCTGGGTGATCTTCAGTCTGCGTCTGTTCTACATGCATAACATCAACTTCAACCAACTGGGGTTCGATGTTTCGTAGCACGAGTCTGGAACGTCCCTTTACGTTCCTTGGGTCTATCTGGGTCACCGAAGCAAGGGGGCGCCGTTGTGGCAACTCTAGGGGGAATGGATTAGGATTGCAGACACGGAGGGGAACCTTCCCACCTTGCACCCAGATCAGCGATCTAGCAACACACCACTCCTGCCCATGGATGAAAACTGCTGCTTCTGTGTAGATGAGAGAATCAAAATGTATGCACGTTGTGCACACGCTACATTAATTATGGCCAAGCATGCGCCCTTAAAATAGCATATGAATAACATGCTCAACGCGCCACTGACTTTAACCCTCTGGGGTCTGAGGGATTTTTGGGGTCCTTGAGATGTTCTGACATGCCCTGACATTTGTGCTTTTTTCAGTTGCTTATAAACATATTAATGGCAAAGGTGTAATTACACTCTATTTAGCACAAACAGGGCTACCATAATATGTGAGCAACATGCATGTACATGTTTGTATTTTTGAGAGAATAATGTTTATGCATGGTTATTGAAAAAACAAAAAACTAAAGCTTCTGAAATAAGGCCACAAAACACATACTAAATATGTGACAATAAAACTTTTGACTAATGGATGTCGTTGCCTAGAGTTTTTTCTTCAAAATGATGTGAAAATCATCCTGCCCTTATCATTCACATAACACAATACATTGATTTAAATCTTGTAAAACACTTTTTGTTTGTAAAGGCAATATGCGCAAGGGGCGTCAACCATTCAACAGCATCATGCATATGTAGTGGTTCACACCTGAGGAGACAATGGGGCCCGCATACTTAATGAGCCATTCATTCAGGTGTGTCACCTATAGCCACAAGAAAGAATGCAAGAGCAATATATATATATATATATATATATATATATATATTCTACCAAATTGGTTCACAGTTGGAAGCATGTCAATTTTTTTTTTTTTTTTTTTTTTTCACAAATTTTGCTTGCAAATTGTATAATATCCAAGGAAAACATGTCTAGTAATTGTGCAGTTAATTCTCATACTGTATTTTCAGTTTTGGAATATGTATCCTCTCCCCAAATTTGTCAATAATAAAACACAATACAAATTATTTAAAGAAAAGGCTTATATTTACTTTTTAAAATTTGTTTACATCTACCTTGTAAATATATATATTTTTATTAAAAAGGTTACAATTACAACAACAATTGAAGTGTAATCTTTCTTTGTAAAAACTAAAGTATAAATTTGATCATACATATTTCAAAGTTAAGGATTCATTACTTCGAATATAGCCTACATTGACAAAACATACTATATTTAACATATTAGCAAAAATTGGCAAACAAAAGCTTATTTGAGGTGGCAGATATTTTACAGTAAAAATGTGTAATCTATCCAAAACTAATCAACGAAATGTTGTCTTTCATTTGTCTGTAACATAGGTCTTTCGTTTTTATTATAAGGAATATAAATGTTAATTTGCAGTTTAATACGTTGCTTATACAAATACATTTTATTTCAACATATTTCAGTCGATTTTTACTCAGTATAGCAAAATAGTTTGCTAAAAGCAGATCATTCATTCACACACAGAAACGCAATTCAAATTTAAACCGTCTTTTTGCGAGTTGTGGTAAACAGCGCATCTCTGCCGTTCATTCATTCACACAGAAACGCGATTTACTTGAGAATGAAAAAAAACTTACTACAGTATTCCATCCATTGCTCCTCGAAATACCAGCACTTCTGAGGTAAGTTTTCCATTATTATTATTCCTCACAGCGCTGCGAGACAGTGTAGACAAGTACAATGATCTGAATAAACTTGATGTGTTTTCTCGAGCTGATATGGGGGCGTTCACAGTTTGTATGGGATCGTCTCAGTCATTTGCGTTTGAATAGCGCGCGCTCTCCGTGGGCGGGGCAGATTAAAACGTAATGAGCTGAGATGAGCTCGACTGGAATCGCTCTCTTTTAATACAGATTTCACAAGATGAGAATATTTGTTTTTTATATAAATTACTTCATTTAAAAGAAGAGAATTCAAGCTTCATGCCTGTGTGTCTGTATGCCTGTTTGACTGAGTATTCGCTGAGTTATTGTTCATTTTCGGACGCATTTCAGAATGGACTTCACTGGCAGAGAGAAGGCAGAACTCGCTTTGTGTTTATTTTTCTTTATTTGGCAAAAAGCACAACACTTTGTTTTTATTGTGAGTATACACAAAAATAATACACATTTAACAGAATCGATTGATGTATGAAACTCCTATGGAAAATCAAAGTCAACAGAGTATTTATGAGTTTATTTTACACTAGTGTTGTCACGATACTAGAATTTCTAACTTCGATACGATACCTTGAAAAATATCGATATTCGATACCATTTTCGATACCACGGAGAAAAAAACTGCCACAATATTAAGGGGGTATTTTTTTTTTATTTAAAGCTAAATATAACAAGTCTAGAACATGACAATGAGATGAGGTATATTTTACACATGAACAAAAATGTCCTGAGGTAGTGCACTTCTTCAAAAGCCTCTCAGATTGCCATACATTCAAAAACCAATAAAGTGCAAGTAAAAAAAAAAGTGCAATCTTTTGTATTTCCAAGTAAAATCAAATCCAACCACAATGTCAACAAAAGATACTTAAACTTCAAGCAAAAACAAAATCAGTGCAATCTTATGCATCAAGTAACAAATTAATAAACAAAATAATTAAATGGAATCTGTTGCTGCAGTTATATGCAGATTTTCTCTACAGAGGTGAGTGAGATTGACACCCATTACTGTATCCTACAGTTGTTTTGCAACTTTCAGATTTTGAGCTAGGAACACCAGCATGTCAATGTGCTCCTCTGTAAGTTGTGCCCTTCTTGCACTGCAAATGAGCCCTGATGTACTAAATACACGCTCTGAAGCTGAACTTGAAGCAGAGATGCACAGATACTTCTTAGCAAACTGGGCAAGGCGAGGTAAAGTTGTCTCATATGTCCTCCACCATGTGAGTGGGTCCTCTCCTGCACTGATTTCAGGCATCTTTTCATATACTGAAAACTCATTTTTGAGTTCCGTATCTGCACCCTCACCTTCTTCTCTGGATGATGAACCCTCCTCTCCATGTTCACTCTTTTTTTCCCCCTGTATGTTTGTTAGCAGACTCTTCAGATCTGATTTAGTTTTTTTTGCTGGTTGCTGCTTGTCATCTGGAGATGATGTTTGCTGACTTTGGCCCCCTGCTTCAAGCAAATTGACACTGACCATAAGATTCTGTTTAACCTCCTCTCTTAAGGTTACAAAACTGTCCTTGAACCTTGGGTCAAGAAATGTGGCTGTGTTTAATATCAGCTGCAGATGTGTGTTTTCATATCTCTGTCTGAGATCTTCTCTGATGTTGTCTTTAAGTTTACGTTTTAGGTTGCTGTCACCTTCCTCAACTGTCAAAGTAGAGAAGATCTTCCAACTCAGAGGCAGGACTGCAGAGAGAGTGGTGTGTTTTTCACCACTAAGGGCATCCGTGAAAGAGCTGACGGGGCTCAATACCTCTTTTACGGTCTCAAGAACTGTAATATCTGAATCTTTGGGCATGAGGTGCCATTTCTTCCGATCATCAGCTAGAACTGAACAGACAGCTTGCTGCTGTTCTAGAAATCTCTCCACCATTTCATAAGCTGAGTCCCAGCGTGTGGGCTCATCATGGATCATTCTGTGTTCAGGCAGTTGCAAATCTTTTTGTTTTTTCTTCAGCTGTCGCAACATCTTTGGTGACCTGCTGAAGGCAGACACTGTCTTTCTCAACCTCGACAGTGATCCAGACACACGGTCTATATCCAGGCCCTTGTTAATGGCAAGGTGCAAGTTATGCCCAAAGCAGGGGACCCATGTGAAGTCTTGCTGAAATGCTTTCTTGTTTGCTGAAGCATTATCAGTGGTGATACCAGCCATGTATGACATGTCCAGCTTCCATGCTTCTTGTATCATCTCTTCCAATGCTTCCCTCAAGCATTCTGCTGTGTGCTCAGTGTTGAGCCCAATACAGCCCAAACACCAGCTCTGCATGTCCCAGGTTTCAGTGACAAATTGCAGAGTTACTGCCATGAACGTGGAAGTGGCCCTGCTTGTCCACAGATCAGTGGTGCATGAAAAAAAGGTTTTCCTTCCAAGATGGTTCATGACTATTTCTTTTGTTTCGTTATATAGGGCTGGGATTTCGGTGTGCATGAAAAAGTTCCGTGAAGGAAGGGCATACCTGTTGTTCAAATGTTCAAGAAGTTGTTTGAAGCCAGGTTTCTCAACAGTATACACAGGAACCTGATCCATGCATATGTAGACTGCTACAGCCCTGTTCAGCTTCTTGGCTTCATTTGAGTTTGCTTCATACTTTCTTTGCTGTTCAAATACAGCTGGTAGTGTAGGTTGTGAGTGTGTTGTTTTTGTTGCAGGTCGAGTCTCATCTTCTTTCTGGTGCTACAAGAGAATGCCAAACTTTAATAAACATTATTATTATTATTATTATTATTATTATTATTTAGACCACACTTTTAAAATGAACTGAACTAACTAATCTAAGAACTTAAGTTAATGGTAATAGATATTTGTTAACATTAGTTAACATGAATAAACCATGAAAAATACTTACAAAACATTTATTAATCTTAGTTAAATGTTTATTTAAACTAACATTTACTAATACATGTACTAATTAAAATCCAAAGTTATATCTGTTAATATTTTTTCATTGGACCAGAGCTAACAAGATCCGTTGTATTTTTATTACCTACTGTTATTAAAGATTAAAATATACTGTAACAAATGCGTTGCTCATCGGTCATAAATGCTGGTTAATACATTAACGTTATTTGATGAACAGATTTAAACGCAAACGTGCGTGCATCACACGCGAAAACAATGCTCACTGGATCGACATGAAGTCAAGTCACCTTTATTTATATAGTACTTTTAACAATACAGATTGTGTCAAAGCACTTAACAATATCAACTTGGAGGATAGAGTGTCAGTAATGTATAATAATAATACCAACCTCGAGAAATTCTTTATATAGATCCGGGTGTCGGTCTCTCAGGTGCTTTGCTATATTAGTGGTGTTAGCGCCTTTTGTTAGCACTGCTCTGTAGCATCTCTTGCATATTGGCTTGCTTGTGTCCTTCGGCTTGCCATGTTAATTTGCTTCATATGCAAAATATTTCCAGATAGCACTCCTGCAGTGTTCTTTCTCAACCAAAGCCGGTCGCGCGGGCGCCGCACTCGCCATCTTTCCATTCACTTCACTTTTGCTAACCAGAGCGCGAGTAAGACGAGTCAATGAGACGAGTGCGCGTGCGCGTGTGGTCTTTGTCAACGCGCCTTTGGAGAGAAGTGAAAGTGAAAGCTCGGCTAGTATCGATACTACGGGAAATTAGTATTGGTACCGTTCAGATATTTCAGTATCGATACTTATCGAAATATCGATATTTTTGACAACACTATTTTACACTGATAAAAAAAAAGCGAGCTGGTATCGCTGGCAATACCGCCGACCTCAGGGGGTTAAACTAGGTTTTTTCGTCTGTGGAGGGAAAAGTCCGCTGTGCGTCGGGTGCAAAATAGGAATGATACATGCGTCGGTGTACAAAGTCAATTGCGCTGGGTGCAATATAGGGCCCATAATCTCTTAGAATAACAGATACTGATATATTGAATTAATTGTTTAAAAAAGAGATATTGCACAAATTATAAACATTAAGAATTAAGAAAAGCAAAGATTTCTGTGTTGATCTGAGAGAGTGAAGAGTGTGTCATTGTTCTCTACAGGTTGTGTAAGTGTGGTGTCACAGATGAAGGTTGTGCTGCTGTAATAAATTATTTTAATGTAAAAAAAATGCAGGGAAATAACTATTATTTCATTAATTACAATAAAAGCTATTAAAACAGCATGATCAAATTTATAAAATTATTTTTACGTCTGTTCATATGATGTAAGAGAATTAATATTTTTAAAGCATTTGCTCTATTTCTCCAGCCGCTGTGAGTTCATGTGTTTGAGCTGTAAATGATTGAACACAACAGTAATGTTATTAAATATTATGACAATTTAAAACAACTTTTTTATTTTAATATATTTTAAAATGTATTTTATTCCTGTGATCAAAGCTGAATTTCAGCATCATTACTCCAGTCTTCAGTGTCACATGATCCTTCAGAAATCATTCTAATATGATGATTTGATGCTCAAGAAACATGTATGATTATTATCAATGTTGAAAACAGTCGTGTACAATTTTCTTTCAGGATTCTTTGATGAATAGAAAGTTACACTTTACTATATATTCACATAGAAAAGAGCGGTTTTACATTGGAATAATATTTCACAATATTACTGTTATTTTTAATCAAATAAATGCAGCAGAAGAGACTTCTTTTTAAAATCTTAAAAATATTACCGATCTAAAACGTTTGACTGGTAGTGTATATGCACAAGAAGCCATATCATACCCTGTAGCCCAAGACTGGTTTCCCACTGAAGCTAAGCAGGGCTGAGCCTGGTTATTACCTGGATGGGAGACCTACTGAGAAAACCAGGTTGCTGCTGGAAGAGGTGTTAGTGGGGCCAGTAGGGGGCGCTGCTCACCCTGGGGTCTGTGTGGCTCCTAACGCCCCTGTATAGTGATGGGGACACTATACTGTCAAAGAGCACCGTCCTTCGGATGAGACGTTAAACCGAGGTCCTGACTCTCTGTGGTCATTAAAAATCCCACTTGAAATGAATATTACAACACTCATAGATAACGACACATTTCATCCTCTGTTGGAACGAAAGTGGCTAACTTCTGTCAACCTCGTCTATAAGCAAGGACCAAAATAAAGCAATTTAATTTGAATCAATATTGATTCTGGAATAAAATAAAATGTTTATATGACTGGGAGAAAAAAAAATCGACTCACCAAACTAACACACACAAGTTCCTTAAAATGTTTACAAATACATTAATTACACACACACACACACACACACACAGGTTTTATGGGGATTTTCAATAGAAATAATGATTTTTATACTGTACAAACTGTGTATTGAATCCCCTAATCCTAACTGATGTAATTTAACAACTTGTTTCTAATGAATATTTGTATATATTTCATATTGACAGTATTATGTTATTTATTTTTTAAGTGTCATGTTTATCTCTGGATATAGGCTTAATGTGTGTCACTGTTCTCTACAGGTTGAGGCATTGTGGTGTGACAGATGAAGGTTGTGCTGCTCTGGCTTCAGCTCTGAGATCAAACCCCTCACACCTGAGAGAACTGGATCTGTCTGAGAATAATCTAGAGGACTCAGGAGTGAAGCTGCTCTCTGCTGGACTGGAGAATCCTCACTGTAAACTGGAGGAACTGTGGTAAGATCATACGTGACTCTCACATGAAACTGTCACTGTGAATTCATAAAGTATAATCAAAATGGAATAAAATGCAGGGAAATAACTATTATTTCATTCACTTTGACATCGTGATATACATTTAACACCCTTTACTTTAAACACACTCAATCTCAGCACAGTCAGGATTAATACAGTCCATTCATTTTAATTTTAGGGGGAAACTGGAAACTGTAGAGATTTTTCTCCAGGTTTAAAGTCTACATCATGTCAATGTCAGAGATTATGACCTGGAGAAACACTATAGTACATCGATGACACGTCAGAGTCTGTATTATTAATGAGACTGCGTGTTCTTATCCTATGAGAAGACATTTCTCTTATTCATGACAGCACATGGTGTTTCTCTATGACAGACGCTTCAAACTGTAAAATCAGGCAGTAGTTTAGAGAGGCGTTCATGGGTTGCAAGTGTGTGTGTCCATGGTGCAAGAGTTGAGTGTGTTGCAGGCTTCCCCCGTGATGCTGAAAACACTTAAGTTAAGATAAAAATGTTGTCTTCTCATATTATATATATATATATATATATATTACATATTGTATATTATAGACTTTAACAAAACAGAGAAATATCTGACACTGAGCAGAAATATTTAACACACATAGTATAGTATAACTTGATATACTTCATACTTGATATGCAAGATTTGCAGTTGGCATTAAAATACTAGACTTACCCGAAGAGGAACACTGCAGCTGAACTTGAACTTTAGTCAAGAGTGTCAGAGGTTTTGGGTTCTAATCCGCATTCGTAGTTTTTTTTTTATTTTTTTTAAACCGATTATGCTCATCAGTGGTTGTATATCAAGCAGGGACACTTTGTGTGCATTATATGTTGTGATTTCACCAGAACGAATAGATATGAGGCGCCGTCTAGGGCCTAAATCGAACTTCATTCACGGACACATAAAACGCTTGCATACACATATACTAAGTAGTCACACATACACATACTGCTGAATGCTCCAACTATATGAAATGCACAACGTCACATCTAAAGTCGCTCACGCACACACACAAACTCTACACACACGAGCATCTGAGACGCGAGCACACACAAACTCTCCGCGCACATACTCATCTGAGACGCGAGCACGCACACGCACACACACACACACACACACACACACACACACACACACACACACACACACAAACTCGCGCACATACTCATCTGAGACGCGAGCACGCACACACAAACTCTCCGCGCACATACTCATATAGACGGCACCTCATAAATAGATCGATCTCTGCAACGTATTGAAGCGCGCGTCCGAGTGAAGAAAGTGCGGTGTGCGCGAGCCACAAGAGAAAACACTGTATCCGCGCCACTGATCGCAGCGGCAACGAGCACTTTGATCACTTGATTTAAAAAACACAGTTCAGCGCTAGATCGTCTCTTATTTAACAAACGAACTAAATGAATGCTCTGCTGGTTAACTGGATATGTTTTGTTATTGGATCATTCGTGCCGCGAGATGTTTTATAGGGGGCGGTGAAAAAAGTCAGGCACCGAAATCAGGCACCGAAAGTTGTGTTCTTATTCGGTCTCGATACTACCGTTTATGTCAGAACCGGTTCCCTATTGGAACCGGGTTTCGGTACCCAACCCTAATTGTCAGTGTCCTGAAGGGACATAGATGTGTGATCTACGCAACTGGTTTTTATGAAATTTGTATGAAAAAATTATCATATTTATGCATATAGTGAATGTATATAAACATTTATACTGTTATTTTGATGTGATATATAGTTTTAATTTGTTATATCAGCTTTTATATAATCACTGAAAAAAATGTGTTGGATCAAAGTAAAAAAATAAATACTTCAACTTATTACAAGTAATCGGTTTACTTTTTCTCAAGTGAGTTTGAACATATCAAATTTCGGTAACACTTTATTTTGATAGTCCGTTCGTTGAGACTATACTAGTTATTAGTAGCCATTCAGTAGCAACAGTGCATCAGTTGACATTCAACAACACTGTTTCAACTGACAAGTAACATACGTTCAACTGACTGCCTATAGACTATAAGGTACAATTCAAGTGTTAATCTACAGATTTTACGAAAAAGTGCCTGTTGACTGTCAGTGTTATTTTGCAACAGGTTATTAACCAATTGGCAACTAACTTTCTGTAGATTGAATACCAACAACTCAAGATCAATCTGTCAGTTAAATGTCAACAGTCATGTCAGCATATGAAGTATATGATACTGTATATCCTACTCAAGGGGTCTCATGTGCATCAAATTAATAATTATTTTAGCTGATTTAAAACTGTTTTTAAAAATGTTTTAACCATTTGTAGATAATCTGTTGATAGTCAACTAAAGATTACATGTAGTTGCTTATTTGTTGCTTGACTATTAATAGACATTCTCAACTAAGCGTTAGTAGATATATTTTAGGACTATCTAATTAAAGTGAAAGAGTTTATATCAGTAGAAAGTCTATAACCTATCAACAGATTAATATATTGTTTATGATCAGTTGACTATTAATAGACATTGTCCACTAAGTTTTAGTAGATATCTTTTAGGACTATCTAATTAAAGTGAAAGACAGTTGATATCAGTAGAAAGTCTATAACCTATCAACAGATTGCATACCTAACCTGACTGAAGTAGAACAAACACTATGGCCAGCACATCAGAGAAAAAAAAATATCACTTTTATTAAATAAAAAAAAATAAAAAAATAATAATACAACCCATTATTTAATAGGATATCACGATCACATCTGAACCATCTGATTATGTGAAAAAAATTATATTGAGCATTCCAAATGAGAAAACTCTCAATAGTCTACATCATTTCAAATGCCCGAGGCCAAGATCAAAAGTTATAAACAACAAATAACAATAATTATTAATTAATACATTTAGCCTTTCATGACAGTAAGTTTTACAGAAAATCACATTTATTAAATGCAGTTTAACGTTATAACAGTTACTCATTTAAGAAATAATCTCTGTTCCTGCTGCAAATTCGCTTCGGAGGATTAACAGACAAGACTATAGTTTAAACCCTTAACAATACCTTCTTTAATCGTTTAACCATTTTGTAACATTTAGTTTATTTAACGTTACGGTGAGACACAAAAGGCGTTTTCTCCTATAGAACCATAATACACCAAAACACAATATAAATTAACAAAATACATAATTTTGATTAGCTAACGTAACGTTAGATGTAATCCAAATCTTTATAATCCATACGCAAGCAAGAAACAGATCCAAATTCAGCCCTTCATCCACATCCAGCGATCTCCATCTCCATTCTCAGCAGCGACCGTAAATGTCAAATCCCGCGCTCGTGATGAATTTAAATTCAAAAATTGCGCCCTCAAGAAGCGTTACGACATGTTTTACGGCAGTGATATCAAACGCTCATTGGCTCTCGCCTGCTTCATCACAGATTGCAGCATGCCGTGTTTCAGTTGAAACAACATTGAAATGCAGAAGCGCGCGCGCGCCGTCTTCACGCAGAGGGAAGCTGGGTTAACATTTTCATGGATTAATAACTTAAATTCTGCTCTGTTCCTTATACAAAACTATTATATACTGCCAGAGAGGACTGCAACACATCGTCATTTGAGCGACTTTTGGTACTGATTTACATTTTCGCAATAAATTATTATGATTACACATCTGTTGTTTTTCTTCATAATTTTTGCCTGCATAGTTTTAAGAAATGGTTATGGGTAGGTTTAGGGGCAGGAGTAGGATTAATGTTAGTGGCTCAAAATATATTTTAATGCTATTAATAAAACTGGCATTTCCCTACACATCTCTGTCCACAAAGTGTTTTATTCTTTTTATATTCTGTATAAAATGAGTAATTTATATTTAGGTTTGGGAGTAGGGTTAAGGGAACTTACATTTATCTATAAAACAGTATAAGGGAAATGATACAGATATCTTTATGATTCGTAAACGTTTTGTAGCTGTGAATTCGTAATAATTCTACGTTGCAGAGTGCAGACATGTCTGTATCATACGTTTCAGCATCTATCCAAACGTACAAAAAAAGTATGTTTTCAATCTGTTGATAGGTTATAGACTTTCTACTGATATAAACTGTTTTTCACTTTAATTAGATAGTCCTAAAATATATCTACTAACACTTAGTGGATAATGTCTATTAATAGTCTACTGATCATAAACAATTTATTTGTTGACAAGCAACAGATCTAATCTTTAGTTGACTATCAACAGATTATCTACAAATGGTTAAAAAAAATTTAAAAACAGTTTTAAATCAGCTAAAATAATCATTAATTTGATGCATATGAGACCCCTTGAGTAGGATATACAGTATCATATACTTCATATGCTGACATGACTGTTGACATTTAACTGACAGATTGATCTCGAGTTGTTGGTACTCAATCTACAGAAAGTTAGTTGACAATTGAAAGTTAGTCGACAATTGGTTAATAACCTGTTGCAAAATAATATTGACAGTCAACAGGCACTTTTTTGTAAAATCTGTAGATTAACACTTGAATTGTACCTTATAGTCTATAGGCAGTCAGTTGAACGTATGTTACTTGTCAGTTGAAACAGTGTTGTTGAATGTCAACTGATGCACTGTTGACAAGCTACTGAATGGCTACTAATAACTAGTACAGTCTCAACAAACGGACTATCAAAATAAAGTGTTACCCAAATTTCTATGGTCAGTTGAAACTAAAAATACTCTTTGAACCAAAGATGTTTTTTACATGATTAAATCACAAATTATCATAATATTTTTGATTAACTTAATTTAAAAAAAATCAAAAATCAAAATAACTACAAACAATGTTGTCACACTGGTTTCCTCAGGAACAGACTGAAGACTCCGATTATAGGTACAAACTCAAGCTTTAATAATAGTACTCTGGAACAAGCTGACAGGGAAAACACACATAAACACAACGGAGATCGGACAAAGACTGAAGGAAAGGGTACATCTTATATAGCAAACAGAAACGAGATCATTAATCATACACCGCTGGGACAAATGAACTCAATGATAGTAACCATAGAAACAAAGGAGTGGCGGAAAAAGAAAAGGAAAACGTCTCAGGTTACGTATGTAACCCTGGTTCCCTGAGAGGGAACGAGACGCTGCGTCGAGACGCGGTGGGAACGCTCTGCGTGATTGCGTCGTGAAGCACGTGTATAATCAGTCCAATGGAAAGACGAGACGTCATAGGCGGGTGACGTCATCGACCAGGAAGCTATAAAGCACCCCTGAGACAGACCGTGACAGCTTCTGAAAGCCGAAGCAAGTCGATCACAGGCATGCAGGGAGTATGGCAAGGCGACGCAGCATCTCGTTCCCTCTCAGGGAACCAGGGTTACATACGTAACCTGAGACGTTCCCTTTCAAGGGAACTCTATACCCACTACGCCATATGACAAATGCCTGTTCTGTATGAAGACCATGCGCACACTAGGAAACAAGCACCCTAGGCCCTGGAGTGGAGCCTAGGTCCAAGTCATAAATCTAACAAATGTAAGCGGTGAGGACCAGCCTGCCGCATTACAGATGTCATAGAGTGAAACTCCTGATAATAAAGCCTTAGAGGCAGCCATACTCCTGGTAGAATGGGCCGGGACAGCCAAAGGTGAAGGCTGTCCGGCTGCTTCATAAGCAAGTGAGATAGCCTCAACTACTCACTTGCTCATTATCTGTTTAGATGCAGGGCAACCTATCTTAGGTAACCTGAAGCAGACAAATAACTGCTCTTATATATATGCCACAGGGCAGCTCTGTGGACATAAGCATCCAAAAGCCCGGACAGGGCAAAACAGATTAAGTTCTTCCTGATCTGGCTTGTATTAAGGTGGAGGACAGAAGGCCTGCAGCACAAATGACCCACAAATCTAGTAGGGACCTAGGAATACAACCCGGCAAGGGGTGAGGAAAGACTATCACCATACCAGGTGCAAATCCAAGTACGTGCAGGTCTCAGCCTCAAGTACCACGGAGAAGATGAAATAAGGATCTCTCCTCAGAGATAACCCAGCAAAGAAACATTCATTGCAGAAACCAAGTACTGTACCATAGGGCAGATAGCAAGATTCAGAAGGCATTCTCCGCACCAGGCAGAGAACAGTTTCCATTTCAATGCATATTCAGTCTTCTCGTGGAGGGAGCTCTAGACTGGAGTATGGTCTCCACGACCTCAGTCGAGAGACCTGAATCTATGAGCTGGGCCCCCTCAGAGACCGAGCCCACAGTATCCATAACTCTAGATGAGAGTAACTCCCGGGAGCAAAGATATCGGGAAATGCGTACAGGTGTAGCCTCAACCACACCTAATACGTTGCATCCAGTTCAAGCAGAGCTGGATGCATCAGGGAGAACCACATGGGGCAATGCGTTGTATAAACGATGCGAAAGGTAGACTTGAGTTTTGACCGAAGTTCTCCTAAAGGAGCTCCACCACCTCGGGGTGAAGTCTCCATTCCCCGGGCCTCAGCCCCTGCCTCAACAGGATATCTGCTCTGATATACGAAACCATCAGTGTGTTGTCCAGAAGGACAAGCACATGGTGACCTCTCGGGTCTGACAGGAAGTATTGAGATTCTCAGAATGCCACCGTCACTTCTAGCCAATTATGTGCCAAAGGAAGATGGTCCTGCCAAAGACCCTTCGCCGAGCGACCACTCATGATCACCCCCCACTTGTGAGGGAAGTATCCGTCGATAGCATTATGCGTCGACAAGAAGCTCCCAACACTGGGCCTGGGCGAGGAACCAAGGTTCTTCCACATGACCGAGGCACGTAGGCATAGCCGCGTGACCTTGATCATGCGAAAATGGATTTCCCCTCGGAGAAAAAGCCTTTGTCCTGAGCCACCACTGCAGGGGTCTCACGTACAGAAGGCCAAAAGTAATTACGTTGGACGCAGCTGCCATGAGACCCAACAGTCTAAAACTGTTCCACAGTGAGTGACTGGCATAGTTTTACCCCATCTACAGCGAAGCCGCAACCCCAACATCTTTAAATGAGACAGAACGACATCTCGATGCCGAACTGCCATCTGCTCAGATTGAGCTAGGATCAACCAATCGTCGATAAAGTATAATACGCGAATGCCCTGGAGTCTCAGAGGAGCCAGAGCTGCATCCACGCATATTGTAAAGGTGCGGGGTGATAAAAAAGGCAGAATGGAAGAACCCGATACTGGTATGCTTCGCCCCCGAAAGCAAACCTCAGGAACCTCCTGTGATGAGGATGGATAGATAAGTAAGCGTCCTTCAAGTCTATTGTGACAAACCAGTCCTCGGACTGAATCTGTGACACAATCATTTTAGCGTAAGCATACTTTGAACTTGAGATTCTGAAAACTGCTGTTTAACCCTCTGAGGTCGACAAACGCGCGGGCGCGTTTTGCTGGATTTTCTCCACATTGTAGCACTATAAACTTAAATTACTCCGTCATTTATGGTCATACAGAAAAAAGAAATATAAAAAAAGAATCTGTGATATTTCTCCTTTTGTATGTGTCCACTTACAATCAAATCAAAACATTGTGCTTTTGTAAAATAAAGAAAATATACAGGGTGTGCGTTCTGCCTCTCCGTCGCGGTGAACTTTTTTTTCTTGAGCACGTCTATAAATTGAAACAAAACTCAGCGAATACTTGTCACACATTTTTGAGCCATATACCTTTATAAACATTTAAGTGTGTACTTTTAAATGATCGGATTCAAAACGAAAACAAATATTCTCTGTTTAAGTAATTTGTATAAAACCAACAAGATGTCCAGCTTCTCAAACGCTTGCTCATTACAGTTAATTTGGCCACGCCCACTCGCGCAAAAGATATTCACATGCAAATCTCCACATGGAACGCGAACTCGCTCATTACCTCAACAACAAAACACTTCACTTCACTTTTCGTCGAGTTTGAAAGACGTGCCTGAGCTTACATTGGATTTAGGCTACCTCAGAAGAAGAAGAACGCGATTTGAAGACAAGAAATATGTAAGGTAAGAAATTCTTACATATTAGTTTGTTATTGTTGCATAAATGTCACGTTGCAGTTGAACTGTTGCTAGATATATGGGGAATATTATAATATTTAGACCCGTGTTTACTGTTACTGTGTTTGTGGATATCTGCTCAAACGTAGATATGTATATGGTAACCATAATGTTTTATATTTGAGCGCGAGCGCGTTTGAATGTATCATATTTTGGATAGCGATCGCGTTTGAATGTATCATATTTTGCAACAAACCTGGTGTTCATTATATTATTGTTGGAAACATTTGTGTGTGTGTGTGTATTCTGTGAATTTTAAAAAGCAATTTTAACCAGAAAAATCTAATATTTATTTCCAAAATCGTGCAGGCCTTTCTCTTGATATCAGTATGTTCACTTTTTTTTTTCAGGGCCCAGATGCCACTGAGGACTTCAACATTCACATGAGTCTCTGTACGTGAACATGGTAAAGTGAAAATCTTGGAAATGAAAGGTATGTACAATGTTTTTAGGAATGGCACAAAGGTCTCTGTCTTTGAAGTGCTTTTTTGGCATTTGTTGTGTATCTTTGGATTATGTTGTGTTGTAAATAAATCCAAACAATTTAAAAGCCATTCTTTTTTAAATCTCCTCATTTACAGTATTGTGCAAGGTTGCTCAGAATGACAGGGCCTGATCGCTCCTAATAGGGCAGTTAGGGGAGGTTCTTTGTCTTTCTCAGGTGTGAAAAGCTTACATATTAATGAGCTCCCGCATAAAGCTTTTTCACACAAAACACGTCGTAAATTTTTTAAATCAATATATTGTCTTATCTGAATGAGCAGTCAGGGTGATTTTCACATAGTTTTGCAGCAAATATTCTAGGCTACGTCATACATTTTTCAAAAGTCTTGTGAAGAAATAATCAGTATGGGTTTCATGGCCTTATTTCAGTGAGAATTTGTTTTTGTATTTTCACAAACCACGCATAAATGTCATTATCTCAAAACTACAAACTTTTACATACATGCTGCTGATATATTATTGTAGCAGAGTTTGTGCTAAATACAGTGTAATCAGCCATGACAATGTCACAAGTAACAGAAATAAGCACAAATGTCAGAGCATGTCAGAACACCTCCAGGGCCAGAAAACAGCTCAGACCTCAGAGGGTTAATTGACGCAGGTCTAGAATAGGACGCAACCCCTCATCCTCTTTCGGAACAATGAAGTAACGGCTGTAAAACCCTGACAGTCTGCTGGGAGGAGAAACCCCTTCTATAGCTCCTTTTGCAGAAGTGTCAGTACTTCCTGCTCCATAACCAGAGCCTGCTCGGGGTCCACCACTGTGGGGAGGACCTCTAGAAATCTGGGCGGACGAGAACCGAACTGAATTCTGAAACCCTTTTCTATAGTGTGCAGGACCCACTGAGAAATATGTGGCAGTAGTTTCCACGCTGCCAGAAATTCTACTAGGGGAACCAGTCTCTCGAGACTGGCCTCTGGATTTGGTTGAACAGTCACTTTGGTGCCCTGAAGCGGCGAACCGGCAGGGAACAACCGAACTGACCATTCTACGCCCCTCCTCGGAGGATCGTATGGGGACGCTGACACCTCGGTGCCATGAACGGAGAACCGGCAGGGAACAACCGAACTGGCAGCGCTGCGACCCTCCTCAGAGAGTCGCACCCCAGAGGGTGCCGAGGAGAAACGATTTCTCAAAACCGTCCCTACCCCGGAGGGGACCACCCTCAGAAGCCTGCAGCCTCGGCGTCAGGGCTTCTTCCATTTTTAGCTATTTTAGAGATAAAACAGTCCTCAGATCTTGCATATCTCTAACTGGCTAGACTGTGACCGCCACCCAGGTCCCCATCGATTGTGGATGAGCCCGAATGGCGAATCTTTGTTTTGCCGCACTCTATGCTGCGAGGAGCTTAAGTATGCTGAGACTGCTCCCAGCAGTCTCAGGAACGTTAGATCGGTGAGGAAGAAACCTTTGGAACGCCGCTGAAGAGTTTATTTCTTCGGTTTTTTTTGTTTGTTTTTTACGGAGCGTCCAGAAGAAAAGACATATTTTATCTTAATTTTTCTTTACATCAGAAAAACGATATATATATATATATATATATATATATATATATATATATATAAATATATCACTCCGTGGCCACCAGCAGGAAACAACCGAACTGGCAGCGCTGCGACCCTCCTCAGAGAGTCGCCACCCAGAGGACGCCGAGGAGAAACGATTTCTCGAAACCGTCCCTCCCCGGTATAGTTTATCTGTTGTGCAACGCAATTCTCGAATAGCGTCAGTGCTGTTACATCCTCACATTCATCCATGTCCTTATATACTTTACCTACCAGTGCTGCCTAATAATATTTATCTATTATTTATGGTGGCTGGTGGGTAACGTCGGGGTTATGATGACGCCAACACGGGAGAGAGATAGCTCGCAAGCATCTCTTTAACCCGAGGCACTGTCATACCATGATACTTAATACCCATAACATTACTATAGTAGAAGTTTAGGGATAAAACACATAAACAGAAACCGGTTTATTCCACGATCTCGACACCTCAGTGTGGAGATAGGGAAAAACGGCACTCCCCGACGAGGAGGCTGAGATATAGAGTTTTCCTTATATTTTCACTCTCATATATGTTCGGCTGGCCAGTAATATTTAACTTAGCAACAACACTATATAAAACCTCCTTTATAAGCTCCTCTTTATTCAACAGAGTTATGAGCTGACTTATTTATTTATTTATTGAAAACTCATAAACATCTGCCTTATTTTGATATTTTTTCTTTCTTTTATTTATTTATTTTTAAACAAAAACACTAACGATACCAATTCCTCGGAACTGGAAATAGCAGCATGAGTGCCTCATCCCGGGGAGGAGAAACCGCAGAGCGTGCTTCTCCCCGAGATAAGGCACTGGATCGACCATTTGCGATCCCCAAGATGCGTGTCGACGCCGTGCCTCGGCAGCAGCGGGACCCGCGCCTCTGGGCGCGCGCACCGAACCGTCCTCCTCGAAGAACGGCCGGCGGGAGCGGAGCGTCCTCACGGACAGCTTCTCGCAATGCTCACAGTCAGCCCCCTCGAGAACTGACTGTTGGCATGCTCCACTCCCAAACAATCAACACAAAGCTGAAGTGTGTGTCCCCACCCGTGATATAACGTGGGGAGGGAACAACATAACGCTTGCTTGCTCTCTTTTGCCATAATATATATATATATATATATATATATATATATATATTGCAACTTGACAGACAACAATAAATATGACAAGGACAGAATACACAGATCGCTTGCTGAAGGCACAGAAGCTGTCACGGTCTATCTCAGGGGTGCTTTATAGCTTCCTGGTCGATGACGTCACCCGCCTATGACGTCTCGTCTTTCCATTGGACTGATTATACATGTGCTTCACGACGCAATCACGCAGGGCGTTCCCACCGCGTCTCGACGCAGCTCGAGTTCCCTTGAAAGGGAACAGGAACCAATCAAAACAAACTGAAAGTCCAAACATGAACGGACACGTTATCTACAACTACACGTGACAGTACCCCCCCTCCCGAAGACGCTTAACGTGTAATTAAACGCAATGCGTTCGTAATCTGGGCTCATCTGCTGTTCTGTAGGCTACATATGCTTTATTAATAAGGTGTGTACAGAATTTGATCTTTTAACATGACTGTCTTAGCACATTAAGCCACGTGAAGCGTTTTTCACGTTATAAGCGTTAATGTCCTGTATTGGGGGCTGCTACTATTTGCTTCAGCTTTTCAAACGTAGAAGTATGATAAAGACATGATAAAGACATGATAGGCTATATACATTTTATGTGGATAAAGGCATATTTTGTACATGACTACACATGTCCTTAAAAGGCCTAGAAAATATATAGATTTAACGACATAACATCTCGTTATTACGACATAATTGATTGGATAAAATAATATGTATGTGGCAGCAATACACCACCGTACAAACTGCCTTGAGATCAGGCTGAACTATTAGGCCGAGACTTCTGAATACATAATACAAATACAAACACATAAATAGGCTGTTTAAAGATCTTCCAGTTGTGGTTCAGGATCAGGGTGGACACACTGGAATGTAGAAGCTAAAAACTGCAGTGTAATGCCACAAAACACACACACAAAAACCTGTAGTGTAAATGTATGACCACTTTAAAAAAATAAAAGCTTTGACATGACCATTTTGTCGTATTTTTGTGTTAACTGAATTAAACTAAAACCTTTTATTTCTATTTATTTGATGTTTTGTTGGGAAAATAAATATTAGACAGATTACATACCAGCTGACACGGATCGGCACGGAATGGAACGGTTACGCAATGAGAACCGTTCGGCCCGACAGTGGAAAAGTGGCTAATGTCGTAAATACGAGTGGGAAGCTCTGGATTTTCTATAAACCCTTATCTCATCTTTTTGCCACATATAACAACAATCATTATCTATAAGCATAGCAATTATTATTCAATAAGAGACAATAAAGAACTGAAGTCCAGTTCCGCTGGACCCTTAGAATCGTCCCAATCCTTCCCTGCTAACACACACACACATGCATATATATGTTCCTTAAAATGTTTACAAATACATTAAGCACACTCTCTCACACACACTCACACACACGTTCTTTAAAATGTTTACAAATACACTGAGCATTAAAGCACATTCACACACACGTTGGGTTTCCATGTTTTATGGGGACTTTCCATAGAAATAATAATCTCTATAAGAACAATAAACTCTGTAGTCAATCCCCTAATCTTAACTGATGTATTTTCACAATGTGAACTAATGAGTATTTGTATACATTTAATATTGACAGCATTATGTTAATTATGGTCATGTTTATCTCTGGATATAGGCTTAATGTGTGTCATTGTTCTCTACAGGTTGGAGGCTTGTTGTATGACAGATGAAGGTTGTGTTGCTCTGGCTTCAGCTCTGAGATCAAACCCCTCACACCTGAGAACACTGGGTCTGTCATATAATACTCTAGGAGACTCAGGAGTGAAGCTGTTGAAGGACCTGAGGGATGATCCACATTATAAACTGGAGACACTAGTGTAAGAATAGTTTTTAATGATTTTCACCATCATATTTTCATTTAAAGTTCAAATGGCTGATTTACTCACTAGAAATACAAGTAAATTGTACCAGGTTCAGTAACACCGTGTGTGTGTGTGTGTGTGTGTGTGTGTGTGTGTGTGTGTGTGTGTGTGTGTGTGTGTGTGAATATTTTGTCTGAGATCATCAGATAATGAGTCTTAAATTCAGCTTCAGTTTCTGTAGGTCTCTGAACTTTAAACTGTGTTTAATATGAGTTTAATTCTGCTCATACTGTTGTGACTGATTGTGAAAATAATATTCATGTTATTTTCAGCTTTTCCCCTTTAACTGTCTCTATAGGCATCTTTACGCAGCCGAGTTAATGGATTAGTTCACTTTCAAAAAAAATTTTGCTGATAATTTACTCACCCCGATGTCATCCAAGATATCCATGTCTTTCTTTCTTCAGTCGAAAATAAATTAAGGTTTAAAAAAAAAAAAAAAAAAAACATATATACTTTTTAACCACAAATGCCCGTCTTGTACCATCTCTGAGATGCGCCACGTATAACATCATCACGTTGGAAAGGTCACAAATAATTTTTTTTTTTTTATTAAAACAAACTTAAAACAAAAACAAAGACATAAACAAATGTGTTGGACGATTTTGAATTTTGAGGAGAAAATGAGATGGAATTTTTCGTCCTTCCCTAACTTTTTGAACCGGAGTACACAGACAAATAACTTGACAGATGACGTGACACGTGACCTTTCCAACGTGATGACGCAATGCGTGGCGCATCTCAGAGATGGTACACGACGAGCATTTGTGGTTAAAAAGGTTTTTTTTTGTTTTTTTTTCAGAAAATGAACAATCGTTATAGGAACATACAGCATAGAAGCGGAAGACTAAACATATCGGTCTAGCTCCATATTGTTTTAGCCAAATTAAAAAATGTCAGCCAACAAGGGACAATAAAGTAAAAGTGTCCTGTACTCACATTGTGAAGCAAATAATTCATAATATATTTGTAGCATTTGATCCATCTGGAACAATTTTATCAAGAAATAGAGAATAGCTATCAGTACCACAGAATTATGACAAACATCAGAGCGTGAGATTGCTATATCACACAGAGGAAATCTAAAATTCTGTATTTTTATTTATCTTGAGTTTTATTTCTTTGTTTACTATTTAATTACTTTTAAATTAATTTTATAACACTTTGATAAAACTGTAGTTTTAAAATAGTAATGTTCAAAGTATTATTTCCCGTGATTTTAATTCCTGTGTAAATGCATTTATGTTCTCCGCGTCAGAGAAGCAATAAACATTCTGTGTAAATGCACATTTTGTGATTTTATGCCGCTTCAGATTTGGTTTCTGTGTAAAGACGCCTTATGTGTGTGATAATCTGAGATTTGGGTTGTTATTAACTGATATTAAATGTGTAGTGAGTGTAATGATCATTTCTGCTGGTTCTGGATCAGCTGTCCGTTGTGTGAAAGTGACCTTTCATGTGCTTTTGATTTTGTAAAGTGACTTTGAGCATCAGATAGAAGCGATATGATCATGTTTGAGAATGAATTAATATAGATTATCTAGTTAGTTTTCTAATGAAATGATGTGACAGATGTAATATCTCATACTGCATACAGTATGTGACTGTGTGTGTGTTTTATTTTAGGTTATAGAGGACAGTGTGATCTTCTGATGATCATCTGATGGTGAATAAGGATCCACTACAGAGACTCACAGTCAACAGAATAAAGAGAGACTGAAGATACAGTGACTTCACTGTTATAAATTAAGACTTCATTTAGATTTCAGCGATCCTCTGACAGACCTGATGAGGCGGCAGTGAAACACCTTTTATTTCACAGCAAATTACAGTTTATCATTCATAGATTAATAATTTTATGTGTATAAACTAGTGGTGGGCCGTTATCGGCGTTAACGTGCTGCGTTAACGCGAGACTCTTATCGCGCGATAAAAAAATATCGCCGTTAATCTATTCTCCAAGTTGGGTTGGGAGATGGCTCTATACTACACAAGCTATGATGACGCAATCTACCCGCGGCCGCGAGGTAAACCCGGCTGCAACGCATATTCGTCGTCATCTTAAGTAAACACGGCTGAAAGTGAAAGCTGGTGAAAAAGATCGGTGCAACATCCATTATTTGGACTTGGTTCGGGTTTAAGCCGTCAGACGAGCAGCAGCAAACTATATACAGAGTGTGTGGGGTAACAGTTCGGTAAGTTAACACACGACTAATCTGTTCTACCACCTCAAATTCAAAACGAAACATGATATCACTGAATACCAGCGCGCGCGTATTATTCCCATTCCAATATATCTTAGTGGTGTAGCACATAATCTCGATTTTAAGAATCGTTGTTGTGTTTCTTTTTAACTGAAAAGACATCAGTTAGACAATATTCTAATTTTAAATTTGGGGTTTCATAAGCTCCAAGCCATAATAAACATTAGACCTACTTAAGTCTCTGCAGCTAGTCTAGTGTACTTAAATTTTATTTATCTGCAAAATTATGTTGTATACTTACAGTTTTGCACAATATATGTTCTCAAAACTACATACACCCTTTAAAAAAAAATACATTTAGCAGTTGTTTAGCATGGGTCTGTGTAATCTGTTCTAAAATGGTTTTATTATAATATACTGTATATCGTTATCGCAAGAGGCTGCAATGTATATCACAATATAGATTTTAGGCCATATCACCCATCCCTAATTGATAGCCTATAGTAGTTGATAATAACATAGGCCTACCTAATGTTGCCTACGGACGGTAACAGTACAGTAGTAACCTTTTACAGTCTATGAGTAGAACAGCTTTCTCAAGCAGTTTGTGATGCATTTTGGAAACAGGAGATGAGCCCCTGGTCTAATGCGCCACCTGGCTTGAGAAACCCGTTCTCAAAGACTTACTTTTATAGTCATTATTTGGGTAGCACACATATTCTGAATGCCTTCGGCAGAATTCAAATGAGCCATTTTAATCTAGATTAATCTAGATTAATTTCAAAATTAATCTAGATTAATCTAGATTAAAAAAATTAATCTATGCCCACCTCTAGTATAAACGCACAGTAACTCAAAAAGCTCTGAGTTTTGTTACAGAGTAAATAAAGAGGCTGAATATCTCTGTGTCTGTGTTGTACCAGCAGAGGGAGACAAAGACTGATGAAATATACATTTTTCATAATTATGAGAAGAAGAAGAAACAGTTCAAGCTCACTTTTAGAAAACAATGGAAGCTTGAGTTTATACATCATGTTTTTAATAATAGTTGCATTGCATTTGTATTAATGTATTAAAGGGGTCATATGATGCGTTTTCATGTTTTCTTTTTCTTTAGTGTGTTATGTACATGTTTTTTGCATGTATAAGATCTACAAACTTACAAAGCTCAAAGTCTCCTACAAAAAGATCTTGGGTGGTCGAGCCCCTTTTTCAAAATGAATCAAAAGTGCCCCTCTCAAACAAATATCAATGATAATATTGTGGTCAATAAAACAAAATGCATTTGATTATAATTAACATGACAATGTGAACAAAACTAAAGTAGCCTATTTTTACGTATCTGTCAGTCTGAGGTGTCGTTGCCGTAACGCTTGCTATGGGTTGTGTCACTTGCGTGTGTCTTGCTTCGGGCTTGCCTGACGTGACCATAGATATAATAAATACTTATATTATTTATGTCTATGGATGTGACAGGGTCAGTCTGCGTGATTTCCCCCCAAACCAGTTAAGCGCAAACCACGCCCCTTACCTGCAAACCACGCCCCTTACCTACAAACCACACCCCTTACCTGCAAACCACGCCCCTTACCTGCAAACCACGCCCCTTACCTGCAAACCACGCCCCGCAGCGATGACTTGCATGTATGGCTCGATTTCATTGGTCAACTCTATCAAAGTGTTGATTGGCCTCACATCATCGCTGAAACAAGTGTGTATACAAAATTAAGTTATACAGAATATACAACTTATATTAAAAAAATATTAAAAAAGGCCCATAAGATGAATAAAAAACATGTCATAAAACTATGTAAATTAAAAGAGGTGCATTTTTTCCCTGTGCAGTTGCTAGTGTTAACGAGTGTCCAAAAAAAATATGATTTTAAACGCATGCACGCGCTCACACACACACACACACACACACACACACACACACACACACACACACACACACACACACACACACACACACACACACACACACACACACACACACACACACACACACACAACCAAAAAAGTGCTTAACAATGAGAAAACTACATGCGTTACTGTATGGAACAAATCTACAAACACAAGAAAACGGTTTGTCAAAAACCAAAAAAAATTTTTTGATTCTTCATTGTTTAATGTAGTTTTGCAAACAATATGAATTCATAACCTGCAGTCCTCCTACCTAGCATAACATTTAAAAGTATTTGTTTGCATAAAGTTAATGATTACCAATGATCACAGAGCTGATTGGCCACACAAGGCTGAACGATTCTGACAGTTTGTGGCGTATCCTGACAACCCTTTTCCCTCCTTTTCCTGAATGTCTACTGTAGTCATGCTCTAAACCAGAAGTGCTGTTTCTGGGGCGTCCCGCTGTCAAACGCCGCCTGGAACCAGTCTCGGGTGATCTTCGGGCCACTGCTGTTCGCTGACAGCCAATAATGGACCTGGTCGTCTAGCAGCTCGTCTGAACGTCTGAACATCCCTTTACCAAAACAGTCAAATGCAGAGACCAGTTGTGTTGGGTTGTGCTGCATCTTTTCAAGCTGCTTGGCCATTGTAGTCCTGGCATCACTGTAGTTGCAGTTTTCAGCCAGTTCACTGAGTAGTCCAAGCATCCTCCTCACAGGAGACTGAGGTAGAGATGCGGTTTAACAAGAGAACAAGAAAAACTATTCAATTGCAACAACCAATAAAAATAAAATAGCAACAAACACTTGGACCAGGAAACAGAACTACTCTGCTTCCATTCAATGCTTCTGCTCTATTTCCAATTTACATACTTCATTATTTGAAAAATAGCATAAAATATGTTTTCTAATAGCTTTATTATTTTATACAGAAATAAATGGTCCCTAATAAACATTTTGACCCAAAACTTGCAAAACCTCATCGCTTCGCCTCAGAATGCCTTTATTAACCCACTAGAGTCGTATGGATAACTTTTATGAAGGATAGATGCACTTTTTGGAGCTTCGAAAACTCGGACACTATTCAATGCCATTACAAAGCTGGGAAGAGTCAGGATATTTTTATAGGAACTCTGATTGTGTTCGGCTTAAAGAAGACAGTCAGATACATCAAGGATGGCTTGAGGAGAAGTAAATTATGGGATACATTTTGGTTGAACTGTTCCTTTAACTCTTCTAAGCTTCATGAACTCTACAGGGTTGGTTGGAGTTTGAGGTCTAGAGTAGATGAGCTGGGGAAGACCGGTCCAGCTGATGCAGGTCTACTGTTCACAACACACACATACACCATCAATATACTACTACTACTACTACTACTACTAAACTACTACGATGGAACCTCAACGTTTGTTGTTGAACACAAATGTGTTCCCACATTAAGTCCTTGAATTTGAAGGTATTGGACCTGGAAAGTCCTTGAAAGGTCCTTGAATTTGAAGTTAACCAAGGTGTGGGAACCCTGAATTAAGACATATTTTAAATGTATAGCGCAGCTGTTTAATGAAGCAGCAACATATGATAGATAGGACAGAACAAGAAAGGCTATTAATAATCTTTCATTGTGCAAAAGTATTATGATATGAAAGGCTCCAATACAGTGCGGCACACAGCGCTTATGCGCTTCCCGAGTGAATGATGCTCTCGAAGCAACATGGAGTCACAGCGCTTCGCACTGAAAAGTTCAAAGCACACAGGAAAGACATATTGATGCGTAGTGTATTATACAGTATCTATCTATGCAATAGTTTATTGAGCCTTTTCTTTTAACAGTTTTAAATGTCAGTTACTGTGTGCATGAAGAACAATTATAGTGCTCTCTACTCCAGTGTTGTGATCTGACAGACACCCGGGAGAAAGTAACATGATTAAGGTACAGCAATAAAGTCCAGCAAGATAAAGTTGTTTTATGTGAAACCATAGACCTTTATCTACAGATCAAATGTAATAATAGGAACATTGAATCATCTTGGAGAGTTTGATCGTGTTGACTGTCATAACCGAACGCGACGCACTGTCTGATGCTGAATGGAGAATGACTGACAGCAGCAGCGGAGGGAAGAGTTTAACGACTTAAATATTCATCTCCACGTCACATTATACTATAGAATGGCTTCAGAACACTTATAATATAGTAATATTTATAATTATGAGTACTTTAATTTATATTTAAACATATAATGCACGAAAACTTTATGGTGCTTTATAATGTTTTTGTGCCTTTTGTAGGGCTTAACAATAACACAGAATAGTATATACGCACAATATCGGATTTGGATCGGTCTCGTCTGACCAAAACCTGATCCAGCCAAGAATGGCAGTATCAGAGCCGCCCTTCCACTGCACACGACAAACGACAGCCATCGGACCGGAAGTCATTCATTTCCAATGGAGAGTAGTATGGGAACTGCGTGGAGTTCCGATCATATGCGTATGCGGAAATTTCGGATCTGATTTGAGCTTCGGATGCATTGAAATATCTGAACTTCTGCGGCTAGACCGTATGTGACCAGTTGACTGGATGTCATGTATTCTAATCAAAACTATGAGCGTAAAGATAGAATTACCAATATTTTAACACTTTAACGTCATTATATAAACGCTATTTATGTAAAATGTCGGTTATTAATAATTATGGTAGAAATAAATATTTTATAATAATTAAATACATTTTTATATTGATTAGCTATATAAAATCTACTATGTTTTTATTTTAGATGTATTCAGGGTCATTTGTTTTGTGTGGATATATTTTCCTGCATGCATTACATTCATTCATTTTACCATTGTGAATAGCCGAGGGTAATGGTTGCTTCACGACCAATTTCAAAGTTCTGTGCGACTGACACCAGGGGGCGAAATGCGACAATCGAATGCGAATGTCGTGTGCAGTGGAAAGGCTGCTTCAGAGCTGATACCGATACTAAGTGTCAGATCGGTGCATCCCTCAACGAAGTATGAGAAGGAACATCAGAAAACAAATAACTGTACGACTGAAAAATATGAGTCACGTCACCTTGTTCGGTAACAGTCAACTGGGAAACAGAATTAAATACAGAAGTAAACTGTTACTGCTGATTTCTCTGGATTTAAACATTGTTGGAAACATTTGGGAAGTCAGCAAAATATATAAAACGGTTCAAGTGTTTTTTGGGCATTTTAATCCCAAAATCTGACATATTGTGCTTTTATCAACTCCGCCTTCTCAGTAAAGTAAAGTCCATTTTATCAAGAAGTAACTTAGAAATAGCAATTCATGCGTTCGTTACTTCTAGGCTGGACTACTGTAATTCTTTGTATTATGGCATTTCTCAGGCATCCATCTCCCGTCTGCAGTTGGTTCAAAACGCAGCTGCTAGATTGCTTGAAGGGAAGCGTAAGTTCGATCATATAACACCTATCTTAATGTCCCTACACTGGCTTCCGGTTAAGTATAGGATTGAGTTTAAAATTTTATTATTTGTCTACAAAGCTTTTAACAATCTGGCACCACAATACTTAACTGATCTCTTGGTTCCGTATACCCCATCTAGAAACCTGAGATCCAGTGATCATGGCCTTTTAACAGTCCCTAAAGTAAAACTCAAAAAACGTGGTGATCGCGCTTTTGCCGCCGCTGGTCCGAAGCTGTGGAACAGCCTTCCTCTGTCTATCAGGCATGCCCCATCTATCTGTACTTTTAAAACTCAGCTTAAGACTTATTTTTTCTCTTTGGCTTTTAACACTATATAGCTACCTTCTGCTTTTTATTTAATTTTTATTGATTACTTTTTTAAATTTTTTTTATTTATAAATGCATGCTTAAACGTGTGTATTTTATTCTTTGTAAAGCACTTTGGTCAACCTTGGTTGTGTCTTAAATGTGCTCTATAAATAAAGGATTGATTGATTGATTGATTGATTGATTGATTAAAGCCAGTCTGCACTTATAGGCGGTCACATTACTGTACTAGTTTAGACAACAGCTTCTAAATATGACAAGGTTCAAATTACAGGGCTTTGTCAAAAGTAACATTAGTCATGAAATAATTCCTAATAGTAAACCAACACTTTGTAAACATGCATTCATACAAGGCTTATTACAAAATGAACTGCTCAGCCTTTTTTTTTTTTTTTTTACTGTTTTTGTCTCATATGATTTTCGTAATGCAGCGATGAGTGCAGAGATTTCACTGTTCTAATAATTATGATTATTTGTAATTATTATGAGATTAGACATGACAAGGAAAATAAATGTTGGCTTTTTAGTGCAGCAGCCTCAGCTGTGAATGATTCAGTGCCCCAAAGGTTCATTTTCAATTTGCACAGTGAAAGGTTACCATTACAATTTGACCTCCAAATTGTATCTCCTTGCTAATGAACTATCATTTAATTTTGGCTCCTTTTGTCATTAAGATTGCTGTGACTACCATCTGTTTATTATTTAGCTCATACATGAATACACATTCTGAGTCAGTAAAGCTATAAAGCAGCTCTAAAAGAAAATAGGGTCTGTGCAGAGGACAGGTCTGGTTCTTGTGTCTCTGCTGAGGATCAGTGCCGATGCCTGTTGTGCAGGTCCTCCATCTGATCTGGATACGGCCCGGATCCGGCTGACTACATCATGAGTTGTGGTCGTGTCTAGGAGCAGGTCCTCCATCCACTCTAAAAACTCCTGGGTCAAAAATAACCCATAATGGGTTATTTTTGACCCAACTCCTGGGTTAAAAAGGGACCAACTAATTTATGGGTTATTTCAACTCAGAAAATTGGGTTATGCTTTTTGACCCAAATTATGGGTTAAATACCTGACCCAAATGTTGGGTTTAAAAAACCCAACATCTGGGTAGAAATAACTCAAAAATTAGTTGGTCCCTTTTTAACCCAGGAGTTGGGTCAAAAATAACCTAACTTGGGTCACTATCCCAGTATGCCTTATTTCAGAAAATAAAACTTTGTTTTACATTATATTACACACTTCAAGCACTTTTACATTTTTATTGCATTAAATAAAAATCTATAAGGAAAAAACACACACTTGGACATGTTTATTTTCATATTTATTTTAGGTCACACTGTAATAACAATATTAGAAATAAAAAATAGAAAAATAAACAACAATTCTCAGAAGAGCCTCAGGAATTTAAGCCTGGGGCCAACTTTGGGGACAAGATTTTTGATAGTGTCCTCATCAAAGAGAAGAAATGCCTCCTCATCTATCTGAAAGACAGAAAACAAGACAACATTAGTATTGTTAATAAGTTGATACAATTGTGAACCACTCACCAGACACTCTTTCATTATCAAGCTAACAAATAATCACTTTTAAGGTAATGCAGTGGCTTTTTTTTTTTTTTTTTTTTTTACATGGCCCAAATTGCTAGTTAACTAATGTGGTTCTTTTGCAGCATTAACATTACCCATTTTGTGTGAATGACATATTTTCTTTCATTAAAAAAGTGTAATGACAGCCCATTCTTATGCATAACAGCTTAAAGACAAGGCACAATAATATTTTAGGGTTGTACATACCCCACAGTCGAAGAAGTTGTGACTTTCACAAAATCTTGCACTGACACATTTAAGTCTTATTAAAAAAAAAAAATTTAGGTATAGAGAGATGATATAAGGGCAATAAGAGTAAAATGCTCACCTCTAAAATTCTCTGTCAGCTCAGACTGCTGCCACTCAGTTAGCTTATCAGAAACTGTCCATTCAAAATGACCTGGAGAAAACATAGCAATATAGAGGTTAGCAACAATTTGAAGACTTGACCCGCTTCTTTAACTCTCACTACTTCAGCCAGTAGAGCACTGTATAATATGATAAGCACGGCACAGCTGGTAAACATAACTCAACTATTGTGTTGCCTCGTCGCTCTGTAGCCGCGGCTATGGGGTTCGCACACCGGACGAGAAGCGCCGCGTCGCGTCTAGGACAACTCGAGGTATCGCTCACCGGACGTGCACTCTCTCAAGGGGCTCGCACACCGGACGCGAAGCGCCGCGTCTTTAAAATTCGAACACATTATTTTCTATGAGTGTAACGGACACACACACACACCGGCGGTCTGTCCGCGGCACCCAGCAACGGCTCAGGACCGTGTTCAAAATCGCGTCCGTTGTGCGATAACGTTACCTCGAGTTGTCCTAGACCTAGATGTTGTCGTGATAGCCGCGGCTACATGCCAACCACAGAATTACCACGGCTAACGCTAGTCTCAACGTAGCAACGTATTTTTTTTTTTTTTTTTTGCAAATGGTGCTAAACTAGCAACAGGGACATGGACACAGAAAAGTTAACATTACATCAACACTGAAAATACTCTCTTACCTTGAATATAGATGAAGTTGCACCGATGAAGTTGCACCGATGAAGCACAGGCCAAAACGGATCGAGCGCGAAGCGACGGTTATTTCAAACGACTGTTGAGAGAAAATTCCAGAACAACTGCGAGAGAGAGAGAAAGCCAACCCTATAACCCAGAACATGGGTTACTCTTTGAAAAATAACCCAGAAACCCAAACAACCCATGAATTGGGCCAAAATATTAGCCCTATAACCCAGAAAATGGTTACTCTCTGAAAAAATAACCCATAATTTTAACCCAACACAAATAACCCAGAAAATGGGTTGAAGAAATAACCCAGGAGTTTTTAGAGTGTCTGATCTGGATCTGGCTGACAACATCATGAGTTGTGGTCGTGTCTAGGTGCAGGTCCACCATCTGATCTGGATACGGCCCGGATCCGGCTGACTACATCATGAGTTGTGGTCGTGTCTAGGTGCAGGTCCACCATCTGATCTGGATACGGCCCGGATCCGGCATCATGCGTTGTGGTCGTGTCTAGGCGCAGGTCCTCCATCTGATCTGGATACGGCCCGGCTCCGGCTGACTACATCATGAGTTGTGGTCGTGTCTAGACGCAGGTCCTCCATCTGATCTGGATACGGCCCGGATCCGGCTGACTACATCATGTGTTGTGGTCGTGTCTAGGCGCAGGTCCACCGTATGATCTGGATATGGCTCGGATATGGCTGACTACATCATGAGTTGTGGTCGTGTCTAGACGCAGGTCCTCCATCTGATCTGGATATGGCTCGGATATGGCTGACTACATCATGTGTTGTGGTCGTGTCTAGGCACAGGTCCTCCATCTGATCTGGATACGGCCCGGATCCGGCTGACTACAGTAAACCTCGGGATAAACAGAAAGACTAACATTAGCGTAGATGCCATTCTTCTTATGATGTAACGAGTACATCAGGTGTTATGGGAAGTGTTCCCGGTTCCGGCTGACCTAATTTATGCCGACTAACAATCATTTAACTGATTTGAATAATATAAATTGATAATGTTCTATGTGTATGCCAGGTTAAAGAGATGTGTTTTTAGTCTAGATTTAAACTGACAGAGTGTGTCTGCTTCCCGGACAATGCTAGGAAGATTATTCCAAAGTTTACGTGCTAAATAGGAGAAGGATCTACCGCCAGCAGTCGATTTTGATTTTCTAGGTATTATCAACTTGCCAGAATTTTGAGATCACAATAGACGTGAAGGACTATAATGCTTTAAGAGTAACAACTAACACGTAACAACAAAACTAGCATGCTTCCCAATGATATCTCCCAAGGGTAGCATGTACAGAGTGAAAAGCATTGCAGTACTCCTTCTGAAATTGTAAGAGGAGCGGATTTTGTTTGCAACTTTTTTAAAAGAGTAGCATGATTGTAATGTAACTTATTGAAAATATAAGTAGCTTGTAACGTGACATTCTTCCCCAACAATGTTTAACTCTATTGGACCAACATAAACAGTATTTTATGTGGCATTACTTTATGAGTTTTTCTTGATTGGAGAGTTAAATAAAAATAACTTGAACAACAAAAACTACAATGATAAATGTATATATACAGGGCTACTTAAAGCTATCTTTGTAAGTGAGGGGAAAATGCACATGTGGGAGAAACGGGAAGAAAACAGTATTGATATTGGCTATATAAATGATTGTTAACTGTAAACAAAATCTATAGGTCATCTATCTTTCACACAGGGAGCAGTCAGGACTGTGATGGTTCATGTAAGTGACAATGATCCCTCCTCTCAAATGCATTGACAAACGCACATGATTAGTTGGGCTGGCTAAGCAGTTGCTGCAGCATTTATTGACAGCAAGGGAATCTGCTGTGGTAATTTGAGTCATTGGTGCCACGATGCTCAATCACACTGACCTGTCACTGAAATTCAGACTGGATAATTTCATCTATTCATCCACACATCCATCCATCCAAACTCAAACAATGTCTGTTCCTAACATTTCCCTTCTAAGCAGTGGCATGTATTGCACTAATGAAATAGAATTTGAGACAAAGTCCGATCTTCTACACACACACACACACACACACACACACACACACACACACACACACACACACACACACACACACACACACACACACACACACACACACACACTCATCACAATATACTTACCACTTGCTCCATTTCTGTAAATCCGTTTTTATGAATGAATTACTCTCTCTAATAACTGTTGCTTTGGTCTTTGTCAACACGCGCTTGCACCACCTGCTGATGAGGTCGACTAACAGCAGATGGAGATTATGAACTGGTAATCTGCTGTTCCTGCAGTGGGAAATAGGAATTGGATGGGAATGGGAAATGTTTAATTTTCTGGTGAATTTGAACCACTGAATTTGTGGAAGCGAATTTGTAAAGCGAAATAAAATGGACCGAAAATTATATGTTGTATTTTTAAACAGAATGGATATTTTGGAAATGAAATCTGAAAGGTGAATATGGATTATTGAAATTTTAATAATGAAAATGTGTGCGAAATGTTTTGAATTGAAATATTCACAGCTTAAAATAATCAATAATTGTATCCCTTAAAACTCATCTTTGATCAGCAAAATTACATTTAAACGTAAAAAATTCGTCATGCCTTAAAATATCTTGAATGTAACTCGACACGCTTGCCTCATTTAGTATGCGCATTTCTATGAATATGCAAATGAGCCCCGCCTCCACTCACTCAGCTCAGAGATCCACTGGATCTGGAACCGGCGAACGTTCAAACATTTTTTATCATAAAATAAACAAACAACAAAACGAAAGTAAAGCGGCAGCCCCTCACGGACAACTGCCACGTATAAACATAACAAAACACAACATAAATAGTGCAGGCTTGGTCCTCTCTGGTCCTTCACTGTCGTCACTCCTCCTTTTATTCTTCTGGAGCTCCTCCATGAGACTCGAGGCTTCATCAACACTCGCGCCACCGGCCTCACTCCGTTCCCACAGCTCTCGGCCCCGCCCTGCTTGCCACATACTTTTGCATAATTCTCTGATGGACATTGATGAGTTACATCTATTTAGAATAGCTCTGTAAATATTTGATGACTGAGGCCCTGTCCCAAATGGCGCACTTCATGCGGACTTTCGGTCTCGTGGACTTGAATTGCGCGTGCTCGCTGAGTCTACGAGTCCGTAGGCCGTCCCATTCAGCATTTTACCGCTCTGAAGTGTGCTCAGCAGCGCCCCCTTTGTACCCTTGAACCGGTCTTCCACGAAGCCCGCATAGAAGCAGGCTCCACGCACTTTAACTACCCAGGAATCCTTGCGAAAGGCCAATCAGACAACAGATGGGAGGAGATTTCACTCACGGATAATTGTTGACATGGCTGAGAAGAAAATATTACTGTTTTTATGACCTAAATGTACATTTTACCAGTTGTTACCTACAGTTTATACAAACATTATGGTCATCGAGCAGTGGTTGATGTCTCAAACATAATAATAGCGCGTTTAATAATACGATCGCATTATGATTCATTAAATAAATAGAACCGAATGGCAGGGCTTTACTGAGTCATATGTAAACATAGTATGAATATTGAAACCTGTAAATTGAAAAAATTATGTTTAAATTATGTTTAAAAATTTTAATCTTAGTTCAAATGGAACATTATGTATTATTATGTACAACTGTATACATCATTTAAATAAGCATGATATATCTATTGTCTAATGCCCAGGTGATATGCACAATATCAAAATATATGACATGCAGATAAGACGTCGGAGCGCAAAAATGTGATTTCTCCTGTCCAACAACAACCAGACCGTTATTTCCGGCATGCCGATCGAGTCTGTCCCAAAAATACCTCTCAATGCGCCCTCGTGGACTCGCGCCAAGGGCCCTATAGGTCTGCACTACATGACGTCACCAAAGTGTGGACTCTGAGGAAGTCCACAAGTCCGGAGTGTGCCATTTGGGACAGGGCCTGAGACTATCTCCTGCAGTTGACCCCTGCTAATCTCCTATATCTCTGATATTTAAGAGGTGGCGAAAGCCAAGTTAAACGTAGGCAGATTGCACAGAAAGAAGTTTAAAGGTTTATTCCATCCACTCTGATCTCTCTGAAAACTGTAAAAGCCATTCAGTAACATAAAATGGCAAATATGACATATATTCTCTGTACCAAATGTGTGTGTTCAGGCAGCAGTGAGATGCTCATCATCCCCAGGCAGACACGTCTGCTTCTAAACACTAGCTCAGACAATGACATTTGAATGTATCGTTCCTCAAACTCTGGAAATCAGAGTCTTTTTACATCTGTGCTGTCTCTCATCCTCCTGTCACTCAGCACTGCAGTAAGAGCGGCTGGGGATGCAGTGGGAAAATAGGCGACACCTAGAACTCTATTCATGTCATACAGTAAAGAAAAAGGGGCAGTTTTTCATGTCCTCTCCATTGCAACAACCATCAATTTAGCTCTGTGGTGGCCGGATACAGGCCTGCCGGCCCAGCTGTGTTTGACACAGTTTATCTGCTCTACTGAAGCATATCATTTTTTTATTATTAACCTCACACTCCAAAAGAAAGTGTCTTTTCACAATAAAGATGTGAAAATACAGTGCAGCCGAGTTCGAAGCCAAGCGATCAGGCTCTTTGCCATTACTCTCGTCTCTCTGTTCCTTCATGACTTCTGTGAAGTCACCATCCAAAAACAAAAACAAAACAAATCTAGATGACACAACTCTGTTCAATATCTTCATTCCACACACTTCAGTGCTATTACGACTGCCTGTCCAATAAATTAAACCCATTTACTGATCTGTAGTATGTATGTAGATTGATGCTTATATAATTTAATTTCACACAAATTTAATTTGAGATTATGTACTCAGTCACCAAGGATGGCTGCCAGGGGAGAGAAATAAAATTGGATTATAATGGATTTGAATTCTACATTAAAGCGGGAATCAGGCAAAGATCAGGGTTCTCATGTATACAGTACATTGCATATTCAGAAACAGTTTGCATAAAAAAAATAAAAAAAAGTTTACACCATTTCTCATGCACACATCCAGATTTATAGTTGTAAATTTGTCAAGAAAACATCCAGGTTATATGTAACCCTAGTTCCCTGAGTGTGAAGTAGATGCAGTGTAATGACGCAGTGGGACCACGTCAGTCTGAAACCCTTTAGAATCAGCGTCTCATTTCCACTTTTTGACCTATACGTTTCCAATTCCAATTCCAATGTATTTATAAAGCACACAATGAAACACCAATGTTAAAAATGCTAACATAAAAAAATATATATTTTTAAACTTCTACAGACTGCAATGTTTCCATACAGGTCACAATGAAGTCCACATGTGTATTTGAATTTATCAAACAAACACATCTCTTAATAGGGCAGACTTTCTTCAGCTGATCAGAAGGGGCAATAGTAAAAAGAATGTGATTATTGTGAGGACGTGAGGAGACGACTCCACGCCTGTGAGGAGACGACTCGACGCCCGTGAGGAGACGACCGACGCCCGTGCGGAGACGACCCCACGCCCGTGAGGAGACGACTCCACGCCCGTGAGGAGACGACCCCACGCCTGTGAAGAGACGACTCGACGCCGGCGATATGTTATGCCCTAAATTAATACATGATTAACTAACTGTATTTTTCTATGTACATTCCTGAAATGCACTTTCTGTAAAGCTGCTTTGAGACAATATGTATTGTGAAAAGCGCTAGACAAATAAATTTGATTTGATTTGATTTGATTATTATCAGCTACCAAGAAATCATCTATGATAATGTCACTGACTAATAAACCAAGTGACATAATCAAGTCCAGTGTGTGACCATGAATATGTGTAGAACCATTAACCAATTACTAAAGACCAAAGGAGTCAATGCGATTGAGAAAATCTTTTGACAAAGGGCTTGTCAGTCAACATACATGTATATTAAATTCCCCCAACATTAATATTTTGACATATTTTCAAGACAATATCCCCAAGAAATAAATGGACAGCTTAGAGATAAAGCCCTTATTAGCTTTCGGTGGTTGATAAATAACAGCACATAGCACAACACATACAGCTGTATTTCAAAATATTGAAGTTCAAGGCTTGAAAAAAGATTAAACTTGACCAAGGTGCAAGTAAAAATTGAAGCTAGTCCTCCTCCCCTTTCAGTATCCATGGAGGATTAAAAACGGTAAAAGTACTAGGACCAAGTTCTCCAAGAGCATACCACCAATGGTAGGTCAGGTCTTTGAGATAAATAAAAAGTCGAAATTCAAAGCCCTAGTGAACTCCTTTAAAATAAAGGTCTTATTTTTCAAAGAACGTACATTTATCAAGGCCAACCTGGTTGCTGTTTTATGGTCCTCCAAAATGGCATCATGACACCGCTGAAAGCCAAACGGTACAGGGCGAAGATTCTGCAAGTTTACTCCAATCCAGTGGAGATGCAGTGGATCTCATAACAGCGCATCCACTGGTCGCAGCAATCCTAGGAGAGAGACTATGTAAGCTTTTAGTTTCACCAGTTTTCCTCCTCGCTTTCCACGGCAGTGGCGTTTCTTCGGCAAAGGGGTCCTGGGCTCATGTTGCAGTCATGTTGGAATAAGTAGCGGCGGTGCTGTAGCAAAGGGCCGAAGTTCACCTTGTCCTTCTTTAAAATATTCCTAGTATGGGCATTCAAATATTTTAAAGGGCCAGAGCAGAGGTAGAGTCGTGTTTTAACAAAGTCCATTAAATGTACACCAGCACCATCTTCCAAGCAAAAATGTTCCTCTCGTAGAAAACACAACACTGCATAATCACACAATGGGAACAGTATTCCATCACGCCATGCAAACTGTAGCTGCCAATACTCAGTCCGTGTTGCAAGACAATAGTTGCACACTAGACAAAACTAATCAAATCCATGCAAAGATTGATAAACCCTGTGCAGCAAGAGCCAAACCTTCATCCAGGTTATAAAATCTGACAAAAGTATGCAGAGAAGACCAACTTTCCGCCATACAAACGTCTTGCAAAGAGGCCCTTTTACCATGGGCTTACATAGATGCCACACTCGGAGTAGAATGTGCCGAATACCCAGAGGCAAAGGCAAACCATGCGCCCCACAGGCTCCTGAAATCATACTGGACAGCTGTTGAGAAATTCTCTGCTTAGTAACTGTAGTTCATCTGTTAGAACCTCCAAAACATCAAGACGATGGTCAAACATATGCCATTGACCTGTACAGTAAGCATAAGTCTTTAAGGTCCTAACTGGATCCTAACCTGTCTTTCCCATTCCTCCAACTTAAATGGGGGAGGAGTAAAAGCTTGCAAGGGAATAAGTTAAGATCAGAAAGGTGTAGAGATAACCTTAGCCATGTAACCAAAGTGAGGTCTCAATACAACATTCAACAGGCCCAGTGCAAAGTCCATATACACTGATCCGATTGAAAATGCATGCAAATCACTGACTCTCTTAAAAGATGCCAATGCCAACAGCAGTGCCGTCGTAAGAGATTAAGCGTCAAAATGCTTTTGCATGAAAACTAACACTGAACCAAAGGTGCAATGTACAGGATCTACATTCCTCACAGCAGACCAAGACATAAAACCGCACCACTTAAGCCAGGGGTTTCTAATCCTGCCCCATGTTGGAGCTAAACTCTGCAGGACAGTGGACACCCCTGACTTGACCTCTGAGCGAATACAATTGTACATTGCCATGTGCCCACAGGAGGGGGCTACGCATCAACATTAACATGGGTCACAACCCTCTTGAGGATTCAGATTTCATGGATTTCATCCACAGCTGAAAGGCTCTCACATGATCAGGGTAATACTGCAACCATCCTATGCCTGACCATGATCATCTGTACACACTGCCATAGTGATCACAATTTCAGCTGATGCCAGACACACACGCATTCACACAAAGTCCAACTCTAGAACCAAAAAACTTGTCTGCTGCTGTGACAACAGAACACTCTTATCCCAGTTCACACACAGCCCCAAGTCTTTCAAAAGCTTGAGGACAATATCCTGATGCTGTGCTGCCAGACACTCCGAGTGGGCCAGCCAATCGATAAGATAAATCATGATGTGAATATTCTGAAGCCTTAACATTATCAGAGCCACACTCCGAAAAAGTCTGAGGAGCCAGGGACAACCTGAACAGGAGGACGCGGAACTGATACACCACAAAGCGAAGTGAAGAAAACACCTGTGAAAACATCCAATCATCTTGCAGTTGTGACATTTTATACTTCTGTGTCAATTTTCTGAAGGGTTGTAAAATTCTTGCTGTCCTTCTTGAGCATTAGAAAATAGAGGCTGTAAAACCCTGAGGAACCTCTTCTATTGCTTTTTTTCCAAAACAGAATACATTTCTTGAATTATAAGGGGCTTTTCTGAACAGAAACTACTGTGCGAATTTGAAACTCTGAAATGCCCATCTGAACCGGATGACAACCATGTTTTATAGTGTGATACGTCATCATAAAGAGGGCAAACTGGGGAGTGAAGGAAACATTTCAATGGTCCATGGTCATCCACTGAATGGGAACTTGCCGCCGAGCTGGCACACAAGGCTCTCTTTTGCTGCCCAAGTGGTCGCTTGGCAGAAACGGACTTCTCTAAATGTCTACGTGTGTGTTCACTGAGGTAGCTGTGAACAAGGTCTTTAGTCCTGAGGGGAGCCAAGCTCACACCCACTCCTTTACAAGCCTCTCTGGTGGGACAATGAAAAGAAGAAACTCAAACGCATCACCATAAAGTCCTGATTGAGACAAACACTGTCAAGAGACAGGCTTAAATCTTGGTTAACGTGATGCCCAAATGGCGTTTCTCAGCAACCATTCCTTACATACTGCATCTCTCTGAGCATGTGATGTGCTTGGTAGTCCTTTGCTGCAAGTCTGATGCTCTGCACAGCTCACAAACAGTCTCTGCACCCAATGGAGCAGCGTCGTCCAAGTCTCTCATAAAGTGTGCTTGTTAGGCTTGGAAGACGTGCCAGGGTGTGCGGGCTGACACTGCATGACCAGAAGCCATGTACGTATGTAGATCCAGGGAGAACAGAATCGATGCAAACTTCATTAAACATGAGACAAATTCAAAGTAAAGGAGCTCTAAAAAGACAATAGCATCATTATTTAGCTCAAGTCATTTCAATGTTGATTCAGTTCAGTTCAATAACACTGACACTGTGTGACCAGAAGCCATGTCCGCATGTAGATCAGGGACAAAAGGAGGCATGCAAGGTATGGTCATGTAGTTGCTCGCCAAGAAACAGACATCTAGGATGAACTAGCGGTCCTTAGACTGGGACTCATCTGGTGTGCAAGGAGGAAGACATTTCCTAAATGTCATTTGCCACTCCAAACTAGAGGAAACGATTTGAAAAAAGAAGTTGCTAGACAAATACGCTGAGACTATCATGCATTGAAGAAAATAAAAAATCGAAAATGCATGAAGCTAAAATAAAATGTTTTGTTGTTAAAACCTGAGGCTCTGTTCTTTCTTTTGATGTATTATTATTTTTTGGATATTATTTTCACTGTTAAAAAAAAAAAGTGAAGTGAAGGCGGAGTATGACAACGCATACTTGGAATTTGTCCCAAAGTCCTTTTAGGCAAGTCGTGCCACTCGGCCGCCATCTTGGCAACGCCTCCGGGCAGCTATTTCGGACTAACAAGACCAGGCTCCTATCTAAATGAATGGGCAGAGAGGCAGAACTGCACTTTCACTGGTCACCGGGACATAAAAACTGCATGTATGGAAACAGCAGTAAAATATGATAAAAATCGCTGAAAAAGTTTGATGACTTTGCCCCAAAATAAGGTTTAAAACGCCTTTTTCCCCACAGGTTATACTTTACTACGCATGCGCAAGGGTTCACGACACCAACTTCATTTACGTCTCTATCCAGAATGCCGGTGTTGTGCAATAATCAATGTCAATATTGTTCTCCATTATTTAAATATAAGCAGGTTTGCACTTTATCAGTAATAACAATGTATTGTATAGATCAGTTGTTTTAACTATTCATTAACATGAATCGGTTCAAAGGAGTCATTAGTTCGCGAATTGGACGTGTCATACGGTTGTGTGATTATCCCAGCAGTTAGGACATGGACATCCCACAAGGTTAGTGTCAACACAGAAAACATTACATCACTGGATAGGTTTTTTTGTTTATTTAGAGAGTAATTTTATGTCAGCTGAATGTGCGGAACGCATTTCAGAGAAGATAAGGCAACGTATTTTAGCACAATTCACACCCAGCGGTAATTCAGGGAAAAAAAATCTCCGAATGCTCCACATGAAACTTTGGTCTTCCGACCTTTTACCATAATGTTGTTTTATTTTGATTAATATGCGTGCGGGAGAGAGAGCAAGACAGCGCTTAATTTGGAGACGGTGAAGTCTTATTTACACTTTCGCCTGGCTCCGAAGAGAGAGAGAGAGAGAGAGAGAGTGCGTGCGCGCGCGCGACCGGGGCTCTCTCTCTCTCTCTCCGCTGTCGCAAAACCTCAACTGTGCGCATGCGTCAGTGGAACCAGACGATAGGCTTAAATGTTTCCCGGCTTGACTTTTAAAAGCAGATGACTGGCTTTCCAGCGGGAGGGGCGGGACATGTACATACAACCGCCATCTTTGCCGTTACGGGTTTTCCTTATATAGTTGTATTGAGGATTGAGGAAGTGGCATGTCTCTTATATAAATTGTCTCTGTTTGTCCTCAGCATTTAACCCATCCAAGTTAGTGCACACAAATTAGGAGTAGTGAGAAGTGAACACACACACACGGAGCAGTGGACAGCCATTGACTGCGGCGCACGGGGAAGGAAGGGGGTTAGCCTTGATCAAGGACACCTCAGTCATTGAGAATCAAACCCGATGACTTCCGGGTGGACCAGTCTGACTCTCTAACCATTAGAAAGTTAACCATGGAAGTTGTGTTATTATGATGAAAAATGCTGGTGCTGGCTGGCAACTTTTTTTGAAAACACTGGCAGGGAATTGGTGACTTTTTAAACCCCAACTAAGCAAGAAAAGAGGCGACAGTGGCAAGAAACCCAAACTCCATCAGGTGGCAGAAAAGAAGAATCCTTAGGAGAAACCAGGCTCAGTCGGGGACCAGTTCTCCTCTGGACCGGCTCTCTCTAATCACTGGAAATCTACTGGATTCTCATTCCGAAGACTCAGATGTTAATTCAGCAATCCGCTGACATCAGCAGTCTCCACACCTGCAAACTTTTGGAATTAAACACACATAAAGTTTTATGAATGAGGCCCTATAACATGTCTTCCTCTGTGCTCGCTCTATGTTGTGGTGAGACATCTCTCTAGTCAGCACTGGCATAATGTGCAGTTTGTGTTCCTTCTGCCACACTCTGTCCATCCTGTTCCCAATATGCACCAGTTGAAGCAGTGTAATAACTGGAATTAAGCTCTTGCTGATGATTCTGATGTGCTGCACGAAATGTCAGCCAAACCCAATGCCTCCACACCATAATCTTCCACAACAGCTTCTTCATCTGACGCCACCTTCATTTCACATTCGTCACTGTTTATCACAACATGTGCAAAACGCCACACGTGTGAATATTCTCTAAATGTGTCAGTACAATAATTCTGCCATACTGTACTAATGTTGCCAGCCAGCGCCAGCATTTTTTATCAATTTCAACAACTCTCATGGCCTCTAGAATGTTTTGTTGTATGAATATCTGAATATACAATATGTTCAAAGAAAAAATAGAGCCTCTGCTTTTGAACAAACAAACATTTTTGACAAAAAGCTGAGAAAATCACATTTTTGTCAAGGACTTTGTCCGGATCGGATTCAGAACAGCGATCCAAACAGTCCTAAATGTCTTCGTGGGTTAGACATTTCATCCGGTAACATTAGGCAGCTTTGTATTTATATGCTATTGTTACGATTTACTATAGGGACATGGGCAAAAGGGAAAATCAAAGGACAGGCAGAGATCAAAACCAAGAACACGGGAATAACAGACAGAACGCTCAGAATTGCAGTACAAACACTAAACAAGACTTTGCAGGGAATGACAGAAAGAACCAGGCTTATATAGGGTGAGCAAACATGAAGATGAGACACACATGAAAACAATGAGTGCTGATGAGTCCAGGCAGAGAACTATGGGAGATGTAGTTTGTGAGGGAATGACAATAGTCTGATGTGGAGCGCCCTCTGGTGGCTCTCCAGGGCACTCCAGCTGGTGATCGTAACAGCTGTTGAATGTTTGATGATCCCGTTTGTTTACTTGTGCGTAAGCAATCTTCATTCGCTAGTTTTTGCTTCTTCTGCGCTTGCTTTTGGATCCGGAGATGCTGTACTCTTTCAGAAGATGCGTAATAGCTCCTGTTCCACATTGTCCTGCAAAATCACCAGAGCAATAACCCGGTGGTCACTGTATCCATAAGGTACCTTTTAAGTGTCTTTTGCTTTATCTTATTTTTTATGTGTTTTACACAGGTCTTATTTGCTACTGGGAAATAATTGGGAATTGTGATAACGGAGCATCTTTTCTGGCATGGTGGAAAATAAACAGCTGTAAATAAACTTCAGGCCCTCTACAGCCAGTGGAACATGGGGGAAACGGGAGGTAGAGGTCATAAACTGACGGAGAACGATCTCTTGAGTCATTCACAGCTGGTTCTCTTCATCTCCATACAGCCACAGATCCACCACACACGCAACCTCTTTAAACAGTTCAACAGAGCTTTCACAATTTCCCCTGTTTAGGTAAAAATAAAGGAATATGATGATGATGTTAACAATGATATTCTTTGTTATAATTGTTTGTTATTATGGCAGGAATAACAATCTCAACAAATACTAAACAAATACAGGAATGTCCAATATTTGTGTAAATCTCTGACAAAACGTTTACAAGGGAAAACAAAACAAAAGCAGCACAAAAATAAGCTGTAACTGAAGGCACATCAGACCATGCCACATTACCGTCCTCTCTGACTCACCTCTGACTCACTTCCAGTGATATTTGCTGTGACACCTAATGTCCTAAACTATCTGGGATCAGTGAGGGGTTTTCTTTTTGAAGGAATTCATACTTTTATTCAACAACGATGCATTAAATGAATCAAAATTGACAGCAAAGACATTTATCAAATAAATGCTATGTTGCCACATATACATATTCTTAAAAAAAATATGCAAATCGACATTAAATTAAAATGATCAGATTTCTGTAGAACAGTGGTGGAAAGAGTACTAAAAAATTTACTAAAGTAAAAGTATTGCTACTTAAGTAATAATTTACTTGAATACAAGTAGAAGTACTGAAAAATAATATGACTCAAGTAAGAGTAAATAAGTAGTTTGATTAAAAACTACTCAAGTAACTACGTTACAAAGTACTTTAGTATTATTTTTCTACCCAAAATAGGGTGATGATAGCGATATAATAGCGATAGTGCTAAACACTCTCATGTCATCTGTTTCATTAATACTGAAGCCCAGTACTGATTCATCCCTCGCGCAGAAAGTCCACAAGTGAGACTCATAGAAGTATTAAACTTATGATGTTTCAGGAAATGCCTTATGGATATAATAACATGCAAACAGAGACGTTTTGACTGATAAAACATGAAGACAAACACATGATAGCGATAATATATCTGTGTTCATCAAGCTATCTCAGGTATTTTCATAAGAATGATGTATGTCTTTAAAGGGATAGTTCACCCAAGAATGAAAATTAGCCCATGATTTACTCTCCCTCAAGTCATCCTAGGTGTATATGACTCTTCTTTCAGACGAATACAATCAGAGTCATATTAATGATAAAATGTTCTGGCTCTTCCAAGCTTTATAATGGCAGTGAATGGCTGGAGAAAATTTGAAGCCCAAAAAAGTGCATCCATCCATGATAAAAGTGCTCCACTTTTAGTCCAGCGGGTTAATAAAGGCCTTCTGAAGTGAAGCCTTTGAAGTTTGTGTAAGAAAAATACCCATATTTATAACTTTATAAACTATAATCACTAGCTTCCGAAAGATGGCCTACACATCGATTCGATTTAGGGTGGAAGAGTAACTCCTGACCCGACGCACAGCGTAATGACGAACGTAGAAGCTCAGAAGTAAGAGCAAAACAAAACCCTGGTCGCGAATTAGCAATTTTGAAGAGAAATGTCGGAGGACTTCTATATAATAAAAGAGGAGCTTCAGTTTGTTGCACAGCCCTATTAGTTTAAACCGTGAGAGGCGTCTAAGCTTACGATACTCCTACATCATACATGTGTCACGGGTTACTCTTGTGGCGCAAGTCCATTTGCGTAGTTTGCATACGGTCGTCTGGGGGAAGCTAGTTATTTTAGATTATAAAGTTATAAATATGGCTATTTTTCTTACAAAAACCCATGGCTTCGCTTCAGAAGAACTTTATTTATTATCGTATTTCCAATACGACTGAGATGTATTGTGATTTTGGAGCTAAGCAAACACACTAGCTTTCCCTGTTGTCAAGAGCAATTGTTTTATTACTAATTTTGAAAAGTAAGTCCAGGTAAGATCATTTGAATATTTTCATTTGAATAATTTCATAATTGAAAGCAAAGAAGGTTAAGTGAGAGGTCCGATAAAGAGAGAGATGTACAACAGTATGAATAAAAAAGTGGGGTATGGTTAACGTTAAATTAAATGGTCTTTTTTTTTTTAGTTCTACCGCAAATGTGCTGGGAGCCCACTGTTGCTATAGTAACGCATAGAACACTTTTACACACAATCTTATTTCACTGTTGTTGAGGTTTTTTCAGCTTTGTACAAAGTTTGCTTCGTACATTTAGTTTAACTGTAGTGTTAAAAAGGGCGAGGTTTATGGCTAAAGCGCTTCAGACCTGTCTGTCATTGGCTGAAGCGCATCAGAACTGTCTGTCATTGGCTGGAGCGCATCAGACCTGTCTGTGATTGGTAGAAGTGCATCCGACCTGTCTGTGATTGGCTGAAGTGCATCAGACCTGTCTGTGATTGGCTGAAGCGCTTCAGACCTGTCTGTCATTGGATGAAGCACATCAGACCTGTCTGTGATTGGCTGAAGTGCATCCGACCTGTCTGTGATTGGCTGAAGCGCATCAGACCTGTCTGTTATCGGCTGAAGCACATCAGACCTGTCTGTGATTGGCTGAAGTGCATCAGACCTGTCTGTGATTGGCTGAAGCGCATCAGACCTGTCTGTGATTGGCTGAAGCACATCAGACCTGTCTGTGATTGGCCGAAGTGCTTCAGATCTGTCTGTGATTGGCTGAAGCGCAGGGCTCCACCGCAGTAGTTTGAATAGTGTCTGTCAAATGTCAGCTCGCCCTGTTCCTCCGTCGTCACCTTTGTCAAAGTACTTTGTACTTTTGGTGAAAAATAAATGTAGCGAAGTTGAATACTTCATTTTTATTTTACTCAAGTAAAAGTAAAAGTACCACAATTTAATTATACATTTAATTATACTCAAGAAAGTAGAAAATCAAAAAATCTACTTAAGTACTGTAATGAAAGTATTTGTAATTAGTTACTTTCCACCACTGCTCAAGGATCATGTGACACTGAAGACTGGAGTAATGATGCTAAAAAATGCAGCTTTGATCACAGGAATAAATGACACTTTACTATATCATATTACTGTTTTTACTGTAATTTTGATCTAATAAATATAGCCTTGGTGAGCAGAAGAGACTTTTACCGACCCAAACTTTTGAATGGAAGTGTTCATTTTCATGATTAATTCTTGTCGTGACAGGGATCACAGAGAGTTCACATGAGAATGGTGTGGCCTGAAAAGAACTGTAGGGGATGCCTCAGGAGGAGCAGGAGAAGTGTGCAGCCCAAACACACAAGATGGTGTTTGCCATCACAGCAAGAGCAGCCGACGGTGAAAGGAAATCCAGGACCACCGGATTTGAGACCACTGGACTTGGAAGTGCTGAGACCACTGAACTTGGAAGTGCTGAGACCACTGGACTTGGAAGTGCTGAGACCACTGGACTTGGGAAAGCTGGGCTTGAGAGTGAGACTGCCAGGCTCATTAGCACTGCTCGTAGGGCTGGGCGATAAAACGGTATCGGTATTTATCAACGGTACACCATTTTCGGTAACTATATTAAAAAAAATTCGATATAGCAATCGATATTTTCAAAATGCGAGCACATCTCCCGTAGATCTTAGATTAGATTAAAAATGTGTGGAAAGCGTGGCTGTGCCGCTTTCTCCTCCTTTACAAAGCACTTGCGCTCCCGTTATCGACAGTACATAGCATCTGTTGTTGCTATGCAACCATGAACTGCGCTCTCCACATCATGTTGACTGAAGGTGCATTCCATTCAACCGTAAGTGGACTGCGAAGTTAAAGGGTTAGTTCACCCAAAAATGAAAATTATGTCATTAATGACTCACCCACATGTCACTCCAAACCTGTAAGACCTCCGTGTCTGTAAGACATCTTAAGATATTTTAGATTTATTCCGAGAGCTTTCTGTCCCTCCGTTGAAAGTCAATGGACGGTATACTGTTCATGTCCATAAAGGTAATAAAGACATCATCAAAGTAGTCCATGTGACATCAGTGGGTTAGTTAGAATGTTTTGAAGCATCGAAAATACATTTTGGTCCAAAATTAACAAAAACTACGACTTTATTCAACATTGTATTCTCTTCCGGTCTGTTTTCCATCCACGTTCACGAGTCCACATTGACGCTGCTGACGTAAGACGCTGCTGACGTGTTATCTGGTGCGCCCGAGCTTCGGTTACAGAGTCTTACGTCGGCAGTGTCAATGTGGACTCGTGAACACGGATGAAGAAGCTAATAATCCAAACAAGAAACAAAAATCCGAACCGGAAAGAAGATAATAAACCAACGGGTAACAGAAATGCAACAACTTTACAAAAACACATGTAAAGACAATGACCAACATATGAAAGCTGAAACACAGGATAACAATAGGCTTGGCCAGGAACAGGTGTGGGTAATGAATCACTATGGAGACTAGCAAGGGTAACTATGGAAACAAAATAAAACAGGAATTAAACACAGAAAGAGAAACAGCAGAACAATAGGAACAAAAATACACTTCAAAATAAAAGTTCTAGAACACGCAAAACAAATGGGAAATCATGACAACATGTTATTACAAGTTTGATAGTTAAAGGGGCTATATGCTTTTTTCTGAAATTTAAACTCGCGACTGACACCTGTGGCCAAAAAACAGAACTGCTCTTCCTTTCTGCTCGCTCTCGCAGCGCGCGCTCGTACGTACACACTTCACAAGTCATCTGCTGCAAGGAGGTCAACATTATGTTTACTGAGGTAAGAATTATTTATCTGAAATTAGTGATCTGAAACGTTTAACATGAACGTGCTTGACGTCACATCCGCAGACAGCGCGGGAAAAATCCGACCCGACAGAAAATAGGAAAAATAGGATACAGGCTTATAGGTGCACCCACTGTGAGCGGACAAGGTGTCAGTATGCTCATCAGGAGATGTTTGAGTCATAAATGGTAAAATAAAAAGGCTATTGTTACGTTTATTTTGGGGAAAAAGATGCATATAGCCCCTTTAATACATTAACTTTTAGGGGTAAACTAATTCAATCAGGCTCTATAAGAATAAATAAGAAATCATCTGACTTTGAATTATACATGATTTAATAACATCATTTTAAACTGTTAATCTGCAGCTTTGTGACATAAATAATTGGAATGGCCCTTGATTGTTTTGCCATTATTTACAATGATCTACAATGGTCTAATTTAACATAGAAAACACTCAGAGAAGGATGGCTGTACAAAGCGTACAACGCAGGTGTTTCACACAAACAGTCTTTAATCCAAAAATTCAACAAATCATAGGTCATAGAAACACATGGAAACAAGAAAACAACCCCTTTACATTGACGAGACCAGGCAAAGAACTGAACACAACACAGAGTATATACAGTATACACAACCACATGAGGGAACTTTAAATTCATGAGTTAATGAATGAACAACAGGTGAACTGAACCAAACTGACACATACTTGGAAACTAGGTCAATAGGCAAGGAAGGAACAGAAACAAAGAAAGAACAAAATATAATTCTGACACCACTAAGGGTACGTTTACACGACAACGATATGCTTAAAACGGAGACGTTTTTCCTTTGAGTTTTCCACGTACAGACAACGCCATAGTCAAAACAATGTCCATCCACACGGATCCACGAAAAACAACTAAAAACGTGGTAGGCCAGTAGATGGTGATGAAACACTGTAGACTGAACATGTAATACGCATGTGAACGACGTCCTCATTTTCAGAGATTTGCGTTTTTGTTGTTTACACGGAGACCGTTTTCAAAAACTTGTACTTTGAAACCCGTTTTCAAAAGTTTGCATTTTCAGGCGCCCAAAGCGCCGTTGTAGTGTAAATGAACGGCCAAAACGCATCATTGTTTTTATGTTTTTATTTAAAAATCTGTGTTGTGTAAACAGCCCCTAATATTGATCTCTAAATTTGATCTCAACCAATAGAATGGTGTGTAAAATAAATTCATAAAGAAAAAAACTATAAATAATAAATCAGCTCCATAGCGGATTCAAAGTGATCAAGGGCTTAGGGCGTTCCATTTAAACACATTGCTTATGGATTTATGGACTTATGGATACTCCATATTTTACATGTAAACGTGCCTTATGTGTGTCTTCACAGGTATGTTTGGGCTTTCTTTTTATATTATTTTCTATTGCAATTTTCATGACCCATTGGCAGGTGTTTTTGCAATAAATCATTAATCTCACAAGATTTTGATACATTTCTCTAAAAGCAATGGTTAAATTTATAATTTATAAGTATAATAAAGTATAATATTTATAACATCTTTATATATTAATAAGAACATATATCTTCATATCTTCATTTAAATATTTAAAGGTTAATATACTGAGTATGACAATGGTCACCGGGATTTTGCCAGGTAAGACATGATCCTGGAACAACATTCCTGTTTGAAAATGTAGCCCTAACCCCTAAACCTACCCCTACACCTATCCCTAAACCTACCCCTGAACCTACCCCTACCCCTAAACCTACCCCTGCACCTACAGGAGCAATCGAGCGGATTTCGCTCGATTGCTCCTGTCTGCCTCGCTGTCTGCTGTGAGTTTGTCTGCTTCGGTGCTGTAAGCTCCGTATTAGCCTCGTATTAGCCTCGTATAGCCTCGTATTTCCTTGTTTTGAACCATCATTTACTACAATTTCTAGTTGTTTATACTACTACTAAATACAGCTTACCCAACATCGCTGGCTTCCGTTACTACTAACACAACACGCTGGTAATTCGCTAGCCTGTTAGCGCCACCCGTGCGCTCAGCTATTTTTATTTATTTATTTTCTCTCGCGCCTTTGAGTTCATAAAAGCTCAGGTGAGTAAGAATCACTCAACAAACACGGTGAGTAATGTCTTGTCCTGTTATTATCATGCGTCGCGTCTGAATGCGTTGTTGTTTTTGGAGCTCTATCGATTTGATTTATAATTCTTGATTTTTCTCTTTAAACTCGCTTACAACGAAGATTTTCTACTTTTCCTCACTGAGAAGCACTACTGCTCAAACCTCATTGTTACAACGCGGACTGTTGAGCAGACGCGTCTCAAGCCTAAATAGTGATCCAACGCTGGATACTCTTAAAGGTTACGTCCGTGGATCACGGCTGAACGCGTCTTCTCCACACTCACTTATAAACAAACATTTTTTTTTTTTTTTTCGCCTATCGTGCGTCTACTCTACACCCCTACCACTAAAAAAAACTAAAAAACCTCATAGTTACAACGCGGACTGTTGAGCAGACGCGTCTCAAGCCTATTAGTGATCCAACGCTGCATACTCTTAAAGGTTACGTCCGTGGATCACGGCTGAACGCGTCTTCTCCACACTCACTTACAAACAAACAAACTTATAATATAAATTAGTATTAATATTGATAGCATCACTGGTAGCTTCGTTGCTAACTCACTGTCCATCTGTTAAAATGGCGAATATATCAGATGTAAGTAGTCTACCGCTTGGTGCAGGTGAGGACACATTTGAGCTTCACGCACTGCAGTCTGAGCTGGAAGCTGTTGAGAAACAGATCCACATCCTTTTATTGAGACAGGCCGAGCTGAGAGACCGGTGTTTGGCTCTTGAAACATCACGTGCCGATGCACACAAATCAGTGTTTAACGTTACTAACCCGCTGACTCCGACCGCGTCTACTCCGTGCGTTCCTCAGCATCGGTCGCAATCAGCCATGGTCTCGTTCACTCCGGCTCCAACACGCCACCACGAAGCCTGGGTGGTTCCGCAGCGGAAGACGCGAGTCAGGTTTAGACCAAGACTTTCTCCGACCCTCCCGGTTTTCGAGTTATCCACACAAAACCGCTTCTCCCCTCTACGCGAAACAGAACACGATGCTGTGATCATCGGCGATTCCATCGTTCGGCACGTACACGCTACGTTAGGTAAAAGTAAGGTGCAAAGTCACTGCTTTCCTGGTGCTCGTGTTTCTGAAATCGCTGCTCGCGTTCCCGAGATCCTGAACGGTGAGGAGCGCGTCGGAACTGTGGTCCTGCACGCGGGAGTGAACGACATCAGGCTGCGCCAGACGGAGATTCTGAAGAAAGACTTCAGGAATCTATTCGATACGTTGTTTCGCCTGAAACAACGATCATTGTGTCAGGACCGCTTCCCACGTACCGACTAGGGCATGAAAAGTTCAGCAGATTATTTGCGCTAAATGAATGGTTAATGTCATGGTGCAATGAGCAGAAACTGCTCTTTGTAAATAATTGGAATCTGTTTTGGGAGCGTCCTAGGCTTTTCCGTGCTGATGGCTTACACCCAAGCAGATTCGGAGCGGCTCTTCTGTCAGATAACATCTCCAAAATGTTAAATACCCTTTGACTAGTAACCAAAAGTCCAAATCATAGTGTCTGCTGCACCAATTCAACTGATATAAATACTAGTGTAGAACATTGCATAGAAACCGTGTCTATTCCTCGTTTAGTGAGATCAAATAATAAATCTAATGCAGGATCTAGGAAAAATCTAATTGTTATTAAAACAGAAAATGTTGCTATTAGTAAACAAAAACTATTTCTAAAGCTAGGTCTTCTAAACATTAGATCACTCACACCTAAGGCAGTTATTGTAAATGAAATAGTCACAGATAATAGCTTCGATGTACTTTGCCTTACTGAAACCTGGCTTAAACCAAATGATTATTTCGGTATTAATGAGTCTACTCCTCCTGGATACTGTTATAAGCATGAGCCCCGTCTGATTGGTCGTGGCGGAGGTGTTGCAACCATTTATAGAGATATTCTAAATGTTACTCAGAAAACGGGTTATAAGTTTATTTCATTTGAAGTACTTGTACTAAATGTTACGCTCTTAGATGTTAGAAAAACATCACTATTATCTCTAGCCTTGGCTACCGTATATAGACCGCCAGGGCCTTACGCTGATTTCCTAAAAGAGTTTGCAGATTTTCTCTCAGACCTATTAGTCAATGTCGATAAAGCATTAATTGTTGGAGATTTTAACATACACGTAGATAATCCAAATGATGCGTTAGGAGCTGCGTTTACAGATTTATTAAATTCATTTGGGGTCAAGCAAAACGTCATCGGACCAACACATCGTCTTAATCATACACTCGATTTAATTATATCACATGGAACAGATCCAACCGATATAGATATCATTCCACAAAGTGATGAAGTCACTGATCACTACATGGTAACTTGCATATTACGTACTGCTGTAATATGTCATGCAGCGCCGCGTTATCGACCAGGCAGAACAATCCTTCCATCCACCATAGATAATTTCTCAAATTGCTTATCTAATTTGTCTCAGCTGCTGCCTGAACCCAAACAAACAGATGAACTAGAAGAACTAACTAGCACTATGAGCACCATTCTCTCTAGAACATTGGATGTGGTTGCACCTATTAAATTAAAAAAGGTCAGAGAGAAAAATAAAGCACCATGGTATAACAATACTACGCATGTTTTAAAGAGAGAAACCCGTATTTTAGAGCATAAATGGAAACAAACTAATTTAGAGGTCTTTAGAATCGCGTGGAAAGACAGTATGTCACGTTATAAAAAGGTCCTAAAAGCGGCCAGGGCTGAGCACCTCCGCAAACTAATAGAAAACAACCAAAATAATCCAAGGTTTTTATTTAACACCGTGGCTAAACTAACAAATAAACAGACGTCACCCGAACAAAATATCCCGTTACAGTTCAGTAGTAATGATTTCATGAACTTCTTCACTGAGAAAATAGAAAGCATCAGAACCACAATTGTAAACGTTCAATCTTCAATCGCGCCTTATAATTCAGCTTCAATTATCACCCCGCAAGAACAATTACAGTGCTTTACAACTATAGAACAAAAAGAGTTAAATAAACTTATCACTTCATCTAAAACAACAACATGTTTATTAGATCCTATACCAACTAAACTACTGAAAGAAGTGTTACCTGTAGTGGAAGAGCCTCTCCTCAATATTATTAACTCGTCTTTATCTCTAGGTCATGTTCCAAGAACATTTAAACTGGCAGTTATAAAACCTCTCATTAAGAAACCACAATTAGATCATAATAATCTAGCAAATTATAGACCCATTTCAAATCTTCCATTTATGTCTAAAATATTAGAAAAAGTGGTGTCCGCTCAACTGGGCTCTTTCTTGCAACAAAATGATATCTATGAAAAGTTTCAGTCTGGATTCAGACCGCATCATAGCACTGAAACTGCGCTCGTTAAAATCACAAATGATTTACTTTTAGCTTCTGACCAAGGCTGTATCTCAATACTAGTTTTACTTGATCTTAGTGCTGCGTTCGATACTATAGATCACACAATACTCTTAGATCGACTACAAAATTATACTGGTGTTCAAGGACAAGCACTAAGCTGGTTCAAATCATACCTATCTGACCGCTACCATTTTGTCTATTTAAATGGAGAAAAATCGATCATAACTCCAGTAAACTATGGAGTGCCGCAGGGATCTGTGTTAGGCCCTCTGTTATTTTCAATATATATGATGCCACTTGGAAATATTATAAGGAAACATGGAATTAGTTTCCATTGTTATGCTGATGACACTCAAATATATATTTCATCAAGGCCGGATGAAAACGCTAAATTTTCCAAATTGACAGAGTGTGTTAAAGATATAAAAGATTGGATGACGCGTAATTTTCTTTTATTAAATCCAGACAAGACAGAGGTAATACTTATCGGTTCAAAAAACCGCCCACAAAACCTCGCACAATACAACTTTAACATCATAGGATGTCCTGTTACTTTATCCGCTACAGTAAAAGACCTGGGTGTTATATTCGATTGCAACCTGTCTTTTGAAAATCATATTTCATATGTTACAAAAACAGCCTTTTTCCACCTTAGAAACATTGCTAAGCTACGTAATATGCTGTCAGTTTCTGATGCAGAAAAGTTAGTTCATGCATTCATGACCTCGAGACTGGATTACTGTAATGCCTTATTAGCTGGTTGTCCTGCATCCTCAATAAACAAGCTACAGTTAGTCCAAAATGCCGCCGCTAGAGTTCTTACGAGATCAAGAAAATATGATCATATAACACCGATTTTATCATCACTGCATTGGTTACCTATAAAGGTCCGTATTAATTACAAGGTATTGCTACTGACTTATAAAGCCCTAAACGGCTTAGCTCCAGTCTATTTAAAGGATCTTCTATCGCCCTATAATCCATCGCGCTCTTTAAGATCACTAAATTCAAGGCTTTTGGTCATACCTAGGATATTCAGAACCACCAAAGGAGGGAGAGCATTTTCACATTTGGCTCCAAAACTCTGGAATAGTCTTCCTGATACTGTTCGTTGCTCAGACTCGCTCTCCCAGTTTAAAACTAGATTAAAGTCGCATCTCTTCAGCCAGGCATTCATATAATCCCACAGTTCAAACTACAATCCGGCCTCTAGCTCATAAATGCCAGAGGAGAACTGGCCCCCGACTGAGCCTGGGTTCTCCCAAGGTTTTTTTTCTCCATTAGGTCACCTGATGGAGTTTTAGGACACCATTAGGTCACTTGATGGAGTTTTTCGGTTCCTTGCCACTGTTGCCTTTGGCTTGCTCAGTTGGGGATATTTTGGGGATATTTAATTTAATTTTATCAATCAATAAATTCCTCTTGAAACAAACTTTGTTGTATTATTTAAATTTAATACTGTGAAGCTGCTTTGATACAATCTGTATTGTGAAAAGCGCTATACAAATAAACTTGACTTGACTTGACTTGACCTACACCTAACCCTATATCCATAAGTAATCCCTACAGTCAGAGGGAAATGATTGTGAACAACACTGATGTAGAAGCACCTAACCCTAGTTGTAAGCCTAAACTTGACATAAACTGTAAACTTGTCCCTCAAATCTGATTGGTTGATTATAATGTTGTTCCAGGATCAAGTAAGATGTTTATCCAGGAACATGTTGTACTTGGTGAAATCATGTTCACCATGAAACCGTAGGTAGGAGGGCCCTCTTAAAAATTTGCTTAGGGCCCCCAAAATGCTCGGGCCGGCCCTGTTAACTACCCATTCACTAACATCCACTCATGCCTTGTGAATGCATTATTTTATCATGAGTTCACTTGAGGGGACACATCATAATTAACTCAGTTAATTACTTAGTAAATTCAGCTTAAGATTTAGTACAAATGTGCTTATCACATACACATGTTCTAGTACACATAGTATTGAGCCCAGTTAAGTGTGGAGGAACAGTATCATCATGGCCTGCATCTGGATAGAGAGTGAACTGTAAAGATATCAAGCAAACACAGACTTGGAATATATAGTCTAATGGACGACCTTTATCACGCTTTCACGGTGTAGTTTTTGGATCTTAACAGCCTCTGTCCTAAGAGCAGCCTGAACATTCTGCCAAACATCATATGCTACATGATTGTGGTGTATCTTTGGCAAGAAATTAGTAGAGGAGAAATCAGCAAAAGCCTCATTAGCCGGCTCATCGCAGCGGGCTCTTCTCTGTGTGTCAGTGTCAACTCAATACCCTTGGCATGTGTGCGGTTAACAGATGCCTTCTGCTGTCAGACAAACGCCTTCTTTAGATTTTACACACCACTGGTTACAGACGCATGTCGCTATGGAAACATTGTCCATCTCTACATCACACCAGAAATACGTTCCCTTGTCAAACTAATTATAGCATATTGCTTTTCTTGTCAAACAGAAGAGGGGTGGAAGTGCTTTGGTGTAATTATGGGGACACACTGTTTGTCGTTCTGTGTGGCGAAATTAAAGAGCACCGTGATGGACTTTGCATGTCAAAATATGTATTGATGAAAAGACCCATTCTGCAGTCATAGGGCCTGTGATGGAGGATTAATAAGGCCGGCCATGGCTGGGATGAGGAAGAGAAGATATACATGAAGTATCAAGGCAGTGCGCATCTAAAATGTTCATGTTAAAAGAAACTCTTTCCCAAGAGTCCCATGCATCCTTCTTCTGCTGAAGATAAAGCCGGTATATGAATTGCATTTTAGATCTACTTCTCTTTATTTGCAAATTACAATTCTTCCCTTTCTCTCCTTTTTGGCTACAACAAGAATTGCACTGGAATTTAAAATCCATTCATAAGTAAATCTTAAAAAGTGCAAACCACTGGTTAGTATGTGAATTATAATGTGTAACATTTAATACCAACAGCTCTTGTTCACTTATGTCCTAACAACACACTCTACATAGACACATGCACATTTAAATTCAAAAGAAAACATGTCATTTCTGGGTAACTTTCTGGGTAACTTTTATTTATAATTGCGTGCTTCCATTCATGCAGCATATATCAGAATCCGATAAAAGTGTTAGATGAGACACTTCAGAAGAAACATCATATGAATGTCATTTTATTAGACTATTTCACCAGTGTTTTAAGCAACTGAGATGTTGAAGACAGGCAGAGAGGGAAAGAGAGGAAGACAAAAATAAGAGAGAGAGATGTGCTGCAGGAGAACGAAACAGTGTGATTATACTCTAAAGCGAAAATTACTACCCATCAGAAAACTAAAGGCAGTTGACACTCTACAATAAGGCAAATAATTTCCAGTTGAAATCCCTGAAAATGTTAATATGAGGCTTGAAAATAGGAGTGAAGATCTCTGGGAAAGGAAGTGGCTAATAAGGTTTAATGATCCGTGTCAGGAAGCCACAGTATGGAGGGAAACACAGCTGCTTTCATTTTGTAAACTACTTGAAATACACCTCCATCTAGAGAATAGATGTCTGTGGCCCCAGGGCACGTAGGGACGGTTTAGGCTGTGATCGACCTGGATAAACAGAAAATACATTAATATAATCTCACTATAATGACAGGTGCACATGAGTCTATGGGCTAAAGGAACTGAATTTATGTCCTCAGTTAGACATTCTGGATATTGTTGAGCCCAGAGGAGATGATCAAGGATCAAGTGGGGCTGCCCCGCCACAAGAATCAATGGCAATCTTATTTCAAGCTAATATCTCCTCATGTTTTCCTATAGTGCCATAATGAATACGTATCACTGCTGCTATTGTATTTGATGGCTCAATGTAACTGATTTGTTGTTTGCTGTAATCCACAACATGACTGTCCTGATAAGTATCGCAACATTTCATTTTCTCTGTGTATTAAAAAAAAATTGCTCAAAGCATATAAGGCAGCAACACCTACATACCCAGACCCTGTACAGAGACACACACAGATACACACTACATACCCAGACCCTGCACAGAGACACACACAGATACACACTACATACCCAGACCCTGCACAGAGACACACACAGATACACACTACATTCCCAGACCCTGTACAGAGACACACACAGATACACACTACATACCCAGACACTGTACAGAGACACACACAGATACACACTACATACCCAGACCCTGTACAGAGACACACACAGATACACACTACATACCCAGACACTGTACAGAGACACACACAGATACACACTGCATACCCAGACACTGTACAGAGACACACACAGATACACACTACATACCCAGACACTGTACAGAGACACACACAGATACACACTACATACCCAGACCCTGTACAGAGACACACACAGATACACACTACATACCCAGACACTGTACAGAGACACACACAGATACACACTACATACCCAGACCCTGTACAGAGACACACACAGATACACACTACATACCCAGACCCTGTACAGAGACACACACAGATACACACTACATACCCAGACCCTGTACAGAGACACACACTGATACACACACTGAACAGAACAGGCTGAGCAGCAGATGGCCACACAGTCTTTGATTGTGTTTCTGTGTGATAGAGTTTATTTGGCTATAGACCTTATTCACAGCAGCACCATCTTTGATTTTGAGCAGCATCATCTTTGTGTTTTTTAATTTTTCTTCTGACGAAACACTGCAAAAATATTTTCCAAGACATTTCAGTGGACAGAAAACTCCAGACAACGTGAGCTGTGGAAAATAATAAGTGATCTAGAAGCTTTATACAGCTTTTTTCTTTTTCTTACTCCGTACATTTATCTTTGGAGATATAAATATGAGGACATATTTACTTCTGAGGCAAACTTTTAAGATTTAAAAAATATAAAAAATTTTAGAAATGTGTCAAATTTTAGTGAAATGAATGCTTTAACCAAGCAAAAATCTTATTTTTATTACCATATTGGAAGAAGGTTTTGTTTGTTTTAAGCATAAATCTCATAAAATTCTGATACATTTCTCTGAAACATCATCTTACAGTGGATATAAAAACTGTACAAACCCCTGCTGTTTTTGTTTTTTTTTTGTAATGTGGCTGTTATAGAAAATAGCACGTTGGATCCATAAGCAGTTTATGAGATTATTTAAACAAACAAGAGTCTAGGCAATGAACAAGATTCTCCATACAAGGGAAAAAGAGGAACTGGAACGCACACGATACATCCAAGTAGGACAACACCAGACAAAGATCATGAGAAACACTGGGTATTTATACACAGGGCATAACAAGCTAAACAAGGTAATGAGGGAGCGTGGTAAATTGAATTGGGAACACACAAGGGTAACCAAGGGAACTAACAAGAAACACCTGGGCAGACTAACCAACATGAAAAACTACAATGAACTACAAAACATGACACCAGACAGGAAAAAACAAAAGTCCTCACACAAGACAGGGGAACACAGGCTGGGATCATGACAGAACAACAACAGTCCAGGAGAGTGGTTGAACAGAAGCGGAACAGGGGGAGGGATGGATGGGCCAGGCCAGTGTGGTGGAACTGGAGACTCAGGAGGATGGAGTGAAGCGTGAGTACGCCAGAGTAGAGTAGACAGAGCCAGAGAGGTGGAGGATCTGGAGTCTCAGGAGGATGGAGTGGAGCATGAGTACCCCAGAGTAGAGTAGACAGAGCCAGTGTGGTGGAACTGGAGTCTCAGGAGGATGGAGTGAAGCGTGAGTACCCCAGAGTAGAGTAGACAGAGCCAGAGAGGTGGAGGATCTGGAGTCTCAGGAGGATGGAGTGGAGCGTGAGTACCCCAGAGTAGAGTAGACAGAGCCAGAGAGGTGGTGGAACTGGAGTCTCAGGAGGATGGGGTGAAGCGTGAGTACGCCAGAGTAGAGTAGACAGAGCCAGTGTGGTGGAACTGGAGTCTCAGGAGGATGGAGTGGAGCATGAGTACCTCAGAGTAGAGTAGACAGAGCCAGAGAGGTAGTGGATCTGGAGTCTCAGGAGGATGGAGTGGAGCATGAGTACCCCAGAGTAGAGTAGACAGAGCCAGAGAGGTGGTGGAACTGGAGTCTCAGGAGGATGGAGTGGAGCATGAGTGCCCCAGAGTAGAGTAGACAGAGCCAGAGAGGTGGAGGATCTGGAGACTCAGGAGGATGGAGTGGAGCATGAGTACCCCAGAGTAGAGTAGACAGAGACAGAGAGGTGGTGGATCTGGAGTCTCAGGAGGATGGAGTGGAGCATGAGTACCCCAGAGTAGAGTAGACAGAGCCAGAGAGGTGGTGGAACTGGAGTCTCAGGAGGATGGAGTGGAGCATGAGTACCCCAGAGTAGAGTAGACAGAGCCAGAGAGGTGGTGGAACTGGAGTCTCAGGAGGATGGAGTGGAGCGTGAGTACCCCAGAGTAGAGTAGACAGAGACAGAGAGGTGGTGGATCTGGAGTCTCAGGAGGATGGAGTGGAGCATGAGTACCCCAGAGTAGAGTAGACAGAGCCAGAGAGGTGGTGGAACTGGAGTCTCAGGAGGATGGAGTGGAGCATGAGTACCCCAGAGTAGAGTAGACAGAGCCAGAGAGGTGGAGGATCTGGAGTCTCAGGAGGATGGAGTGGAGCGTGAGTACCCCAGAGTAGAGTAGACAGAGCCAGAGAGATGGAGGATCTGGAGACTCAGGAGGATGGAGTGGAGCATGAGTACCCCAGAGTAGAGTAGACAGAGCCAGAGAGGTGGTGGAACTGGAGTCTCAGGAGGATGGAGTGGAGCATGAGTACCCCAGAGTAGAGTAGACAGAGCCAGAGAGGTGGTGGAACTGGAGTCTCAGGAGGATGGAGTGGAGCGTGAGTACCCCAGAGTAGAGTAGACAGAGACAGAGAGGTGGTGGATCTGGAGTCTCAGGAGGATGGAGTGGAGCATGAGTACCCCAGAGTAGAGTAGACAGAGCCAGAGAGGTGTATGAACTGGAGTCTCAGGAGGATGGAGTGGAGCATGAGTACCCCAGAGTAGAGTAGACAGAGCCAGAGAGGTGGAGGATCTGGAGTCTCAGGAGGATGGAGTGGAGCGTGAGTACCCCAGAGTAGAGTAGACAGAGCCAGAGAGATGGAGGATCTGGAGACTCAGGAGGATGGAGTGAAGCGTGAGTACCCCAGAGTAGAGTAGACAGAGCCAGAGAGGTGGAGGATCTGGAGACTCAGGAGGATGGAGTGGAGCATGAGTACCCCAGAGTAGAGTAGACAGAGACAGAGAGGTGGTGGATCTGGAGTCTCAGGGACAGGAGCGAACTCTGGAGTGGACTCATGGACTGAAGTGGACTCTGGAGTGGACTCTTGAACTGAAGCGCAGTGCATGGCCCAAACACACCAAATGGTAATTGCCGTGATGGGACATACAGAGGACATGGGGACCACCTCTGGGACGGACAGCGCAGGCACCAGTAGGCTTGAGAGCGCTGAAGCTGGTGGAGAGATGGCGCAGGTCTAGGGATGCCGGCTGCACGCACCGACATCAGCGGTGTGTCCTCCAGGCTGGATGCCAGTCTCACTTACATAGAGGCCATGTTAATAGCTTAATGTGCGAAGTTCATGACGACCCGGAACTCTGGTGGGGCGTCTATGACGGCTGAAGACTGTGGCATGGCAGCCATCTTGGCTGAAGTCTCAGGCGTGGCGGCCATTTTGTGATGAGGCTCTGGTGTGGCGGCCATGTTGTGAAGAAGCTCAGGGCTGCGTTCCAGTCCACATTTAGACACGCACTTGCGAACTTCCCTAAGCACTTCCCGAGAGTCCCTGCCGCCATTTTGAAGTGCGTTCCACTTTGTGAAGTGGACGAGGGAAGTTTATATGGACAGACCCTCACTCCCTCGATTTTGACAGAGGGAGCGAGTCTACTTCATATGTACACTTCAGGCAGCTCCATATACCACAATGCAACATGATTGTGACGTCAACACACATTGTGTTTAATTTACCCCACCACAAACAACTCTACAATATATTAATTATTTTAAAAATCTTTTTTTTTAAAACTCAAACACACCTATATACATATAGAGTGCTGCATTAAACAATTTCGTAAGGAAAAATGTAATAAATAAATCAACCCCATAGTGGACTCTAAGTGATCAAGGGCCTAGCACGTTCCAATTCAGCCTATTGCAAAGGTTCCGCCAGTAGTGGGCACTCATGCAGCGTAAGCAATGACGTACATCCGAGTGAACGAGACGGAGGGAAGTTAGCGAGTGAAGGGCATGACAGTTCTGGACTGGAACGCAGCCCTGGTGTGACTGCCATGTTACGAACAGGCTCTGGTAGGGTGGCCATCTTGGCTGAAGACTCAGGAGTGACGGCCATGATGGGATGAGCCTCTTGGGTGGAGGCTACTGTGGGATTTGTGAAATTACAGTCTAAAAGAAAGATTTAAAATTATTGTTATTATTTCCAACATTATAAGCACAGAGCTTACGGTAGAATTCTGCACAATATTTGCAATCCCAAGCCAAAACTCAGTCCCTGAAAATTTTTTTTACGTTTTATCCACGTATCGATACAATATCCTCATGTGTAATATTGCAATACTATGCTTTATTGATTTCTTCCCCCATCCCTACAGATTAGCCAAATGATAGACCTACAAATAAAGGCCTAATATACTCATGACAAAGTTATTTTTCATTCTTCACTTAGGGGTAAAAAGAAGTTTGATGTTTAGATGATTACGAAAATATGTTCTGTGCGCTTTCCTCTCAAAAACAAAATAAACACACAACAGATATATCAGCGGTGGGAAACAGCAGTTCAGAACGCATCTGATCATAGTGATGTGGATGTAAACTTTCTATATTTCTTTCACATAGAACCTCATAGATCAGGATGCACAATGTTTCTCATTTAAAATCATTAAACCTTTTTCCAACTTTTATAGTGCTTTTTAGTCATTTTTAAATAAATGGGTAACACTTTAGAATAAAGTTCCTTCGTTAATGAATAACTACACAGGAACATATGAGTAACAACATATTAACAATCTAGTAACTTCTATTAACTAACAAGAAACTATGTTACAAATTAGTAAGTAATAGCACACAGATGAAAGTGTTAGTTCACTATTAACTAATCAATAACTACAATTTTTTTTAATGCTTCCCAGAGAACTACTGAAAATGTTTCATAATTCATGCGAAACTAATCAGTAACTAATGCAGGACAAATGTCTAGCACTACATTAACATTTTAACTGCTACATTATTTATATTGTTTAGGTTAGGAGCTCAGAAATATGTTGTGAAACCAAATGTCATATCCAAACATATCATGCCATTTAAAAATAAAAATAAAGACACGATGGTGGAGGATGACAGGACTTTGTATGGACTTCACAACTACACAGTACAGTGACACAATCTTTAAACCTGGAATCTGATTGGCTGAGAGGCGATATTCCCCCAGTATCAGAACGGGACTATTCACCGTTTGTATCCCTCCACTTGTCTCGGCTGGGTCTAGACTGGCAGCATTTCTGCCAGTGTGAGGCAATGGTGAAGGAGAAAACCCACAATATTTTTCTAAATATTGCTATTATTGCATCGCGGAATGTAATTTTTAGAGTTTTTCAGGAACAATGTGGTTGTTTAAACCTCAAATATGCAGTTTATTTATAAAGATAGTGCTTATTTGAACATTTGCTGGGATGTTTTGAGAGGTCTGGGCCATCGCTGGGCACTCTGCCGAGAGCTGCCGGCTCTAATGTCTCTGTAGTGCTTAAACATCAGATATAATTTGTCTTTGGGGTGTCTAACAGGAAATCTTTGGTCTCATGAATATGTTAATTCTTCCCAGGTAAATAATTTTGACTGAGGGCAAAGTTAAAGGTGAAGTATGTAGTTTCTAAGATAGGGATAGGGAGATATTGAGTGCGGTGCACAGCCTTACCCAATCTTCACAAATCTGAAATAATAATTATAAAAGTAATAATAATGCGTATTTTCAAAATGTTTAATAATATAGCTAGCTAGTCTAGTGGTGTACTATAGCTTTAATAACATGATCCCTTTGGGTGGTCAATATGCAATAAGCAAACCACAGCAAAATACTTGCCATATAACAAATACTTGCATATAAGTAAACAGTTCTCAAGTAATTTAGTAATCAAGTAAACAGTCAGTAATAAAATAAGAACAAAGAAGAAAGAAAAAACAGACAAACTTGTGTGAGTGAACTGTTCGTTCACTTAAGCTATATCTGCCAATATGGACATTTTGACATAATAATGTGTCTCATTTTGAAATTGTTTCCCCAACTCATTTGAATTATTTGCACATTTTTGCTTTCTAACATATATTTGTGAATCTTTGTAGATCTTATTCTATCTTAATCTTAATTTATATATTTGAGAATCAAGTATCTGTTGGTGAATTTCTGTTTTAGTTGGGAATATGAACCTACAGTATTCTAGCCCTATCCCTCTAGGAAAAGGGTTGGGAACCGCTGGTCTATAGAGAGACCAATAATACATGAATTAAGAATAATAAAACAAATGAAAAAAACAGATTTTGCAGACAAAATCTACAAACAAATTGTAATACTACTAAATCATTTGTTTTCATTTGTTTTATGGTGTATGGAATCACTCAGTTCTTGTAGTTTTACAGTAATATAAGTTGTAATATTCTTCAACAGGCAATCATAAGATAAATAATATGATGATGTCCAGATGTAATGAACGTGAGTAATGGCCAAGACACGGAAAGAATGACCAGCTGGTGATGCCAGTGGCGGCAGGGAGCCTTGGAGACATTTCCATCATATCTCTATGTTGAAATTTGCATCTATCATGCTTGTAAGGACTCCCAAATGTTTTCATAATTTGGTTTTATTATAAGCAACTCTGGCCCATGTTGAAATATGAAGGTAAAGAACAACACAGCGGCTCTGGCGGTCATCCGAGAGGACCACACACAGAGCATGAGGCAAAGCATTTCAAAGCAATCACTAATTCTTCTAATTACTTTTCAAATGTTTGCTTTGTATTGTTTTTTTGTTTGTTTGTTTTTTGTTATTGGGTTTTTTTTTTTTTTTACCGAGGAATTTCTTAAACATCCTGCTCTCATATGTGCGTGTCCACAAATGTTTCAGGAGCCGAATAAACTGGAAAACTGGAAAAAATTCTGTATCATCACAACTTAATAAACAAACACTGTTTAGAATGTATTTACATTTTCTGTTTGGTATAAATAAAATGAAACCACAGTAATGTAGCTATTAAATCTAGAAGTGACACTCTGTTGATACCTTACCCACGATGTGCATATTCACAGCCTGTGCAGAAACTTAGAGAAGGAGAGTAAAAATACGAGTCAGCGTAATGTTGCCCTATTGGCCAAGGCTGGGTCAGACACAGATGAGCAATGGACTCTTGCCTGGGCTTCATGGCTTCCAGTGTGGAGGAATGTGATTCGCTAGTGTCCGGTAATGTATATTTTTGAAACACCACTTCAAAATGAGTGCTCACACAAGAAGATTTTATAATCTGAGCAGTTTTTCAGTGACAAGAAGAAGAAATATTCTAAGCATACAGTGTACAGCCTCTTCTAATTTCAATCAACCATTAAGTTTTTAAAGCTTTAATCCAGCCCAAGTAGATCAGAGAAAGCAGTGGTTCTGCTCAACATTCATGCATTTCCCATCATCCTCCCTGGCATTAGATATCTATGGTTATGCCGGCATTGTTGTTCCTGCAATACTTTCATAGTGTCACTGAAGAGAAACTTTCCTTTACTCGCAAATGCTGTCCGGCGGCAAAACATGCTGACAATTGAATTTTAGACCATGTGATTTTGCGTGCGGCCTGGACGCAACACTGAGTGGTGAGTGGTTTATTTAGCTGATAAAATGAATTTGCTAAATAACTTTATTATGTCTGCTCTCTCTCTCTCTATCATATCTTGAGCTCTAAGTATATTTTATGCATGCGCAGTACAGTGATTTAAGTATTTTCAGACGTTTCAGAGTGGATGAGCAACTTTTGGAAATGTGTCTGGTTTAATGTAGATGTAGCCTGTACTTGTAAAATCATCTTCCAAACACTCATTTTACGAAGCCATTCAGGAATCAGGCAAAAGGGCACGCTGTAAACATATATAACTTGGAAACTAAAAGGCTGTTTTGTTTCAAAGCGGAAGAACATCATGAAGCTGCGGGAGCATTTCTTTGAGCATGTGTCGAGTCATGGATGTGTTGTGGGTGAGGCGGGGCAACACTGAGACAGAGCTGAATCTGCGTTACTCAATAGGCCTTTTTCACATGAATCACAAATGATATTAGCGCAGAGCAAAGCTAGTTCTGCTACAGGTCTGCACCTATTATAATAACGCATCTTACCTATTATTTTATGTCTGTTTTCTAAGTTGTTATATAATCTACTGACATAATATTTCACTAATATTTTACTCACTGCAATTAAAGTTTTTTTTTGTTTTTCACTTAGGGGTAAAGCGAAGTTCGAAATACATGACCAGCGATATTGTCACCATTATGTTCAGTTTAGCTGTCACAGTCACCAGCTAACTGTCATTGTCACTGTCATCTGTTAGCCTCCGTCTGCATTACATTTCCCAGCATCCTCCTTGGCCCACACCTGCACCTCCTTCACCATTACCCGCACCTGCCAGCTATTTTAATTTTTTTTTGATGTGTCACATGTTTGTGATTCGGAGTATGCATGGAGATTGCCACTGTATATAGACCATAAAACGAACAAAAGAGCATCTGCCATGCTACTGTGATTCTGTGCAACTATGGGCTGGGAGGCCTTGTATTCCAGAAATAATCCTGAAAAAAAAAAAAGTATTAAACATGAAAACCAGCGCCAGAGTCTCATTTCTTCAGAATAACAACTCCATTTTCTACTATAAAGCGGTTTTCCATTGTGTTCATGTTTTCACGCACGGATGTCTGACCTCGACGGACTGAACAGAAGAAATGAACCAGAGCAGATTTCCATGTGAAAGAAGATGGAGCCCCAGAGCACACTTACCTATTACGCAATCACCACGGACCAATGGTAGAACGAAGGTGATCACCAACCGGAGCGAACTGTTCTGTGCCCAAGAAGACTTGGAATGCAACACGAGTTGTTTGTCATACATTTATGCAGTTTTATTGGGTCAGTTTTTGCAATAAATACTTGTGATTGTAGGTTTATATGCCTGTCACGTGTTTTATATAGTTGAGAAGTGGGTAGGTTTAGGGTAGTGGTGGGGTTAAGTGCTCCACAATATCTGTAAAAGTATAAATATTGATAAAAACATTGCTATTTTTTACAAATGTATGAAAATAATTAATTGTGTCTTGATCTGACGCAAAAGGCAAACAACTGAAAGCAATGAAGTACCCTGCACGTCAAAGGGGTTCCCTGTGCCTTAAAATCCTGACCAAGCATTCATACTAACTGAATGAAACTAGCATTTGTGACGGCCCAAACGGACTCAAAAATTGAATATATTGCAGGATCATAGTTGTGATATGTTCAAAATTTGTAGAGTAAAAGCACTGGTAGTTCAAGCATTTTCACAATGTTTAATTCAAGCATTTTCACAATGTTTAATTTGTAAAAAGACTCCCAAAGTTGTTTCACACTGCAGTTGTTGCCATGGAAAAACGTTCACAGAAACACCCATCGATGGGTGGGCCATTGACTGCACTTATATTCGCTTGTGATGGTGATGGACAGGATTGAATGATCAGGCTGCTTCCCAACTTTTTCTTAAGGCTACTGTTACTAAAAATGCTACACTGATGAAGAGTGAAATCATAAGGTTTTGGTTAAATCATTTGTGCATGATTATTGCAGATGACAGCAGATTTGTATAATGGCTCAAATGAATCATTAAAGCTGTTTATTAAGCCAGTATTTCAGTGATAGAAATGGGATTTCTCAGTATAAATCCACACAGGCAGTTGCAGATCCGAGCCAAACCTCTCACCACACAGGCTGAGACTGGCACAAATAATTAATGCTGCTCCCTGTGAGAGGAGGTGTCCAGTATCGCTTCACCTGCCCAGAGGATTCACCACTGAATTATACTATACAGGAATAAAGCTTCTCGCTGTCACATTTCAAGACACATTTGCAAACATACTTTATACCTGAAAATGAGGTAAAAAAAATAAATAAAAAATAAATAAAAAAAGTGTATGAACACGAACACATCACACAAACTCATTAGAAATGGATTTTTGCTGATTGTCAGTTGCAAGTTGAAATCACGTCTACCGCAGCGATCCCTACTGCTGTCAATATCCCCATGAGTGTTGGCTGAGAGTGTGGCTTAAAATTGATTGTAAGTGTTACATTATTTAGGCAGGTTCTTACAGTTTAAGAGAGTTTCTTTGGTTACATTAGAAATGCTTTGATAGCAAAACAAGAGAATATTAGACCTCGCAGCTAGGGCCCCTGTGGACAGAGCGATATCTTTCAGCCGAGAGACAGAGAGGGATCAGTATGCTGCGTGAAAACACAAACACAAGTCCGATGCAAGCAGAGACGGGAAGATATATAACGAGTGGCCACTTGATATCAGTATACGCATATACACATGTATTGAAGTGTATGCTGGCCATTCTATTGTTCATATTTCAGAAGCTCTTCAAAAGCATTTGATCATGGCGGATGGGGGTATTTGGGAAGGGGGAGGATTTCGCCGTGGCGCCCGGCGGAACTAACTTATTTTTGAATCATTCACTTAACCAATTAATTCAAAAACAATGATTAATTCATGCATAAATACCACTGCTTTGTGTTGCTCTGAAACACTTGATTCACATCTCACGGTAGTAAATAACAAACAATATTGCTTCCCCATGAAGCACCGGGACTAAATCTTGCAACACGGATTGTTGTATAATAAGTTCCGCTCATCTCCCAGACATGCACATACAAAGCACACACCTCCACCTTTACAACCTCATCATCACCTGATATAGACCTAGACTATCCAGGCTGAAGACTTCATGTCATTGAAGACAATGATGGCTTAGATTCCAAAAGTATTTATCCACTAAGGATCGACTGTCCATCTTCACACCTACAGAACCTCATCGCCTAACACACACAGGACAGAAGCATAATGATCAAACTCTGTACCTCTGCCATTGGGCTGATGACTTGTGTGGTTCGACCTGAACAGACAGGACCAGTGGCAGGGTTCCAGAGTCATTTGATGTTGATGCTGTTTGTTCATTAGCAGATTTCCCGGGTTTTATTGATGGCGATGGCTCAAGCTCATTAGAAGGAGGTCAAGGTTCATTAGCAGCTGCTGGTGGTCTTGTTCCACCTGTTTTTTGTTTTGTTGTTTTTTTGTATATATTCTTTTAAAATATATTAATAATAACAAAATATAAAAATGTTATGTGAGTCCCAGAAAATAAATCAAATAAGAATGTGACAGGGGATGTGATCGCAGGGGTTTGCATCTTTGGGTAGACAGAAAAATCAATTTGACTCATGATTCAAATGTCTTAGATTTGATTCTGATATGATTCTATTCAATTCAGGTAAGTCTTAGGTAAGAAAAAAAAATGTCAAACTTAAGGTTGTTTATTGCACCAACTGAAAGGGATAGTTCTCCCAAAAATAAATTTTTTTTTCCATCATTTACTCACCCTCATGTCATTCGAAACCCATAAGACTTTCGGTCCCTCCATTGACAGTCCACACAACTACCACTTTGACGCTTCAAAAAGTGCGTAAAGAGATCGTAAAACTAATGATTATGTGCTTGCTTGAAGCATGAGAACAAACCTCATTGGTTCTTGCAGAAGCTCAAACGTTCTGCGTAACACGAGAATGAACCTCATCGGTTCTTTGAAAACCTAAAAACTGAAGTTTAATAATTGCCTTGATACTGCCGTGTTGTCATTGCTCAAATAAAGCACTGCATTATCACTTATCCACCTCTCTCGAGTCTGCTATATCCTGACATCAACTTCATAATTAAGTCAGTCCTGAAACTACAGTAAAAGCAGTTTACTACATTAAAGCAGTCGTGTTGATATGCTATATCAATCGCTTTCTGTATCTATGCAGAAATGTTCTCTGAAAACACCTGATATTGCTGAAAGAGAAATAAACTAACACAAGTCAAGGGTCAAGAGCCCACAAAATCAAACGAAACTTATTTTCTACCAAACATCAACATCTAAACCTCTATTATTCTCAATAAGAACTTGTATAGACGTATGACAGAAATAAAGTCAAACTGGTTAGTAATAAGTGAAGCTGGTAATGCGGTTTTTGGAGTTGTTTAATCATCCTCAGATTAAATCAACTGCAGATAAATGACATTCAATCTTTCAAGATCTCAGCAAAGGCTGTGGCTGGAAGTGAGTTATAGTCCTTGTGTTCCTGCTTGTCTCTTCTCTTTTTTCTGTTCTTGTTTTCTCTTTTCTTCAGTGATTCTGCTTGTTAACAGCAGGTGTTCGAATGTTTATTGAAAGCAATTTATCCTCTGAAAAAGATGACACCTTGCACATGAAGATAGCACATTGTTTTAGAATTTTACAGTAAAAAAAAAAATCTAAATATGTGAAAAACACCTATTTTAGCTTCAGGTTCTAAAGGGTTAAAGAATGTTTCATGGACATCATCCTAACCTTTAAATTACATTTTATAAACAATAAGGAAACTGGATTCATACATTTTTATGTTCTTGGAATGTTACAAATCAACGTTACTATTGTCATGGAACAGAAGATTGCAAACACAGGTAAAATCTGAATAGAGTTTATTGAATGACACACAGGTTAAAGGCAGGTGATTCCCTGGATAGCAGATCATTCTGGTGATACTGGCATAAGAATGAATAGTCTTATCTTGTGTGAAGAAGAAGACAACAGTTCAATGCACAGATAAGTGTCCGAAGATAAGTGGCCAGGTTGTGGTTCAGTACAGAACGACGAGACCAGACATTTGCGGTATGGAAGGTGACTGCTTATGAAGGGTGAGATGAGAGGTGCAGATGAGGGCAAACACAGACAGGAGTGGTGAAGTGAGTGCAGGAGATGACCAAGGAGGATTGTGGGAGATGTAGTGCACAGAGGTGATAGACTGGTGACTGAGGGGGTGACAATGTTTAGTTGTTAATCAAAATTAAGTAGAATGTTTCAGGAACATCATGCTAACCTTTTTTTTAAAATTCCACTAAAATTAAGAAAACTGGACATTTTAACATTCTCATAATCAAAACTAAACGTTTGGAAAACATTCTTAGAACAAACGTTAGCTGTTAGCTGGGCTCCAGTTTCCCCCCACAATCCAAACAATAAATAGAAAAAGAAGAATCCTTGGGGGAAACAATAGAGCTCTGTACAATCTTATGGTGCATGATAGTAATATCTGACATTAATGTACTAACATGAACCTTTTAGGGGTAAATAAGGTGCAAAGCTGTCCCTTTAAGGGTCCTGCTCAGAGTAAGCTGTTATACCCCTTAAGATACAATGTGTGTCCATTTCTGTTTTATTTGATATTTTGAAACGGGATTGAAGGAGTTCCCATGTATGCTGAACATTTGTTTGGCTTAATATGTAGTTGCTGTTTTATAAAAGCAATAAGACAATCATAGCTGTGCTACTGTATTTTGTGAGTACATGGCCACAGAAACCCAAAACCTGCATCTTGCATCCCGAGACCCAGGTTGTCACTAAATGATGTGTTGAAAATTTAATTCTCTGATCACATTAAGTGCTCTGAGAAGACAAAATCTGAACAGAAGATCTTGGCAGTGTCATCTTTTTTTCTGGAGTGAGATAGGCAGTGGCCCTGTAAAGTCTGTGTTATTGTGGTGTCTTGTGTCACCCTGCACATTTAGATGATGAAGGTTGATGAATCAACTCATCAGGAAAACGTATACACCACCAAACGTCATGTTTTACTAGACACTCTCAGTACCAGCAATGAAACATCATCAAAATGCATAATTAAAATAAGATTTGGTATTTACTATTATACTATTTTTTTTTTAATTACTAGTTGTTCTGTGTAAAACATTTTCTTAGTTCTGAATTTAACATTTTAAAGATAGGGGACATCCTAATTTCTGAGAGGACTGAACTTTATTGACAACTATTCTGTCTTCTATTTGAGGTTCTTCAAAGAGCTATTAGCATCCGGTACCCCATATATGGCTATGGCCAGACTTGCAAATACTGGTATCCTACTTCCCCCTGGTCATCATGATTTGAAGCATTAATGAATGCGGGTGTAGAATCCCCAAACTCGATCGGACATGGATCACATCAGCCAGCAGTTAGCATTGCAGTTAGCATTGCAGCTAGCAGGCACTCAAGGTTGAGCAGAGAGCATCATTCAGTTGTTTGTGTAGCAGAGCCCAGCACTCTGATAGTGTGCTTCATAATCAGAAACATTCGTAGCAAGACTACAACTACATGCGCGAGTGGGCGTGTCGAATTAAAAAGTAATTAGCAAGCGTTTGAGATACTGGACATCCTGTTGGTTTTATACAAATTACTTAAACAGAGAATATTTGTTTTCAGTTTGAATCCGATCATTTAAAAGTACACACTTAAATGTGTATAAAGGTATATGGCTCATAAATGTGTGAGAAGTATTCGCTGAGTTTTGTTTCAGTTTATAGACGTGCTCAAGAAAAAAAAGTTCACCGCGACGGAGAGGCAGAACGCACACCCTGTTTATTTTCTTTATTTTACAAAAGCACAATGTTTTGATTTGATTGTAAGTGGACACATACAAAAGTAGAAATATCACAGATTATTTTTTTATATTTCTTTTTTCTGTATAACCATAAATGACGGAGTAATTTAAGTTTATGTTGCTGCTATGTAAAAAAAATCCAGCAAAACGCGTCGGCGCGTTTCTCGACCTCAGAGGGTTAATACTTAAAATTAAGATCAACAATAATAGGAAACGTAGTACAATCGCTGCAACACACAACCTTTCCTGGTGACCTATACTTTAATCCACTGATATGTTTTAGAACTTTTAAAAAGGGCCCAAATATTGTCCAGAATGAACTAACTGGCCTGGTTGATTCACTACCGTTCAAAAGTTGGGGTCCACAAGATGAGATGTGAGATGATTTTATCAGTTTTTATGCTCACCTTAATTTTTGATCAAACACAGTAAACAGTAATATTCTAAAATAATACAATTTGAAACAATTTAAAAACAATTAAAAAACAATACAAAATTACAATACAAAAAAAAATAATTAAAAGGTTGTAAATTTTAAGCGTGATATGCTTCTCTGCTCGGTCACCTAAATTTCGCTATGAGTATTATTCCTCAAGGCAGGGCATTTATCTCTTGTCTGTTAACGTTGGCCCACTCCATGCCTAATTTAAGCGACCGACTCCAGATAAACGAAGAGTGCATGTCCGATCTCAGATTTGGATACTTGGAACGGCAAAGGCCAGATGAATTTCCAAGCTCGCTCAGGCTTCGGTTCGTCTGTGTTTCACGAAAATGATCCTATAGCGGTCGTTAGCATCCTTTGGGGTTTGACGTGGTCGCAAAACATATTATATTGTTTGAGCTAGCGAAGCACGGTTGCCATCATTAAGACAGATCTTATTGTCAGGCGATCATGCCATTCCTGAGACGTTAATCTGGGGCCAGTTGCATAAACATAGCCATTATGTTAAGACTGTGTCTTAAGAACTAGTATGATCAACTAGAAGTTAGTTAGGGGTAATCAGTCTTACTGTTCGGTGTCAAATTAGACCAATCTACGTTTTTATGTTACTGACTTTAAAAAGTTATTAACAGTCTTAAAGAATAAAATTGGATGACTAACTTGTAAGACTAGTTTTAACAGTTTATGCAAATGGCCACTGGCTATCAGTCGTCTTTAATTTTATAATTAAGGTCATGTTCATTCCCGGCCACTGCAATGCCATAGCTATGCGCTTTCACGCTTTTGTTTCCAGGCTTTCAGACGGCTTTGCCCTTCAGCAACCCGGATCCATCACCCTGCCCTACCTCTAACAGAGATAATCTTAAAGTAGTTGCACTGCTCAATCCAGACAGACCATGCATCACTAAAGGCGTACCTCCATACACTTTAAAAGCTTATACTTCTGCGGTCTTTGTTTATAATGTTTTGCTTTTCTTTTCAGATTCCTCTATTTCCCATCCTGATCACAGCCGGTTGTTCCTTCCTCGTCTACAATTACGAAAATCATAATTAAATATTTCTTCCATTCGTAGATTGCTTGCAGGCATTCAAATTCACGCAAGTATTTTAATCCTAATTATCCAAGTCTTTTCACTGTACTTTCTGTTCACTTGCTACTCAAAGGCATAGCCAAGTCCTCTAATAAACCTCTGATAGACGCCTGCCAATCACATTGTATACATTACAAAGATAAAAATGGGTGGTCCTGGCACAGAGGGTGGAGTTTCAACAGCTCGTTTTGCAGTTTCGATTACCTCTCACAGACAAATTTCAAAACTTTTTGCTTTTATGTTCAAACTGGAGTCAGACAAAGATGGAGAGACTCAAAAAGTGTCAACATGTAGACAACATTTCTGAATGGTTTGTTGATAAATGATGTATCTTATGCGTAGTTATCTTCTATTCATTGGTGATTGAGCATATTCTGTCTTGATAATGTGTAAATCCTGTTCCGGGGGCGGGATTTATGAAATTTTAGGGTTTGTGATGTCACTAACCCAGGAGGAATGTCGCATAGTCCCTACCAGCATTTGTTGTAGTCCTTAAAAAGCAATTTCTTGAAATGAAAATATTCCATTGCTTGAACTTTGAGCATCGTAACTTTGCAGATGTTGTTTATGCTTAAACAGCAACATTACACACTAATTAAAGTTAGAAAAGTGAAATCCATTCAACCACCCCATTAATTACCTACCGTCCGCAATGGTCTCTTCGCTTCCTATTTTCATATTCAGATTGTAGCTGTGTGTTTTTAACAGCGTTTCGTGGCTCATGCATCCAGGGGAATTTACTTCAGAATCTAAACACTCCGATTTTGCCCGTGGTCTTTCTTTTTCTGATTTACGTTTCTCATCTAATTTCTTTACTCTCTTTTTTAAGCACTCTAAGAATTACTCAAGGATCTGGTTTCACAATCGCAATTTCAAAAATTAACAATAGTTTCTGTCCCTTCTCATCCATGATTAAATTCCTGAAAATTCATCCTAGAACTTCAGATCAGTTCCCCCTGTTTATCTTATCTAACGGAGCACCTCTCTCTAGGCCTGGTTCAGAACTCATTTAGCTACTGTCCTCAAAAGCTGCAGTCTATCTCCCTCTCTTTATACTGGACAGTCCTTCAGGATCGGGGCAGCCACTACAGCGGCTGAACGCTGTGTTTCTACGTCAGCAATCAACATCTCGGGCAGATGGTCTTCCTCTGCATTCGAATTCTATATAAGACTCGATTCCTCCACGAAGCTCAGCAAGCTCTTTCCAGCAACGATTAAGGTTATCCTCATGCAAATACTGGTGGTAGTGTCATGCTCGCACATATTACTCATCTATCCTGTTCGATAGTCTTTAGCTTGCATTACTAGTCTGAGTGGACATTGTCTCTGTGTGGCTTAGTGGCCGTTGTCTCAGTGTGGCCTTTAGTGGCCTCGTGGCCTATCGTGGTATTGTCCTGTGTGGCCTATTGTGGCCTTGTGGCCCTCGTGGCTTCAGTTCTGTGTGGTCTATCATGGCCTTGTGGCCTATCGTGGCCTTGTCCTTTGTGCCTATCGTGGCAGTGTGACCCTTCTGGGCATAGGTTCTGTGTGCTCGTTTCTGAGTGGCTTGTCTCTGTGTTGCATTAGCGGCCTTGTGACCTATCATGGCCATGTCTCTGTGTGGGTCATCAAGGCCTTGTGGCCTATCGTGGCCTTGTCCCGTGTGTGGCCTATTGTGGCCTTGTGGCCCTTAGTGGCCTTGGTTCTGTGTGGCCTAGTGGCAGTTGTCTCTGTGCGACCTCGTCTCTGTGTGGCCTATAGTGGCCTTGTGGCCTATCGTGGTATTGTCCTGTGTGGTCTATCAAGGCCTTGTGGCCTATCGTGGCCTTGTCCTTTGTGCCTATCGTGGCAGTGTGGCCCTTCAGGGCATAGGTTCTGTGTGGCTATGTGTCTCTGTGTCTCTGAGTGGTTTGTCTCTGTGTGGAATTAGTGGCCTTGTGGTCTATCGTGGCCTTGTCTCTTTGTGGGTCTTCTAGGCCTTGTGGCCTATCATGGCCTTGTCCTGTGTTACCTATCAGGGTCTTGTGGCCCATCGCGGCATTGGTTCTGTGTGGCCCAGTGGCCTTGTCTTTGTGTGGCCTTGTCTCTGAGTGGCCTATAGTGGCTTTGTGGCCTATCGTGGCCTTGTCCTGTGTGGCCTATCATGGCCTTGTGGTCCTTGTGGCTTGGTTCTATGTAGTCTTTAATGGCCTTGTGGCCTACTGTGGTCTTGTCCTGTGCGGCCTATTGTGGCCTTGGTTCTGTGAGGCCTAGTGGCCTTGTCACTAGTGGCCTTGTCTCCATGGCCTCATCTCAGTGTGGCTTTTAGTGGCCTTGTGGCCTATCGTGGCCTTGTCTCTGTGTGGCCCATCGTGGCCTTGCTCTGTGTGGTCTATCACGGCCTTGTCATTGTGTGGCCCATCGTGCCCTGGCTCTGTGTGGCCTATCATGGCTTGTGGCTTATAGTGGCCTTGTCTTTATGTAGCTATGTTAGCCTCTCATTTTCAGTTTAAATGTTCCACTTTTCCCCAGCTCCCTTGCTCTCCTTTCAACACGTCTTCATGTAGTACCTTAGAGGTTCACTGTTTCTCACAATGATGAAAGTGGCCCTCTTTACTAATTAAGCTATTGGTCTTATTGGCTATAAGTCTTCCACATTTCTATGTTTCGTCATGCTTATTTCATGTTAAATCATTTTTAACTTTCTATGTTTTAGGAACCACAGGATACATGGCTGGTGGGTATACTTTTTCTTTACATTTCTTTGGGCGTGGGCTCTGTCACGGTGGAATTATTTTCTCAACCTATTTTTGGGGGTCTGCTGCCGCTGCCTTCGACTTAAGGCAGGAAATGCAGATTCCATACCTTCAGATTGCGAGCTACGGATGGGGCCTACGCCAAAAAACTTTATATAACAGTAATTGCTTGCTGGGCTGTTAATAAATGTATGCTTGTTACGTTATTTTGCCTCCCGAGTCTTTCTGGTAGAACTTCTGAACATTCTCACGAAGCTTAAGACAGCAAATTTGGTTATTTTTCATGTGGAAAAGAGTGATATTCAGAAATAACAGTAAGAACTCCTAAAGAGGGATTTCATGGTCACTTGGTCTTAATACATGGCTGCAAAAAAACAACAACCTGCAACATGAGAGGACTGAACTTCAGTCTTCTCTGGAGTCACAGACAACTGTTTAAATCACGTCATTCACATTGAAAGTGACCAGCAAGCAAACAGGATGACAACCCCTTTCCACACCACATGTGGAAAAGTTTCATTTCAATGTGTTCAGAATTCTGTTGACCATACAGATGATGTCTTTTGCCTCAGAGAAGACAACACCATCTATTGTGAAGAACAAACAGGTGTGGGGGTTAACATTAACATACAGCCCAATCACAGGAACTGCTTTTTTCTCCCTCATTCTTACCCACAAGTGTGAATGATCTCCAAGGGGGAAAAAAAGTTTTGCAAGGACAGATCTTCACATTATACAAAACGGACAGAATAGAACTAATCCTCTCCATATCTATTTTAATATCTATATATGCTTAATGAGTGCTGTTTATGACACAACAATGTATACAGACATATCTATTAAGGTATGTATGAAGGCATGGGTGAAGGTTTAACATTACGCAATCATATTTGGACTCTATGCATTCAGCATAATGCCTAGGTTAATCTAGAATTGGTTTGAAAAGTGAATAGTGTCCCCATCGATAAACTGAGCTGTTAGGACCAACGCAGACCAGAGGGTGAGCACCCCATACCGGCCTCTCTAACACCTCCTCCAGCAGCAACCTTGTTTTCCCAGGATGCCTCCTATACAGGTAATGGCCAAGCTCAACACTGCATAGCTTCAGTGGGAAACCAGCCCTGGGGTATAGGGTGATATGGTTTTCTTGTTGCCTTGTTTATTATTATTATTATTATTATTAAAGGCCTGAATACTCTCTCGTTTCTGGGATTTCCACTGTTACAGAAGACCTCACTCAACTCTTATTCTGCTCCAGTGGTCCCTGCGAGGTCCCAAATGGGACCGCTCTGCTGTACAAATCTACCTGGGGCTTCCCAGTCGCCTTGGCTCATGGATCCCTCAGCTCCACCTCAAGCCTCCAAGCCTCTGACTTCACCTTGGCCCTCCGACCGATTGGCTCCACATTGGCTCAACACTCTCTTGGCTCAACACCACCATGGACTGCCATCCCTCAGGCTCTGGAGGTCTCCCTTGTCCCTCTGGCTCCACCTTGGTGCATCATTGCTCTGGCTCCACCTTGGTCCATCATTGCTCTGGCTCCACTTTGGTCCATCATTGCTCTGGCTCCACCTTGGTCCATCATTGCTCTGGCTCCACCTTGGTCCATCATTGCTCTGGCTCCACTTTGGTCCATCATTGCTCTGGCTCCACCTTGGTCATCCAACCCATTGGCTCCACATTGGCTCAACACTCTCTTGGCTTCTCCATGGACTGCCATCCCTCAGACTCCGGAGGGCTCCCTTGTCCCTCTGGCTCCACCTTGGTGCATCATCGCTCTGGCTCCTCTATGGTCCATCATTGCTCTAGCTCCACCTCGGTCCATCATTGCTCTGGCTCCACTTTGGTCCATCATTGCTCTGGCTCCACCTCTGTCCTCCAACCCATTGGCTCCACATTGGCTCAACACTCTCTTGGCTCCCCCATTTACTACCATCCCTCAGACTCCAGTGGGCTCCCTTGTCCCGCTGGCTCCACCTTGGTGCATCATTGCTCTGGCTTCACCTTGGTCCATCATTGCTCTAGCTCCATCTCGGCCCATCATTGCTCTGGCTCCACTTTGGTCCATCATTGCTCTGGCTCCACCTTGGTCCTCCAACCCATTGGCTCCACATTGGCTCAACACTCTCTTGGCTTCTCCATGGACTGCCATCCCTCAGACTCCAGAGGGCTCCCTTGTCCCTCTGGCTTCACCTTGGTGCATCATTGCTCTGGCTCCACCTTGGTCCATCATTGCTCTAGCTCCACCTCAGTGCATCATTGCTCTGGCTCCACTTTGGCCCATCATTGCTCTGGTTCCACCTTGGTCCTCCAACCCATTGGCTCCACATTGGCTCAACACTCTCTTGGCTCCACCATGGACTGCCATCCCTCAGACTCCAGAGGGCTCCCTTGTCCCTCTGGCTTCACCTTGGTCCATCATTGCTCTGGCTCCACCTCGGACATCCAAATCAGCAGCTTCTCCTCACGTCTTGCCCCCTCTGGCTCCTCCATCTTTATCTCCTGCCTGGTAATTTTCTCCTTGGTGTCTTCCTCTGCCTGTTCCTCGTTCTCATCCAGAGCCCCCAAGCCCGCCCACACTTCCTTACTTTCTTCCTTTCTTTCCCTCCTTGCCTCCTTCCTTTTTTTCCCTCTCTCCCTCCTTCCTTCCTCCCCCTCCCTTCCTCCCCTCCTTCTTCCCTCCTTCTTTCTTTCCCTCCCTCCTTCTTTCTTTCCCTCCCTCCTTCCTTCTTTCCCTCCCTCCTTCCTTCTTTCCCTCCCTCCTTCCTTCCTTCCCTCCCTCCTTCCTTCCTTCCCTCCTTCTTTCCTTCTTTCCCTCCTTCTTTCCTTCTTTCCCTCCCTCCTTCCTTCTTTCCCTCCCTCCTTCCTTCTTTCTTATTACTTGAATCATCTGAAATACAGCATGCTTGAGGCAGCAAATGTAGTGTTTTAAACAAATGTGTCCTGCAGCAACCAAATGTAAAATGTAGACGTTTATTTTATTTTTTTAATTATGGAATCCTCTGAAACGAGTTTAAAATTGCACCAGAAGTCACACAAAATACAATGAAATGTTATAATTTCAAATGTGTTGTCTGTGTTAAATAAATGTTATTGCATTGAAAACATAATTAATAAAACTAAATATAAATGCCATAGAATAAACCATTTATGTGTTCTTTTGAAAATTATATATATTTTTTTAGATGCTGTCAGTATTGCATGTTTCAGTGTCTATGCAAATGTAAGTAAATGTATGTGCTTGAACCACACTTTACATAAAACACAAATGAATACTCATGAGATCATGTTGCAAACATACATATTTTTGCAGACAATTGCAAATCTGACAGCGTAATCCTGCCGTGAGCATTAACTCAGGAAATCCCAATTGATGTGTCCACACAAAAACAATAACTGACAGAGGACAGCTGTGTGTGTGTGTGTGTGTGTGTGTGTTGTGTGGCTGGGGAATACAAACATAAATCTTTTTTCAACAATCTATTTTCCATCATAGCTATTCACAGGGGACGTCTCAAAGTGCTCTTTAGCTTTTCTGTCAATGGCTGTCCCCATCCATCAGTTTCATAGAGAATTATTCCCCAGATCGATGGGATCACCAGCGCTCAGCACTATTAAGGCTAATAGGAAGCTGTGTGTGTGTGTGTGTGTGTGTGTGTGTGTGTGTGTTAAGCTGTCACACACTCATCGCAGCTGATTTACATCTAATTATACATGACACTGCAGTATGTTCGTACTCAAGCATATGATTTGCATTACATAACGTATAATAAAGACTATACTTGATAATTATAGGTGTAATTCCACTTTTTGATTATTTTTTATCCTGATAATGAAAATTACATAATTAAATGAAATGATGTGCATCACGATCTGAATATGTTTAGTACACAGAGGTATCTTTTACCCATCTGTAAAATACAGATATCCTGCCTGAACGACCGCAGTCTTCAGTTGTAGCGCAATGGCATCAAAAAAAAAAACAACGACAACAAATGTTCCAGTCTGACTAGATGAATAACTTTAACTAGGTCATTTCAGAATATTTAGTGTCCATTACATACCCGTGACAAGGGTATTCAGGTCAGATAATGCAGCTATGAAGAGAAGCTGAATGCGTAATTGTTCTCAATGAAAGATTTATGAATGAAATTGGGAAGAGGCGACGAGTGGGCCGGAGATCAAATTCATAAATCAAATGACAATACATTTACATTACACCTGCTTAAATGGACAAGCGTTCTTTAGAAGTGAGCATTTAATTTGCACCAGAGCGAGGTAAATTAAGTAGGCATAATTATGCCTATCTTCCACTCAAGCATTGTTTCACATGAATTTTTTAGCAAGGCAACCATTAGCTACAAACTAATGCCAGAGACACCTAAGCAAACTGAATTATTCAATCTGTCAGTGAATATCCCATTACATTCTACTTATGAATACTTGATTTTATTTTGTATAATTGACCAGGCTTGTTTGTCAGACAGGGTTTGATCTGTCTTTCAGTATTTTTTGTGGATGTATGAAATCGGTGACCAGGCCTTTTTAATTCATTTTTTTTAGCAATGTTTCATATTTTGAAATCTAACAGCCTTTTGTGAAATGCTTGATTCCAAAGAATAAAGAATAAAAAATAGGTGCCTTAATATTAATGTATATACTGTATGTATACAAGTATATTTCACTGCTTGGAATGTAAATAAACATTAAACCTATTGATATTTCTAGCAATCACACTTGTCATCGAATCTAATATTGAATGTAACAAAGGTGTCATGCTTTCTTTAATGCAAGAATTTAAATTCCCTTTCAAAATGAAGTGTACAAAAGGTAGTAGAAAAATACGTCCACTTGTATTATGATTTTAAACCCATATAAGCACATTATAAATCATACCTCATCTTTCACAAACACACAGAGAGATCTAGTCACTGGCATTTGCTATAGATTGATGAAAATGACTTCCAAAGTGTTTATTTCTCTTAATACCCCTGAAAGAAGAGTTAGCACTCAGGAGATATTTGATCGGAATGAGGGAAACTGATGGAGCAACTGATTAATTGGAATTTAATCCATCAGTCACCAAAGCATCAGCCACATCATTTACATTCCAAACAATCAGCTGATGGACCAATAGGACATGGGGTATTAATACGCAACAGTCAATATGATACCGCAGAGCTGTCACGTACCTTATTGACAAGCACAATGGGTCTTTTAATCCTGCCTTGATCAAATTGCATATATTTTAGGATTTCCGCAAGATTCGGTACGTCTTTTGAATGCTTCATCTGAGAGAGGAGAGAGGGGGTTGGGTTGATGTAGTCCATACATTTTCACTGTGATTTGCTGGAGTTGTGTGGCTGATATTGCACAGGTTTCTTGTGTCAAAGTATGTAGCTCTGATGAATGATGAATGAACATACCGATATCATTTTACCATGCAAATCAGCAAGAGACCAAATCAACTATTATTAATGATGAAGAAAGGAAACCAATCTGCTAGATGTGTAACAATAAGTTGATGCATCTCTAATTTCAACACTCTTTCTGAAAATGCTCAACAACCCAAATTTAGCATGTTAAAATTTCAAACGGAGTTGAAATAAGATGCAAACCCTGATCAATGTAACACAAAACCTAACAGGAGTCAGCCTGTTCTCGCACTTTATATATTTTGGTCTTAAGCATTAGAGTGTTTTAATGAGGTCTGTTCACTATATCAGTGCTCTTTTACCTCTTAACTCCTCCACTCTTTTCTCCAATGGCGCTCCATCACTGTAATGAAGTTTGTCTTGACGTATGAGGGTTGATCTAGGCGACAGTATGTAATATCGCCCTTCACGGATCACATATCTGAGACATTTAATAGGCTGCTTATCATGTAGCCCTAGGTTAATCATTTATCAGTACTCATCAGATCACTCTGATGGATTATTCTCAATAAAGGCTCCTAGCCGAGCTCATTCACCACCGCTTATTACCCTGAATTACACCACATCGAAGCATCCTCCTTACACTGTGTGATCCATCGCTAGCAACACATGCTAAAATGGTGTCAAACGTGAGTCAAGTCAGAGGCCTGAATAAAGATGACTGTTGAGGTTTTGAAGGCGAGATTAAGGCTCTTCGCTGTGGATGTTGGCAGCTGCTCAGACCCTATGGAAGACTTTAGTGCTACCATTTGTCACCCTCCAAAGCAATATGTCAGTGAGTGTCAGCTTCTCCAAACAGCCAGCTAAAAACCCCAGAGAGGTTGGCTGATCACTACATGTGTGCAGAAGCAATGTCTTTTTTTTTTCTTTCTTCAGATAGCCAGCAAATTTGTTCATTCCGGTGATTTTTCCCCCGCACATTTTGTGTGATCTTGACCTGACTAAAAGTACATAGGTTAAAAATGCAATCTCTGATTTACATTCCATCCTGGTAACTATATGTATATATATAGACATTTGCACAATCACATGTTTAAAGATGGCAAGTATAAGTGTGTGTATTGAACACTGCAGTGGCCCCAGTAAACCTCTGATCTAGATCAGCTGCTTCCCACCGAAGAGACTGGCATTGATTCTCCAGAGCTGAGCTCAGATTACCTGCTTCATGCCAACACAGAGACGCTTCACCACTGAACACTCGATTCTGACACAGAAACCAACACACACACACACACACACATGCAGACCGGGGGCCAGTTGCATAAACCGCTAATACTAGTCTTACAACTTAGACATCTTTTTTTTTTTCTTTAAGACCGTTCATATCGTTTTAAAGTCAGTTACAGAAAAACTTAGATTGGCCTAATCTGATACCGAAGAGTAAGACTGGTTGCCCCTTGACTAACTGTTAGTGGGACATACTAAGTCTTAAGACACTGTCTTAATATAATGGAGCTATGTTTATGCAACTAGCCCCTGAACTGCTGTGAAATCATGACTCTCAATAATCCATTTTTATTCAAAAAGATGAATTAACATTGTACTTTAGGAGCCAGGTAAACAAATGGTTAATAATAATAATTCATTACATTTATATAGCGCTTTTCTCGGCACTCAAAGCGCTTTACATAGAAGGGGGAATCTCCTCAACCACCACCAATGTGCAGCATCCACTTGGATGATGCGACGGCAGCCATATTGCGCCAGAACGCCCACCACACACCAGCTTACTGGTGGAGAGGAGACAGTGATGAAGCCAATCAGTATATGGGGATGATTAGGAGGCCATGATGGACAGAGACCACTGGGCAAATTTGGCCAGGATGCCGGGGTTACACCCCTACTCTTTCGAAAGACATCCTGGGATTTTTAATGACCACAGAGAGTCAGGACCTCGGTTTAACGTCATTTTAGTTTAGTTAATGTAGCACTGATTTCTGTCTAAAGCATCATGCATGACCCAGATGTGTGATCAACCTCTGTGAGACGTGAGACGGGCGGCCCACTCCTAGGAATAGGTCAAATGTGTGCCTGAAAATTCATTGAATTTCATTTTAAAAGGTTACTTCTGAACTTTCAAAACATCTAATTTTTCAAACTACAGGCTCAAAGTAAAATGGATATACATGGCATTGAGGGGCTAAATAAATAAATGAATAAATAAATACTATTTTATAAATTTTATAATAATTTTGTAACAAATCAATCGATAAATTAATCCTGTTTGAACCATGTAATCAAAAAGGCTTTTATAATGTCACTCCCTGTTATGTTTATGTGTGTGCGCTGACAGATGACAATATCTCCGTCCTCACACAAACCAAGTTTCCATTCACTTTTTTCACTGTTTTTTTTAAATTAATGTATAGCCTCCAGCCTGTTTTCAGCCTTTTACAGATAAAATGCTGTGCATAATGTCATCCTTAACTAAATCAATTGTCACATATGTTTTGGTGTATCTCAAAAGAGATCTGCCCTCTGATATTCCTGCTCTCCTAAAGCTGACTTCTGACTGCATTCACTCTCTAAACTTCTCTGTTTGTCTGTCATATATCCCTCATATATTTACTAGCTAAACTAAAATGCAATATGTTATGAGGTAATTAACAAAAGGAATGCTTTTTCCATTTGTGTGTATGATAGCATTGTGGTTAAAGAGTTTAAGTGTGTCTGTCACACAGTCCAAGAGCAATATCAGAAAATTTCATTTTACAGTTATCCAGAAAAAAGTGACCTGCTAAACTTCTTAATTAAAAAAAATAAAAATAAATAAATTGTAAAAAAAAAAAAAAAAAAAATAAAAGTTAAATGTTTGCAATTTAGTTGATAATACAGGTCATAATTAATTCCTCTATGCACGATATAAAATGAAGCATTGACATTTAAGATCCGTGTATCAGGCTTGGATTGTGTTGCACTGGCTTGAAATTCAAAGCCAGATCGAAACAAGGCACAGGCATTTAAGATAACCAGATTGAACCAGTGATGGAAGGTTATATCAAACAAACTACAAATGGACTCAATCATCAGGAAAAAAAGCAGATATTAGTCATTTTAGTAGCAAAATCACTACATCAAAAGGGAATCCCATGTACAAAACTATTTACTTTTTATGAGTCAAATGTGTGTCATATGTGAATATTTACCTTATATTGCTACATTAAATCAGTATAGCCAGTTGCTATATTTTGAAGCAATTATGTTAACTTTTTTAGAACCATATGATCTGAAATATATACAGGAAACACAATGTAGCACAAATTAAACGTTTAAAAAGATGTCCTTGTTCCAAAACTGCCTGTTACTTTTGAGATGCAAAATGTTATTAACAGCATGTATTTCTAATTATTCAGTAACCAAACAAGTCCCATTTGATGTCAGAAAAGTCCAGCTCCCTCAGTATGTCACTTTCAGTATGTGCACCAAATGATTGGCTTTAGTCTTACTTGTGCCATTGTTGACCACAGTCTGTTCCTCGCCAAGGACAGCTTTAAAAAGGAGGCATTTGTGACTCACCTTTACTTTCATTATACCAGCCACAGTCTCAGAGAGTTTGGCCGTTCTTTAGTTGACATTCCCACCATTGTCCCAACTATCAACCTTTATCTATGATATTAGCTGATGTTTTTATACCGTACTCTCTCGTCTTGTGCAATTGTACTATAATGGTGTGTAAATCCATTTCAATCATGACAACTCTCGAAATAGTTTTAGCATGTTATTGAATATGGCAATGTTAATGTATTTGGTCTTGGCTGACTAGACACACATTAATCCTGTAGCAGGTCTGCGCAGGTGGAGCTGGGGATGGGGAGGGGTTCAATTCAAGATCTATCACAGGCTCAGCTCCCTCCTACTTTCACTCACTCCTACGAGTCTACATCCCTACCAGACACCTACGATCGGTCAACGAGCGACGTCTCGTGGTTCCATCACAGAAAGCCACAAAATCACTTTCCAGAACATTCTCATTCACAGTTCCATGCTGGTGGAACGCTCTCCCCACCCTCATCCGGAATGCAGAATCCCTGACAACATTCAAAAGACAGCTGAAAACCCATCTCTTCCGTGAGCACTTAACCTTTCCTTTCCCTTTGAAACATCACTGATCAGGCTTATGCTACTCTGAATAATACCTGAACTTCATATTTTGAGCACTTCTTGCGTTGTTGTTGTTTTTGCCTCTTCATGATGACTCGCTTAATTTAGTCCTAATTTGTAAGTCGCTTTGGATAAAAGCGTCTGCTAAATGACTAAATGTAAATGTAAGATTTTACTTGCTGCTATTATTAAAGTGTAAAATCACAGATTTTCAGTCCGCTTTGTTTTGTTATAGTGTTGGTAGTATATGTAAATGAACAATATTTACTCATTCTCTGTGTGACCTGGACAGAGAAATTCAGAATTATTTGTTCTGAATAGCTAACCAAACTTATTAGAGCATTGAAATCAGCAATATGTGTGCCACTCTAGATCCTATAACCACTAAGATATTAAAATAGATGTTTTCTATAATTGTAAAATGTCTTCTCAATATTATTAACTCTTTTTTTTATTTTTTTTTTTAGGACACATCCTAGAAAAACTTTCACACTAGAATTTATCAAATCATTTAGGGAAAAAGCATCTCAAATATGCCATTTATCTAAAAAAATTGAAGTAGTTTTTCCAATACATTTTTTTCTGGGAAAAATATTTGTAAAGAATTTCACAGTTCTTACTCCACCATGGAGAAGAGGCAATTATTAGAATTACAGATGACCTGCTGTTGTCATTTGACCACGAATGCATCACTCTTCTAGCGCCATTTGATCTCAGTGCTGCTTTCGACACCATAGACCACGTTCTGTCTCAGATGTGCAATGCTACGCTGGTGGTTCTTAACTGTGAACTGGGGGAAACGCTTTTTTCCCCCTTAGCTAAAGTTTATTCCACCTATGATAGATTTAAAATATAACAACTCGGGGCTCGTCCATCATCTACACACAACTATAGGAGACTCATTCCTTCATCGAACTACTAATTTCTTTAGTAAGCATATTTTCTTTTGATGGCAGAGGCGATTGCTTTAAATGGCCATGAAACACTAAATACATTCTCTGAGATTTAAACAGAGGTGTTTGTGTTGCACATGTTAGCATTTGTTCATTTTAATTCTAGGAGACTACTGCTCAATTTTGGGCTTTTTTGCACTATTATCATCTTCTGGTTTAAATTCTTCATTGTGTCAACTTCACGCGTCAATGCACTCATGGATTGTAATGTAAATGATTATGTTGCTGCTATTGTTTTAATTACTTGTTTTGTAATAATAAGATTTTATTTTTAATCTAAAATCATGATGATTGTCCCTGTTCTTGAGTTTGGTTTGGATTGATATCTGTGCATGTCAGGTTTACAACATATTAAAAGTTCACCATGCAAAGATAACAAACATATAGTTCAGTCGGGAAACTGTAGACGGTGCAGAAAATTAAATAAAAGTAAACCAGGTCCAAGTTCCTATCCAAAGACAACACTAAAAAACTTAATGGATATGAAAATTATCAAAGGGTTATCTCTAAAAAGCTAGTTTAAATGAATTTCCAGGTGAGTGTTATTTTAGGTTGTGCAAACTCTGGTTTTTCAGTCTCAAGAAGGCTGATTGGTTTTTACCATTGTCCATTGACACAGTCTGCTAGCTTGCCATCTGATGAATATGATCCACTAAACTGGAACAGCTTTATCGAGGTAGTCAGTCCTAATCCGATTGGCCAAATTTTGCAGAATTTTCAGAAATCTAGTGTTGTGGTCCTTAATGGTTTTCCAGGGTAAAAAATTAAAATAATATGTTGAAATAAACAAAAGGCATTCAAGAGTTTTGTTTGAGGCTTTTAGTGGAACTTCAGCTGGATGTTTTTGTATGTTTACAGATGGGAACAATTCCTATTACACACAATGTACTTGTTAGATCATAAGATATTTAGTCTCTCTGTTTATCCCGAGGTTTACCATAGTCAGACGCATGATGTAGTCAGCCGGATCCGGGCCGTATCTAGATCAGATGAAGAACCTGCGCCTAAACACGACCACAACGCATGATGTAGTCAGCCGGATCCGGGCCGTATCCAGATCAGATGGTGGACCTGCACCAGGACAAGTCCACAACGCATCACTGAAGTGTCAGCAGAGATTATATCAACTAGACTCTCCCCTGTGAAGGCCTCATCGACAAATGATCTTCAACTAGATGGAACTGGATTAAATATTCTGAATGTTCCAATCCTAATCTGACTTCTGACCTGTAATGCTGCCTGAATCATAATCATACACTGTTCTTTTGTTGGCCAGAGGAGAACAGGCACTAGCTGGAAGTCCAAGGCAGATCCAGAGGGACAAGGGAGCTCGGCAAAGCCTGAGGGATGACAGATCATGGTGGAGCCAAGGGAGCATTGAACCAAGGTGGACCCAATTGGTCAGAGGGCCGAGGTGGAGTCCAGAGCTTGGAGGCTCGAGGTGGAGCTGAGGGATCTACAGACCAAGGCGGAGCTGACGACCAGGAAGCCCAAAGTGGATCCAAGCAGCTGCTGCTGGACAAAACCATCCGCAATGAAGGAGACTTGGAGCTGGGCAAAGCCAATACAGATGAAAGAGACTTGATTCTGGACAACGAAGGAGACTTGGTGCTGGACGGAACCAGTGGTGACGAAGAAGACTTGGGGCTGGGCAGAACCAGTGGTGACAAAATCTCATAGCTGGGCTAAACCAGCAGAGTCAAAGACGACTTGGAACTGGGTTGAATGAGTGGCAAGGAAGATGACTTGGAACTAATTGGGACCAGCAGAGACTGAAGACCTTGAAACATTTCGTTATCCAGCTCAAGTAATAAATCAGTGGAGACACAGCTAATTGAATGCTCCTCAGTGATGGGAGTGGCAGAAGGCTGGCTGGGCTTTGGGTCAGGAGTGGGGCTAGTGTTGTCCTCATCCAGGAGACAGACGGTGAAGGGCGAGTCACTCTTAACCAGCACCCACTCCACATATTCGGCAAAGCTGCCCGAAAAACCTTGCACAGGCAGGCTTGCCTTCAACCGCTCGATGAGGAAAAATGTTAAACACTACACACATAAACCATTAAAGGGATAGTTCACCAAAATATGAAAATTAGCCCATGATTTACTCAACCTGAAGTCATCCTAGGTGTATATGACATTCTTCTTTCAGACGAATACAATCGGAGTTATATAAAAAAATGTCCTGGCTCTTCCAAGCTTTATAATGGTAGTCAATGGGTATATATTTTTTTTGGAAGTCCATCAAAGCGCTAGCCTGGTCCTACCAGACTCTCGTACATTTCATTTGTACAGAGAGTCTGGCCACTCTCCATTGACAAGCGTTAACTTCCTTGAAGGCGGGTACTGTGTTGAAGATTTAGAACTATTGGATCTGCCCAGAGTCACTCTGGATCTGCCATAACCAATCGCTAACGTTTGGTCATGACGTATGTCTACAACTCAGACTAGCGCACAACATCAAAGTCATCGTTCTCAGCCACTCCCTCAGTTTGCTGATTGGACAACCCGCCAATATACCACAAACCCAGACGACGTACTAAAGGAAAATGAAAATTGAGCGGAAGTACGTTGGAGGGCAGAGCCAGGCTTTTAATATACAGTTCCTTGTGTTGTGTCTGATGAACCTCAATACCAAGCATCATGTTTTAATATTATAGTGGTGGTAGGATCATGCTCTGGGGTGTGTGTTTGTGACAGGGGGACTGGTCAGGGTAAGAGTAAACCTGAATACAACCAAATACAAAAGAATATACTTCATGAAAACCTGGTCCAGAACATGCAGGACCTCAGAATGGGTCGAAGGATTACCTTCCAACAGGATAATTACCCTAAGCACTGACACACAGGAGGCCAGGGACTGTGTAGTTGATGATGTTAAACTGGACCAACAACCTCCTGAGGCAAAGCCAGAAACACATAAGACTGACCGACCAGACCAGAAGCCGTGGGCTCACGTTAAATACCAGAACCAACCCACAGGATCTAGACAGAAACTGGATGACCGTGAAAACAATTGTTTCATTACAAAAAAGAAGTTCCTGTATGAGGCTCAGATGTGATGAAGGGTTGGTGTGCAGGACAGATTTTATCCCGTTTGTACTTATGATTTACACAACATGAACAATATTTATCAATATGAAAAAATGCACATTTCAAAGATGCATGGTAATAGACCGCATTGCTATAAATTATCTTCAAAGATTAATATCCAATATTTTATAAACGAAACGGTAAACACATTCACAATGTAAGGTATTACCATTTTCATGGGCTGTATGAACACTACACATTATTAATGTTTAATTTTTTTTGTGGAGCTTCTTGCAACGACATTGTTATTGCTATTGCAAATAATTATAGTAACTTGTAAAACATAGAAAATGCATTTTCAGAGCATGCCATTACTTCAAAATGTGTTCTGCTAATGAGGATTATTCTTCAGTTCTCCAGACACTATAATTCATAATTAACTTAATATGTGAGAGTTAAAATAAATTAAAGTGGATGACTGATTCATAATTCAGAAATGACACCAATTAGCATGAACTAACTGTCTGTCACGTGGGTCTGATTTGAAACATTGAATAATAATATAACCAAACAAACAAATAAACAAACAGCTGTAAATCAATAACTGTATGAATGAATAACTGTGAAAACTTGCAGTTATTGTTTTTTCGTCGCTCGGCCTGTAGATGGAGCACACAGCTGGCAAACAGCCTGAGCTGAGAAAATCATAACCTCATCCAGCGTATCATACTCTCTCTGAATCATCTGAGAAAATCATAACCTCATACAGCGTATCATACTCTCTCTCTGAATCATCTGAGAAAATCATAACCTCATCCAGCATATCATACTCTCTCTGAATCATCTGAGAAAATCATAACCTCATACAGCGTATCATACTCTCTCTCTGAATCATCTGAGAAAATCATAACCTCATCCAGCATATCATACTCTCTCTGAATCATCTGAGAAAATCATAACCTCATACAGCGTATCATACTCTCTCTCTGAATCATCTGAGAAAATCATAACCTCATCCAGCGTATCATACTCTCTCTGAATCATCTGAGAAAATCATAACCTCATATAGCATATCATACTCTCTCTGAATCATCTGAGAAAATCATAACCTCATATAGCATCAGAAATCATATCATAATCTCTCTCTGAATCATCGGAGAAAATCATAACCTCATACAGCGTCAGGAATCATATCATATGACAGTCACAGATTATATTTTTTATGATGAAATCATTTTTAAAACATTAATGAATTAATTTCATATATCAACAAATATTTTAGATTCAGGTAATTCACTGATGTAAGTAGTCTCATTCCCAGCATGGACCGCTGTGAAGTCTCTGACTGTAAGTGTCAGGAAAGACATGTTTAATACCAGCAAATAAACAGGACTATTTTAGCTTCTCCAAAATATATTACATTAGAATAAATACAATGTGTGAATATTACAAGGCTAAACTTAATGCTCAAGTTTGAATTCTTGACAATTGAACGATACATCTATGATGTTTCACTCGTGTAGTTCCTGAACACTGAAGACATCGGCCAGTTCTGCAACTCATCCTTCCCTTTCTGTTGATAAACTGTTATATTTGTGCTATTACATAATGTGTGTCACAAGTCCAGGCCAGCAGGAACACTAATAACTGCAGCAACATCACATCACATTTAATGAACTATTTTACAACATAAAAAAACTGTATTATTCTTGTTAACATATTTGTTCACATCTCCACAGTAACTTGATGTAAAGCTTTTGATCCAGTATACAGTGATTTCACGAAGAAATTCTGAATACAGTAGATCTGAAATGCTATTTTTAATTATAATAAATTGCATTAACTTATGATTACATGATACTGATGTGAGACACTTTGTTTTCATTTGCTTCTATAACATGATTATGATCAATAATCTCATGGAACGCATGATTATGTTAATGAACAACTTTGGAATAGGCTTATCAAAAAAAAAAATATATATATATGAAATGTAATATTTGTAAATATTAGGGTAAGAATCTTTACCCGATTCTAAAGATTGTATTGGTCATGTGAATCTCAGTACTGACTGCCGACACCAAACACTGATCCCTAACCCTACCCGTCATTGTAACCTTAACCAATGAAATTATATATTACTAATGCAGGGCGGGATTACTGGTTTGCGCCCAGTGGGATTTTTTTATTCTTTTGTATTTTTTATAGAAAGATTAAAAATACGGGAGAAATACGGGAAAATATTTAAACGGGATGATAGCGGGATAGCAAGGTAAAATACGGGAGAATCCCGGGGAAAACGGGAGGGTTGACAGGTATGCGTCATTAATATTGTAAGTATCTAGGATTATGAGTTTATCTGTGGTGGCAAATATGGTTCAGAACAAAGATGGAAATTCCTGAAAGGCAATAGAAAGATGACAAAACTAGAATGTAACCTATGAGAATCTCATCTCATGTCCAGGAGAGACACTCATCCGTATCTGTCACACAGCACATTCACAACAGCATATTACTGAGTGCATTATGGGAGAATTCAGCGGACTCTTCTCTCTTCACACTCTCTATAGAGCTGAAGGACAATGAAGTGCTCGTGTGTATCTGTGTTTGGGCTCTCAAAACATATTTTCAATTCAGTTGGTGATAAATATGAACAACAGTGTGTTTTGTGATGTATAATCATACTCATAACACACACACACACACACACACACACACACACACACACACACACACACACACACACACAGAGACAGTACATCCAGCACCGCTGCTAAATCTGAATCCAGATATTAAATCATCCGAGTTAAAAAAGCGTGCGTTAACAAAGGGCTTTTAAAACTGCAGCATATTAAATTACATGATTGAATTTCATAAAATTACTCCACTCCCAGACTGAAACAAAAGTCTTTATATTTTTGGTCAACCCTGAAAAATTAAGATTGCAATTTTTTTATTCGATAATTGTAAGTGATAAGCACAGGAATGTCTGGAATGCAATATTCATAAAAAGAGGGCAAAAACATGGGAAAAATGCAGTGTGTTTGCAGACAGAGAGAACGGGAATCTGTTTTCCCAAAGACAGTCTGTGAGAGATCATTGGACGGAGAAACAGATGTGAATAATCACGATTCATTTGATTAACACTCTTGACACAATACATATTTTTTAGTTCATAGTTTAATAGCACAGCCCAGTTCGTCCTTGAGCAGATTTTGGTGCCACTGATCAATCCACTAGATGTGTTGATTGTTTAAACTCATTTTGTAATATTTGTTGCATTATGATCAGGCCTGATTGAGTCTGGTCATGAATATCATCTGTTCATGCGGCCGGTGAGGCGTTTCTTTAATCTCATTTACTCTGGTGCTAAAATGCATCTCTTTTTTTTGTCCTCTGGATTGTATTCAGTGTTTTAAATTTAGTTTGGAGCTGGTGTTATTTAACAACATACCTTTAGTTACACTTTATTTTATTTTATTTTATTATTTAATCACACAAATAACTGCTGAATAATTTTAATAACTACACATGTACTTACTATAGGGTTACGGTTACGGTTTGGTTTAGAGTTAGTTAATTGTATTTATGCATTTTATTACAATAGTAAGTACATGTAACACATCACTTTGCAATATAATGTTACCATATATTGGGCAAGAATGCACTATGTTTTATTTGTTTATTTCCATTATTTAAGCTCATCGTGAGATCTAAAGCAGGTACTGTATATCTCCTCTACATGAAAAACAGTTCATAAATAAAGCAAATAATGTTTTATTCTATTGATGCAGAGTTTTAAGCTTTAGGTTAGGCTTAGTCTGTGATAATTACAACTAGTCTTATTAAAAAAGCCAGCAGTGTCGGTAAATGTGTGTGTCATGACTGAACTGACACACACTGTAATATCGCATCAATAACACATTCTTCTCTCACACACAAACCTGACTTCATGCGTCCACAAAAATGAATAAGAAAGTGACTCGGAAAAATTCAGTTACTTGTGAGAATAGCCTCGCTTGTTTGAGATCTGGCGTCTAATGCAATGAAACACAGGAATGTCTGAGAGTCCAGTTCTTGATGTTGAAGTGAGAGAGCTTGAATTTAGGTTACAAAAATATTTTTAAATAATATATTTACAGCTATTTAAAAACTGATTCGTTTCCCCAGTTTAAATACCTGTAGACAACAATATTTAGATGGACGAGCGATGAGAGAGAGACAGCATCACACAGACAGAATCTGTTCTCAGTTTATTTGAGCTTGACTGGACAGAATGTCGTGAGGCTCGGGGACAGAAGCTCATATTCCTGTGCTACATCCAGAACTCACATTTACAAACCCATAAAGCAAACAGGAAAAAAGAAGTTGTTATAGATCGCTCAGTCCCACAGTAATGCAATCTCACAAACAAGACCGTTCCTCCAAAAAGTGCATTCACAAACATGACAAATCAACATATTTTTTGTGTTGTGTTACAAAATGTGCATAACAGTTCTGTCTGTACTCAGTAGATTTGCAGTTCTTCAACACAAACTGTTTTTGTAGAACTCTGTTGTATTTCTTTACAAAGGATAAAAAGAGGCTTGTGAGCGTAGCAGCTTTAGATGCCGTGCCGTCTCGTGGTGTATAGCTGTTACACAGCAGGAGATATCCACAACAAAACACCTCAGTATGATTGCATTGATAGAACAAAGATTTTTTTTTTATGTCTTTATTTCAATATATATTTAGAATTCAAAATTAAATTAAATTAAAATAGATTAATAAAAACTCAGGGCAATTAAATATATTTTAATACCTACTGTTAATTTATACCATAAATATTAAGACACAGAACATTAATATAAGAACATGGCTGAAAAATTAATGTAAAAATTTTAAACGACTTTTTCGTCTGGACAAGTGTCTAGTTTCCATGATTGAAAAAGCTGACTAATATATCCAATTTCATGTTTCCATCCGTTCATGTACCACTAAGCAACCAAATAAAATCCCTCTTCTTTTATTTTTGCCCATGTCAGCTGACACTCACCAGCCCGATCTCACAGCAATTCGTACGAATTTGATGAGGTGGCTAATTCCTCACTCGTACGAATTCATAAGATTTTTGCTAAATCGTACATATTTTACGAGTTGCCCAATTGGCATGAATTCGTATGAATGACCGACCCCTGACCCCTTACCCCCCAAAACCTAACCCTAACCCTAACCCTAACCCTAAGCCTAACCCATGACTGGGGTTTTGACAAATCGTATGAATTCGTCCAAATGACCTAACCCTGACCCCCGATTTGTTTAGACAAATTGTACCAATTCGTCCGAATTAGCCACCTTTTCCTCACTCGCACGAACTGGTCGTGAGATAGCGTTGCACTGTGTGTCAGAGCGTCATACTATTAAGAAACATACTGACAGAAACCAGTAAGTACCATGCAAACCTTTCAAGACAAACGTTTTTCAAACGAGACACATGTTTTCTTTGTATGAATCAATGTACAGTAGGACTGAAGAACACTAAATATCTAAACAGCATATCAGACTTCATTTGTACAATATAATACATAACTCAAACTGGATTAAGTATTTTTGTCAGTATCCTTTTCTAAATGTACATCATCAATTAATCCCAATTTCTTTGTCCTTTTCCCTGAATCTGGAGAAGGGGTGTCCAGCTCCCACTTCCAGGTTGGTCTTGTCGAGTGTGTTCCCGGGAGAACTGCTCCCGGTGTGAGACCTCTCCATCCCTGCGGACAGTCCTCCCACAGCAGGAATGCCTCCGCCGCTCAGACTAATGGGAATCGGAGGAATGCCTCCATTCTGAATGACAGAGATCTCATTGTTTTTCATTGCCAGTCCATTGGTGATGGCTACAGCATACTGATTCCAGAAGCCTGGGTCTACGTTGATTGCTCGAGCTGTGAGATCCTTCTGAAACATCTCGCTGAACTTTATGGCATCTCCCCCTAGAAGAGCCATTGGGTTCTCCACGGAGAGGCGTCTCCCCCGCCGGGCCGGGGCGTTGTTCCACATGTGGGTTCCCATGTGGACCTGAAGTGAGAACGCTGCTTCAGTTTATATGAATCGCAAAAAAAGACATCATGCTCTTTATTTATATGCTTTTCTGATGAGGTTATGAGTATGTTTTTGTCATTTACGTCTGTATTACAAATATATTTAATTCAGTTCAATTCACATTTATTTGTATAGCGCTTTTTGCAATACACATCGTTTCAAAGCAGCTTTACAGAAAATGCATGAGTCCACATTACAACTTAGAGTGATCTGTTATCGAGGTTATGTATTTCAAAAATATACAAATCACAATTAGCTAAAAATGTATTCATTTAAACAATGTAATAATTTAAGGCAGAAACAATGAGCTCATTGAAGTAATGAATACTTACAATATCACAGTTATATATATCAAATACATTTAACTTTTAAAAAATGTGCTTTAGTAAGCTTAACCTCATTTGAAGATAGTAACTGGTAAAAGCTGCAGGCAGCAATTACAGGGACAAGCACATTAGAGGCAGATCTGTTACAGGTAAATATAAAAATAGCATCCCGGTGGAGATTTTATGAAACGTGATTTCAAAACCTTTATTAAAACTGCTTGTAATGTAATACAGTTGTTTATGACTTTTAATCAATAGGTACAGTAGCACCATCAAATTAATATGGTATTTTCAGGGCACATGCAAACTTTCATGTAAATATGCCAAAATGTTGCTTTGATCATTTTTTTTTTGGTGAAGATTCGATGAGCGCTGTGGGAGGAGTTCAGAAAATATCTTTTCAATTCAATTTCAAAAGGCGTACAGGCAATATGGCCGACCATGGCAAAATGGGTATCACCGTAATCTGCATGACCCAGTGAAACAAAGGAGACCAGATCATGAATAGGATAAATATGAAGGTAATATTGTTTGTTTTGTTTGTTTATTTTTTGACCTCTAGGTGGTGCTAACACCAAACTTGTATGTACCAATATGCCGATGTATTTGTTAAATACTGCATTCATAAATGTATCCTGTTTTCATTCACATTTTATACAGTTTCGCATAAATATAAACTAAAATACACAAATAGGCCAAATATATTTGAACCATACCTTCAGATTTCCCTTTGTGGTGAAGGCTCTGCCACAGATGGAGCAGCCGAAGGGCTTTTCTCCAGTGTGAGTGCGCTCGTGGATCTGAAGAGCGCTGGCGGACGAGAAGTTCTTCCCACAGGAGTGGCAGTTGTGTTGTTTGGGGGTCCGGCGGGGTGGGGGCGGAGCCAGCATTGGAGCCAGGTTGGGGCTTATTGTTGTGTGAGGGGTTGCGGTGGGAACCTGGGGGCCAACTGGTAAGTGGGGTCCCTCACACAAGGCCGGTGGTTTACTGTGTCCATTCTCATATTTCACTGTGCTTGATTCTGAGCTCATAATACTGGGAGTGTTTAAACCTAAAAAAAAAAACATAAATTACAGGAAAATGCTTCAGTTATGTACTTTTATTTGATTTTAATGTATATATTAGTAGTAACATCATGAAGAAGAGTAGTTAAATTGTCAGTCATTTGTAATTTTGTATATATATGACTATCTCTGTCTAAAATAAAAAAAAAACATGACTACCTCTGTCTCTTCCCAGGAACAGCAGACTGAAGTGATTCTCATCTTTGACAAATGGCCTGTTGGGCTGTGTGGCAGTGAGATCTAATGCGCCTGTGTTTTCTGCTCCAGGAGAAGGGGTGTCTGACTGCTCAGACTTCACTGTTGCACTCACTGAAGCAGAATGCAGAGCCTCGTCCTTGCCGCTATTCGCCGGAGGAGGGGACTCGACTCTCGGTGGCTCGAAGCGATGGCTCTCCGGCTGGCTGTAGGTAGGAGACAGAGCCTGCATAGAGCCAGAGGATTCAGACTGTGCTGGACTCCCAACACTGTGGTTCTCCAAGTCTCCCATAGTGGAAGATGAGTCATTCTTAAACATGTCTCCATTTTCCCCATCAATTTCACTCCCATTTTCTGGAGGCTTTAGGCTGAAGGAATGGGTTACGCTAACTGTTGGGTCACTCAGCTTCATTTCATTCTCCAAAGCAACAATGCTAGAGATTAGAGAGGTTGGGGGAGAGGTGCTTGGAGACATATCTGAGTATAAATTGAGTTGTTTTGGTGAGTCCACATTCCCTTCTTTGAGACATGTTTCATCTTCCGTTACTTGGTCCATCTCATCAAGTAGCTCATCATCATAGTTGCTCATGGTGTCTAAGCTCTTTTCATCAAAGGAGAGATCTGTGTCCATGTCCTGAAAACTCTCAGGCAGGGGTGTGTTGGGAATCTGTCCACCCATATGCATGCGGATGTGTTGCTGCAAAACTACGGCATTAGTAAACTTTTTCTGGCATATGGGGCAAGAGTGCTGTACCCGGAGAGGGGGCTTTGATCTGTGAACCCCAAAGTGTGTTTTCAAATTACCCTTGGTTGTGAAAGCACGACCACATATCTTACATTTAAAGGGTCTTTCTCCTGTATGGATGCGATAGTGCATCTTCAGGGCACTCTGACAACTGAGCACACGATGACAGATAACACATTGGTTGGGGTCTGTCATCTTTTTATCAATATTTTCCACCAGTTGCTGTAGTTTTGAGGTCTCTGATGTTTGCATAGAGTCCAGGAGGCCACCAAAAGGAAACTTGGGCTTATACTGACTGGACATCATTTGTAGGGAGGGATGAGAGACAGCAGACGGAGTATTCGTTGAGTCTGTGATCTGTGTTCTGGTTGTGGTTGTAACTGTGGTTGTAGAAATCACTTGGGGTATGGAAGAAATCAATATGCTGGTTTCTCCAGGCCTGGTGGGGGAGCTGGGTGGTAGATGAAAGGCTTCAGGTTTGAGAACTGGAGGTGTGTCACTCGCCACATTAGGTTGTGGTGAACTGGAAATTTGTGAAATACTGGACTCAGCAATGAGGTGATTCGGAGACAAAGATGTGCACTCACTTGATGGCGGTGATGGCCTTTGAGGTGACCGACTTAAAGGGGTGAAACTAGTTGAATCCCCATAGTTTCCTAGAATACTGGGCATAGTTGGAGGGAGTTGCAGTGCTACCGATGTTGGGATTGTAGACAAAACAGGTTTGCTGTCCAGCCATGTGGTAACAGGTTTTTCTGGGGGAAAGGACATCCCATAAGGTATACCTGAGCTAGTTGGAACATTGTCCAAATACTCAGGAACAGGATAGGGGTTCATTTGGATGTGAGGATACTTTTCTTTGTGTCTCTGAAAATGAACCTTTAAGTTACCCTTTGTAGAGAAGCGATTACCACAAATGTTGCATTTGAAAGGCCTTTCACCAGTATGAGAACGAAGGTGAATTTGCAGGGCACTGTCACTTCCAAACACCTTAGCACAAAATCTGCACTTGTGTTTGAAGAAGGGATCTTCTGAACTGGGTTTGGTGTCGAACATAGAGACATTTGGGGGCTTTCCTTTGCGGTGCTTCATTAGGGCGGAAAGAGGATCAAGAGCATTTGTTGTTGCTGCAATACTGGCGAGAGGATTAGGGAAGATAACACTGTTGGGCGAGCTGTGAGGTACAAGGGGAAGGCTGGAGGGGGATGTTAGCAATCTCCCATGAGTCAGCGTTAAAGGACTAGGTGTGTTCCTTGGTAGTGAAATACAACAACTGACTTCACCCCCAGTTCCTGTGCTACTACTGGTGCAGCCACTGCTGCTAATCGACGCTGAGCATGGTGGCATTTGAGAGGGAACCACATTACTGGCTGTTGGATACAAGGAACTCATTGTGATATTGCTTTTCATCCCAGAACTCGCCAGTTGGCCACCTGTCTGAGGGACATTGGAACAGGCTCCCTCCAGAGCTGAAGATAATGAGGCTGAGACATGTCCGTTTAAAGTGGAGGGTCCCTTGATAGGAAGCTGATGCACAGGGGGTGTAATGAAGCCACGTAGATGAAGCTGCCCAGACATAGTGGGTATGCTGGAGGATGAGGTTACTTGTAAGGCAGCATTCATGCTGTGGTCTACTTGATGGTTGACAGTGGTCTGTGTGGGGGCTTGTTTGTTTATTAGCGCCACCTGGCTCCGAATCTGCTCTATGAGTTGAAGCTGATGGAGCTGTTGCTGCTGCAAGGCCATGAGCTGGTCCAGGATCATGGGGATGGCCATAGTGGACACTTCACCAGCTAGAGCTCCTCGGGCACCCTGAGAGAACTGGGCCACCGCCACACGGGTCCCATGAAGGGTTTCCAGTGTGACGTTAGTGCTGGGAATAGAGTAGCCCGCCCCGGAGGACTGCGTGTGGTCCTCAAGCTGAGGTAGGCTTATGTCTGGCTCTGCCAGTGTACCTTGATCTTCAGAATCTGTGGGCTTCTCAGGAGACAGTTCCACTTCCATGGGCTCGTCTTCTTTCTCCAAGACAGCACCTGGATCCAGCATCATGTCTGCTCCTTCATCAGCTTCAGCGTGTGGGATGAGGCTACCCCCGGGATCGTCCTCGCTCTCGGCCGGCTCGCTGCTGGGCACTGGGGATGGCTCAGGCACGTAGTCCTGGGTTGGCTCTGAAGTCACCTCATTATCACTGATAATCAACACAAGTGGGTTCTTGGTACAGGTGTTCAGATGTTCACAGAAATCCGACCACTTAAAGAACTCAGCGCAACACTTTTCACACACATGGGTCTCTTCGCTCCCACTGCGGCTCTCATTTCCACTGTCTGAATCCTCCACTCCTTCACCTGAGACTGAGGGGAACAGGAAATTAGAATAAATTCAACTTTTTTATTAATTTGCATAAATCAAATCAATTTTGCCCTTTTTTCCTGGATTTTTGTCTCTCATCTTAGCCACCAGTTTTGATAATTCCACTGTTCCCTGTATAGCCAGCTAATAAATCTCTTAGTGCAATCAGTCTAATCAGGGCTGGATACTTCCATTTAAAAATGGATTCAACACAAGTCTTTGATTTCCAATGTTTTCATTCAGTTCAGCTGTTACTCGCATTCCGTACTGCTAACATGAAACCTCAAATATCGGTCTCTTCACTGGTTCTGTCAGAAGCGTCATCTATGGGTTTGCAAACACTGGCACAACATGTCTCCTGACAAACTACGGTTGTTGAAGAAACCGCATGTTCTGTACAGCTGACATACAGCCCTAAATCATATCTGATCATGTCTGTTTAAATCATACATTTCTTTGAGATATTGAGATATTATCTGTACAAATTAATCCAGTGGCATAATATTTTGTGTGTTTGTATGTGTCTATGCTTTATGGTAATTATCTGGTAATAGTGCTTGACTGCAGAGATTGGGTTGGGTCTGATATTTTGTTAATTATGTTATGCAGACAACTGTGAAGAATTAACTTTATAAGCTGAATTAAACATGTCTAAATTGTGATTAGACCTTGCGGAGTAAAAAAATTTTTTTTTTTTTTTTTTTTCTCCAACTGGCGGTTGATAATGTTTAGCAGATAAAATATAATGTATGTTCTACTGCAATATGGATGAATATTTTTTTTTAAAATCAATAATAAAATTAATTATATTCCAAAAAAGAAAATAGAATCAAAGAATACATATAACAACAAATGTTTTTGACAACAAAAAAATTATGATAATGTACTGTAACCCTAATACTAATACTAATACTAAGAAGAAGAAGAAGAAGAAGAAGAAGAAGTGAGGAAGAAGGAGGAGGAGGCGATTTATTTCCTCATGTCGGTAGTGACTGGAATAAAATTAATTAGAAATGCTTATTTTATTTAAAAGAGAGAATAATAGTTAACTATGACACATTCATATACTGTCTATTTCAGACAAACTGAAAGTATAATTTTTCCTATAATTTTCTATATCAGTAAAACAGACTGATATAGATTATATACTGAAATTATATAGAATTTCCTGTACAATGAGCAAATGTTGATATGCAAACTGAAAACACTGTTAGATTTTATATCTGTTATATTCTACCAGTTGCTATTATAATCTCTTTTATTATACACTACAATGTATTTATGTTATTATGAGTGTTATGATAAGTGTTAAAAAGACATATCGAGTAAATACATTTCTCATTCTTTGCCATTTCAAAATTAAATAGATATATCATACACACAAGTGAAATGCCTAAATACACAAATGTGTTAAATGCAACTAACTGACTACTTTTTATTTAAAATGATAATAAATAAAAACCTTTTTTTGTGATAATTCAAAATGGCTGAAAGTTTTATATTATAAGTATATACAGTAGCACACACACATATAAACTACTGTATACGATGCACTTGTGCAAACCTACAGCATTTGCTGACTATTACTTCAAATGAAATGTTTGAATTTCTAATATGAATCTTGTTCAGTGTTGATCGGTGTTCAGTGTCCGCTCGCAGTGCCAGAGGAACACATGAACGAGCTCACCCAGAGACTTCTGCAGAGTAATGCCTCTATATCCTCCAGAACACCCGAGCTTCTGTCAATGCTTGCAGATGTGCAGCACAAATATTAATATTGTGTATTAGCATGTGCTCTGACACCAGATTTACCCACACCATGATGCTGACTGGCCGAGCTGAGAGCTGGGCCCGGATTAAAAGGTTAAACCAGCATATTTTGGCGTATCAATACGCATTATCTATAGATGCATTATCTATAGACCTCATGTACAATTTGAGCATTGAAAAATACAAAAAATTGTGAGACAGTTACATTATCTACATTGACAAGATCTAAACGAATAATAAAATCCCAACACTATAAAAATGTTTCATGATTACTGTCTAAATTAAATGGTCAAAAATATAATTTAGTACGACTGAACAAACTGGACAACATTACTGTACATTACACCAGTAACTTTAGGTAAGAAAAAAACATCTGATATAAATGCTGTAAAGTATGGACTCAGCGGCCTTGGAAACATGGAAGGATGAAAAGTATTGTTCAAAAACACACAGAGAACTCAAGCATGATTAATTATGAAACTGTCCATAAGATGTATAAATATTAAATAAAAAAAATAATACTGAATTGTAAATCTCAGCAGAAAAAAAAAAAGTGTTATATTTTGTTTAAAAAAAGTCATAAACCGTGTTAGATGCACACGACAGGACAGAGCATGAGAGAGCTCATTAGTCGTGTGGAGATGAAGGACGACAGAGAGATTATCATAATTAATACACCATAGGACATATGTAAGCCACTTTTCTCGGGTCAAGCGAACATCTGCACACATTGCATGTAAAGCTTGACATCTCTGGGCCACCCATGCCGGCGCGCCCAGCCGAGGGTTACGAGCACGCGGTCTCAGAGCAGCTCCTCGGGGACACAGAGCATCACCGCTTCTAATGCCTCACCATTCACACACACACACACACACACACACACACAAAAGAGTGTGTTCAAAAGCCAAGCAAACAAAAGAGAAGAAAACGAGCATTTAAAGACTTGTGCGGAGAGAAACACTGCGCTCATAAAGAAAAGGACAGAGTTCCTCAAACCGTCTCACTGGAAACCTCTCGCTGAGATGAGAATCAGACAACTGAAGTCAAGCTGGAGATTCAGAGCTACGGTTAAACCCTCAGCGTGACCGATCGAGTCGTTAGATTACAAACAATCAATACTTCTGTTGCTATTCAAATGCAGTCGAAGTCAGATCATACATCAACAGTGTGTGCCAGAAACTGAAGCACCAGTCAATATCAAACGCTCAGACTGCAATGTGTTACACTTTAATTTATCATTACATTTTCAATTTTCATTTCTGGTTATTTCTCTCTCTCTCTCTCTCTCTCTCTGTATATATATATATATATATATATATATATATATATATATATATATATATATATATATATATATATACATAGTTTGAATTACTGTGAATTAGTGTATTATGTGTATGTTGCAAGACTGCCAAATATGTGCTTAAATATGTATTAATAGATGAATGAGTTTTATATGGATTACATACATATTTACCATATTCTTGAATTATTATTTAAATGAACATTTGTACTGTATTTCTATCAGACGTAATGCTTGCTGCTTGATGTCTTCTTCAAACTCAGTCAAGAGGTGCTTTCATTTCGACATGCATTTTGATTAGAGTTTCATAGATTAAAGCCACATAAGATCGAGAGACTTCTGAAGAACATGTGACAGAAAATAATGACACAATAATCGCCTAAAAATATTTAAGAACGATAATAAGAACGACATTATAACATTTCTTAACAGCCTCACTAAAACAATGATTTTTCACATGATTTGCTGGTGAAATGTCAATAATATAGTAATAAATGAAGTACAATAAAGTAGCAGGTGTGTATAAACTACAAGAAATGTTGCAATATGAAAGTAGAGAGTGACTGAATAACCGAGATATGAGGAAGGGTTTTACTTTCACTGAGTCTATTTTTAAAAACACTGCATGTGGTAAATTATTATTATTAGCCTATTATTATTATTATTATTATTATTATTGCAAAAAATAGTAAACAGATTTTCCGAGAAAGGGGGCCGAATTGTTTTAATTAATAACTGCGATGTCCTGTAATTACAGCGGCTCGCGCGTCATGTTAAACGGGGTTTTTAAGACAATTCCGTGTAAAACACCAGCGACATTTAACACTAAAATACTACATTAAGACGCAGGCATTTTTATTCTGCAAACATGCATTTGCCACCTTTCTTTCTTTTTTTTTGACAGTGATTTAGATAAAGTAAAAAAGCAAATTATCAAGTTAAAAAGAAGAATTTAGAAGAGGAAAAATTTAAATGAGAAAAAGATCTTAATATTTGAAGCAGAGAATCGCCCGTTTTCCTTCTTTTAAATGTTTGAAGCGTCTCTGAGAAACAAACCTCAATGTTAATGTTTCTGCATATTTACACCAATAATAATGATAAATTAAGCTGTATAGGTGAATCTGTCCATTATTGAACTAGATCATTTCCTCTCATATTGTATTTGTTTTATTAGCTAATATTTGATTTGAGTTTCGAATAAATCGCCGTTTGCTGTTCATGTTACTAAATCATAATTGTCATAATTTCAGAAAAGCGGTTTAAACATTTTCAGTAGTTTATATACATCGATGCATGCACGGATGCGAATTTAACTTTAAAATATAATGACAAGAGTATTCGATCGCTGTCGAAATGAAGTCGCACGTGGGCTCGTCGCGAAACTAATGTTAGTTTGTTTTAAAGGCTATTTTCCTAACGCGCATCACTGGCATTAACTATAGTCCAGTGCAGCTTCATCATCCTCATCCTCATCATCATCAGCTCACCGTGACCCGGCAGCAGGACCGGCTCGGGCTCCTCGTCCGACCGCAGGTGCTGGGGCTTCGCTTGCTTCCGACGGGACATTCTTCCTCATTCACACTCATCAGAAGATCCGCGCAGAATCTGCTCAGAAACTCGCAGGTTTGATCGGAGTTATCATTATGATAGTGAATGATCCTCTGGATTGGCAGAGCTCCAGTGGGAACAACTGAGATG